>CM077196.1:42003774-42391274 GCA_039654625.1 Rhinogobio ventralis
ACTTTAAAGCAGATTTTCTTAATATTTAGATTTTTTTGCACCCTCAGATTCCAGATTTTTTTAAATAGTTGTATCTCGGCTCCTATCCTAACAAACCATACAACAATGGGAAGCTTATTCATAAATTTGACCCTTATGACTGGTTTTGTGGTCCAGGGTCACATATATATTTGGAAATGTGTCCTTTCACTAAGGTGTCAGTAAATTTGGGAACTGGCATAAGAAAGAGCTAAAGCTTCAGCCAATCAGACATGGTTATCAGCTAACAATGACAACCTCAGAGAGCCCAAATGGTTGTTGATTCATTGGTCAGACTGATATATTGCTCTGTTACTGGAAATGACAAACATGGAGTTAAATTATGACATTTTGTGTTTATTTTGCATTTCGAAGACCCGCAGCTCCGGTGGAGATTCAGCAGTGAAGGTTGAGCAGAGTGAGAAGCAGCAGTCTGCTTGTTCTGACCAGAAAACAGAAGATGTTTCATCTAAAACCAAAAAGTATGCCAAAGCCTTTGATGTATTGATAAATGTTTCTTCTTTTTAAAATAGGTTTTTCATGTAATTTTTTTAATTAAATTGTCAAATAATAATGTATACTTTTAAAATGACAGAAATCAGAAGGATGAATCACAGAAATCATCACAGGAAATTGCATCTGGCCCACAGAGTAAATCCAAGGTAAACTAAAATTTTATATATAAATATATAGAGGTAATCACAGCGTGATATAGAGGCATATTGTACGACTACTCGTGCGATATTGTGTTTATACAACAACAGAGTGTCTTTAAAAACCCTCTTTTGTGCAGAATCAAGTATTCCACAGAGCCGTGTAAATAAGGCTCTATATCAGTACGGCTGTGATTGACTACGCCTGAATCATAGCCGTGCTGATATAGAGCAATATTGCACAGCTTAGTCGTATAGACTTGTACTTGTATAGAAATGATAAATAAAAAATATTTTTAATAAATTAAAACAAATAATAAATCTTTTTAATTAATCACAATTCTGGTTTGTTGCATTTTCTGAAATTTGCCTCTGTGTCTCTCTCTCTTACACCCTCTCTTTCTCTCTCTCTATCTATCTATCTATCTATCTATCTATCTAATATATATGTGTATATATATATATATATATATATATATATATATATATATATATACACACACTCACCTAAAGGATTATTAGGAACACCTGTTCAATTTCTCATTAATGCAATTATCTAATCAACCAATCACATGGCAGTTGCTTCAATGCATTTAGGGGTGTGGTCCTGGTCAAGACAATCTCCTGAACTCCAAACTGAATGTCAGAATGGGAAAGAAAGGTGATTTAAGCAATTTTGAGTGGCATGGTTGTTGGTGCCAGACGGGCCGGTCTGAGTATTTCACAATCTGCTCAGTTACTGGGATTTTCACGCACAACCATTTCTAGAGTTTACAAAGAATGGTGTGAAAAGGGAAAAACATCCAGTATGCGGCAGTCCTGTGGGCGAAAATGCCTTGTTGATGCTAGAGGTCAGAGGAGAATGGGCCGACTGATTCAAGCTGATAGAAGAGAAACTTTGACTGAAATAACCACTCGTTACAACCGAGGTATGCAGCAAAGCATTTGTGAAGCCACAACACACACAACCTTGAGGCGGATGGGCTACAACAGCAGAAGACCCCACCGGGTACCACTCATCTCCACTACAAATAGGAAAAAGAGGCTACAATTTGCACGAGCTCACCAAAATTAGTCTCGATTTCTGTTGAGACATTCAGATGGTAGAGTCAGAATTTGGCGTAAACAGAATGAGAACATGGATCCATCATGCCTTGTTACCACTGTGCAGGCTGGTGGTGGTGGTGTAATGGTGTGGGGGATGTTTTCTTGGCACACTTTAGGCCCCTTAGTGCCAATTGGGCATCGTTTAAATGCCACGGCCTACCTGAGCATTGTTTCTGACCATGTCCATCCCTTTATGACCACCATGTACCCATCCTCTGATGGCTACTTCCAGCAGGATAATGCACCATGTCACAAAGCTCGAATCATTTCAAATTGGTTTCTTAAACATGACAATGAGTTCACTGTACTAAAATGGCCCCCACAGTCACCAGATCTCAACCCAATAGAGCATCTTTTGGATGTGGTGGAACGGGAGCTTTGTGCCCTGGATGTGCATCCCACAAATCTCCATCAACTGCAAGATGCTATCCTATCAGTATGGGCCAACATTTCTAAAGAATGCTTTCAGCACCTTGTTGAATCAATGCCACGTAGAATTAAGGCAGTTCTGAAGGTGAAAGGGGGTCAAACACAAAAACAGTATTAGTATGGTGTTCCTAATAATCCTTTAGGTGAGTGTATATGGTAACACTTTATAATAAGGTTGTATTAGTTAATGCATTAGTTAACATGAACTAACCATGAACAACACCTCTGTTCAGCATTAGTTAATCTTTGTTAACGTTAGTACAGCTGTTCATGGTTTGTTCATGTTAGTTCACAGTGCATTAACTAATGTTAACAAGATTTTAATAATGCATTAGTAAATGTTGAAATTAACATTAACAAAGATAAATACATGCTTTATAAGTGCAGTTCATTATTAGTTCATGTTAACTAATGTAGTTAACTAATGTTGACTAATTAACCTTATTGTAAAGTGTTACCATATATATATATATATATATATATATATATATATATATATATATATATATATATATATATATATATATATATATATATATATATATATATATATATATATGAAGATATCAATGCATGTGAATCAACTGAATTTAATATATGTATAGCTTTACAAGCAGCTCAGAAGGATACATCTAAGCTTAATCAGTTTAAAAATTTTAATATACACCAATCAGGCATAACATTATGACCGGTGTAGTGAATAACACTGATTATCTCTTCATCACGGCACCTGTCAGTGGGTGGGATATATTAGGCAGCAAGTGAACATTTTTTCCTCAAAGTTGATTTGTTAGAACCAGGAAAAATGGGCAAGTGTAAAGATTTGAGCGAGTTTGACAAGGGCCAAATTGTGATGGCTAGATGACTGGGTCAGAGCATCTCCAAAACTGAGGATCCTTTTGGGGATCCAAAAATCCCCAAAACTATAATTCTATATATATATAAATGCTGTATATAAATATACATATTTGCAAATAGAAGATGTGTCAAACTCAAAGATCTTAAATGTTGGTTGATTCATTTGGCCAGACCGATATATTGGTCTGTTACTGGAAATTACAAAAATAGAGTTAAATGATGACATTTTGTCTTTATTTTGCATTTAGAAGAATTCCAGTGGAGATTCAGCGATGAAAGTTGAGCACAGTGAGAAGCAGCAGTCTGCTCATGGGAAGAAAGATTCTGCTGCAGACCAGAAAGGCAAAGAAAGTGGTGATACAGAAAGTCAGTGTGTTGAGCTACCAAAAAGGTAGGTTTACATAGCACTTAAGGTAGGCACGGAGTGGCCTATCAACCATGTACAGAACAGGTTATAGCTGTAAAATAATAGGTGCTAGTTGCTTCTTGGTGGTTGTTTTCTGTCAAAATAATGGGAAACATTTTTAATTTATCTGTCAAATGTTTTTAAAAATCCAGTAAATGAGTGAACAATTTTGTGAGGTAATCAATCCTCCCTTCCACATAAAAAGGGCCATCAAGACAATATCATTGTTTTTAAACCGTGGTGTAACATAAGCATAGTCTACCATATGCTACTGCTTTCTGATATTCATTTTAATATATTTGACTTTTTAATTTGTATGTGCTCAGCTGTACCTATTTATAAGTTGGATTATAGAATTAATATTTTTAATATTTTTAAATTGCAGAAATCCAGCATCAACTCAGCATATAAGTTCCAGTGACAGACTCACCATTTACTTTCATGCAGTCCTGTCAAAAGACTTCAAGTTTAACCCAGAAGAGGATTATATTTTTGTAAGGGCTGGTAGTCACATTGGAAACTGGGAAAAAGATCTTGTCGAACTGTCTGTGTCACGGTTAGTAAAGATTTTCAGGACCAGCTTTTGATTATTCATTACTATAACCATTTTTTTAAGAATAATTTGTTTGCAGGGATCTCGGAGAGCATGGATATCTTGTTGGAGGAAAATTTGTTTGCAAAAAAACTGATGTTGAAACTGTGTCCATCCCCTACAAGTATGTAGTGTATAAAGCTAAAAAGCGTGAAAAGTATGAATTACATTATGAATACATCTACAAACTGGATTCAAAAGAAACCACCAACAGATGTCTGTTTGTCAAACCACATCTCCTAAATGATGAAGGTAGGTGAAGCTCATCAGAAATCTTTTTTTTTTTTTCAACTTTAATTTTCTTTTTTATAAGAGACTTAATTTGTTATTTTGGTGTATTGCAGGGGAATGGCATCAGTATGACGATATAATCTGCGCAGAACCATCTAATAATATGTTTGAATGGTTCAAAAAAGCAGTTTGGCCTGATCAGAAGAAAAGTGTACTCCAGGGAAGAAAAATCGCTGGTACAATCATGCTGGAAACTATCTTTGACCTCCTGACGAGCTGGAGCAAAATCAACCTCACCAACTTTTTTAGTCAACTCAGACAGTTTTATGAGGTCTATGGAAACCCTTATGTATATGAAAAGAAACAGATGCAATGGTCCCAACTCGATTACAGTGAAAAAGATGTAAGTAAACCATATGTGTTTCAGCATATACTGAACACATTCATACATTACAAAATTTGTACAAGCAAGAAAATTCTGTCCTCATTGCCTCACTCTCACACATGAAATCTACAGAATATTCAGAGTTTGCATACACTCGATTGAGCACTGAGCACCTACTTATACAATTACAATGCATCCAGAAAGTATTCACAGCGCTTCACTTTTTCCACATTTTTACAGCCTTATTCCAAAATGTATTAAATTCATTATTTTCCTCAAAATTCTACAAACAATACCCCATAATGACAACGTGAAGGAAGTTTGTTTAAAATCTTTACATTTATTAAAAATAAAAAACATGCTCACAGCCTTTGCCATGACACTCAAAATTGAGCTCAGGTGCATCCTGTTTCCACTGATCATCCATGTTTCTACAACTTGATTGGAGTCCACCTGTGGTAAATTCAGTTGATTGGACATGATTTGGAAAGGCACACACCTGTCTATATAAGGTCCCGCAGTTAACAGTGCATGTCAGGGTACAAACCAAGCCATAAAGTCCAATGAATTGTCTGTAGACCTTCGAGACAGGATTGTATCAAGGCACAGATCTGGGGAAGGGTACAGAAAAATATCTGCAGCATTGAAGGTCCCAAAGAGCACAGTGGCCTCCATCATCCGTAAATGGAAGAAGTTTGGAACCACCAGGACTCTTTGGGGGAGAAGGGCCTTAGTCAGGGAGGTGACCAAGAACCCGATGGTCACTCTGACAGAGCTCCAGCGTTTTTCTGTGGAGAAAGGAGAACCTTCCAGAAGAACAACCATCTCTGCAGCACTCCATCAATCAGGCCTGTATGGTAGAGTGGCCTGATGGAAGCCACTCCTCAGTAAAAGGCACACGACAGCCCACCTGGAGTTTGCCAAAAGACACCTGAAGGACTCTCCGACCATGAGAAACAAAATTCTCTGGTCTGATGAAACAAAGATTGAACACTTTGGTCTGAATGTCAAGCATCATGCATGGAGGAAAGCAGGCATCGCTCATCACCTGGCCAATACCATCCCTACAGTGATGCATGGTGGTGGCAGCATCATGCTGTGGGGATGTTTTTCAGTCAGGATCGAGGGAAAGATGAATGCAGCAATATACAGAGACATCCTTGATGAAAACCTGCTCCAGAGCGCTCTGGACCTCAGACTGAGGCGAATGTTCATCTTCCAACAGGACAACGACCCTAAGCACGCAGCCAAAATTACAAAGCAGTCCCTCCAGAAAAACGTGATTATGCGATCGCATAATTCAATGCATAATCAGCCAAAGTCTGCATATTTATGCGGGGGGCGCATTTTTTCAAATATGCCATGTCCCCCTATTGCCATGGGAACGTTATGAAGTGACGTAATTACGCAACGTGAACATAATCGAAAAGCTGCAAACCCCGCGATGAAACCATGATGAAGCACGCAAATCATTCTCATTTGCCAACAAAAATAAGCGCAGATTGGCCAGTGTTAGAGACTACGCAGTTATAGTTTACATTTTTACAGTGGACTGTTGTAGTTTACAGTGGTCAGATTGCACTTTTTTGTTACCAGTGGGTTAAATCATACTAGTTTCAAAAACCTTACAATTGTAAGTATATGTAGTATGTAAATTTACATTACAGTAAGAGATTGCACTTTGTGCATTGGAAGCACTTATTTTAACAGAAGATGTCTGTTTTGTATAGCTACCTCTGTAAAACAGGAAGCACATTCTTATATTTTATTTATTAATTTTTACAGAAGTTGTAGCATATTCCTTTTGTAAAGCTACAGAACTTGTTTGACTCAATGTTTTGTAAGTTTGAGCCATGAGTTTATTAGGGTCTGAAATAAAACAAGATGAGAACTTAAATATTCCCAGCATTTTCTGTGATCTAGTATGCTTGCTTATCATAGGAAGTAATAAGAAATGACTATTTACATTAAGGTAGTAGCCTAGTGAGAAAAGGGTGTTGGGGGAATCACTTTTTTTTCTCTTTTTTTATCAAACCGCAGTTTTTGCAAGTTCCCGCAATTTCATCGCATAAAAAAAGGATTTTTGCCTGCAACAATCACAAAAAAAATCTGCATTTTTCTGGAAGGACTGACAAAGGAGTGGCTACAGGACAACTCTATGAATGTCCTAGAGTGGCCCAGCCAGAGCCCAGACTTGAACCCGACCTAATTTTAATACATTTGCAAAGATTTCAAACAAACTTCTTTCACATTGTCATTATGGGGTATTGTTTGTAGAATTTTGAGGCTGTAACATAACAAAATGTGGAAAAAGTGAAGCGCTGTGAATACTTTCCGGATGCACTGTAGAATAAGTGCATGAAAAAGGTGACATGATTAATTACATCATTTTTCTCTAATATTACTAGGTAAAAGCAAATTTGGATTACTTGATACGTCAACTTGTTGCTAGGGTCATGAGGCTAAATATATTTTTAATATATATTCAGACAGCTGTCTAGTTTTGTTACCTCTTTTGTTATATTCACACTTTGGCTGTTGGGGACATTTGGTTTTCAAAGGCATATAATGTAAATGTTAACCCTGCAAGAAAACGATATGTTATGATTAATTAACTTTCCTTCACAAATGTGGGGAATGTTTTCTTGGTACACTTTAGGCCTATTAATACTAATTCGATCACAGCCTATTTCAGTGTTTTTGTTGACACTGTGCATCCCTTCATGGCCACAATTTACTCATCTTTTAATAGCTACTTCAAGCATTATAGTGCACCATGTCACAAAGCAAAAGTCGCCTTGTTTACTGTTCTTCTGGCTTTCCCAGTCAACAAATCTTATTCCAATAAACGCCTCTGGAATGTGGTGCAACGTGAGATTGACAAATCTGCAGAAATTGTGTAAACGTGGGCCAGAATCTCAAAGTAATTTTGAGTCTTGTGATATCCATGTCACAAAGAACTGAGACTGTTTTGATAGCAAATGAAGGCTCTACCCTGTATTAGCACATTAGTCCTAATACAGTGCTCAGTCAGTGTGTATTAAAACAGTATATCAGCAAAATGGGGGCAGGGGCTGACGAAGTCTAAAAAATGACAAAAAAACATAAAGTGGAATAAAAGTAGTCCACATGTCTCATGTGCTATATACCTTCTGAAGTCAACTTCTAAATATTATTTGTGGTCTGGTCGCATCCAATTCAAATATGGCACATCATGACATATCATTCAAGTTTGACCTAAATGGTTTGTGTTCCACTGAAAAAAAGAAGTTCAAAAGCATGTTTAAAGTGAGACAATTATGTTAATAAGTAAATAATGACAGGATTTTTCTTCTTGGTGAACTATGCCTTTTAAGAGCACAGACTGGAAGACATAATGTAGTGCTCCGTATGTTACATTTCATGTTGACATTTACATCTGTCTCATTTTGTCCTGTCAGGCGAGCAAGCTTCTGAAGCAGTTCATGCTGGAGCGGGTGACTCCAGAGCTAGAGAAGGACAGCGAGGGAAAGAGTGCCTTTATCAAGGAGCCACTGATGGCTGCTCTCATCATGCTGTATGTGTGGAGACAATATCGTCTAGAATTAGAAAATGCAACTCTTTCTCGTCTCTGCACTGCCCTCTGCCTGCCAAAATTACCTAAGGATGAATTCCTGTCCTTCTGGACTGACATAACAGAATCCTTCTCAGAAATAAAAAAGTGAGTACAGTTGGTTATATGTAAATTATAGAGATTTCAAGAGAGCGTGTTGCAAACCAAAACACTTCTAGAATAAAGAGGTGCTACATAGTGTGCTATGTTCTTTTTAATTATTTTAAATAAAGGCAAAAAAAATCATAATCAAGTTTAAAAAGTTACAGTTCAAATGTTATTTTTAAGTCTTCTTTAATACAATAGCTTTGTCTGAGGATCAAACTGAAATGCAAGTCATTATTCACTGAAAATCATGCTTTCCACCATAGCTTTAAAACGTGGTGTTTTTTTTTTTTTTTTTACAAATTGCCAAAATTATTTTCTGACAGGGTCCAGCTTGTTTTGAGAAAAGTATCAGTATCTAAAAGGTCTTATTAACTAACATTGATTACATTCTTTAGCTTGTCTGACATGGTGGAGGCGCTGATCAACAAAGTGAGAGCAGAGAACATGACCAAATGGATCATCGTGATTCCACTTCTGCACCTTCTCAAAGGCACTTCAAAACCATTTGAGCCAGTGTTTACTAAGGTCAACATTAAATATGAGCAGAGCTGGGCTGGACTGCAGGGACTCAAACCAGCTGCTGTACCTTCTTCCAGAACACAAGAAAGAAGGTATTCATTTTTTATCTGTAGGTTTCCAAATGCTTTTCTGTCGTTTAATTTAAAATTTCCCAGTTAGATCTTGTTAATATAAAACGTTTGGTTAAACACTTAGGTTTCAGTGGAATATATATATATATATATATATGTATATGTGTGTGTATATATGTATATGTGTGAAAATGTTTTCCATGAATTTCCATATTAGGGCATAATAAAAAATCATCTGGTACTTGGCAGCTCTTAAAATTTGAGTTTTAAAAAGTTTAGCAAAAATAAAGCCAAAATAGAAAAGCCATATGGATGACAAACTCTACAGTGAGGAAGATTATTCACAAGAAGAAAGACATTCAAAAAAATTTTAAATAAAAAATGACATGGTAAGATATGTCAAGTCACGTTACCTTTATTTATATAACGCTTTTTACAATGCAGATTGTTTCAAAGCAGCTTCACAATGGTAACAGGAAAATAATGCAACAGAATTTAATAGAAAGTGATATAGTTAAATATTTAGTGTTCCCAACTGAGCAAGCCAAAAGCCAAAGGCAACAGGGGCGACTGTTGCCTCGGGATAAACAGAGAGACTAACATTAGCGTAGATGCCATTCTTCTTATGATGTAACAAGTACATCAGGTGTTGTGGGAAGTGTTCCCGGTTTCAGCAGACCTAATTAATGCAGCCTAAAATCATTTAACTGATTTGAATCATATAAATTGATTATGTTTTATGTGTATGCCATAGTATAAAGATGTGCTTTTAGTCTAGATTTAAACTGACTGAGTGTGTTTGCTTCCCGAACAATGCTAGGAAGGCTGTTCCAGAGTTTAGGTGCTAAATAGGAAAAGGATCGACTGCCTGCAGTTGATTTTGATATTCTAGGTATTATCAACTGGCCAGAGTTTTGAGACCGCAATAGACATGATGGAGTATAATGCGTTAAGAGCTCGCTCAAGTACTGGGGAGCTAAACCATTTAGTGCTTTGTAAGTAATTTGCAAGATTTTAAAATGTATACGATGTTTAATAGGGAGCCAGTGCAGTGTTGACAGAACCGGGCTAATATGGTCACACTTCCTGGTTCTAGTTAGGACTCTAGCTGCTGCGCTTTGGACCAGCTGGAGTTTGTTTATTAAGCGAGCAGGGCAACCACCCAGTAGAGCATTACAATAATCTAGCCTTGAGGTCATGAATGCGTGAACGAACTGTTCAGCATTTTGCATTGAAAGCATGTGCCGTAATTTAGATATATTATTAAGATGGAAGAATGCGGTTTTACAGATGCTAGAAACGTGTCTTTCAAATGAAAGATTGGTATCAAAGAGCACACCCACGTAACTGACGACGAGGACTTGACAGAGCAGCCATCAAGTGTTAGGCAGTATTCTAGGTTACTACGTGCAGAGTGTTTTTTTGTCCAATAATTAAAAATTCAGTTTTTTCAGAATTAAGTTGTAGGAAATTAATAGTCATACAATTTTTTATATCAGCTATGCATTCCTTTAATCTTGTGAATTGGTGAGTCACATGGTGAGGTACCAGGGAATGACTGCGTCATAGCAGAGCTCCGAACCCCCGTCAACATAATTTTGTAATTAAACTACGAAAACTCTCCCTATCTATATTATGGGACAATTATTTTAAATTGTGTGATTAAGCATTTCCTTTGGAATGGTGGTAAACCTAGGATCAATATTAGTAGGCTCTGTCAACAGAAAAAGGAAGGTGGCTTATCCCTACCCAATATAGAACACTACAGCATGTCTTTTGAAATGTCAAGGTTAGCCAAACATTGGATAGGTACAAAGTTGGATTTAGACTGGGTCTTAATAGAACAAGATCTTGCCTCTCCATTTACACCAATTGATATATTAACACAAAAGCCAAATAAAGAACAGAATAGGCTACATAACCTTATTTTGGAGTTTTCGAAGATGGTATGGCTAGAGGTCCATAAAAAGTGTAGGCTTTCCCCATACTTTCAAAAGTATGCATCTTTATGGCACAATCCTAAAATCAAGATTGGTAAACAAACTGTTTACTCTGCACAGTGGTTGCGGAAAGGTATTAGGACAATTGGTGATTTATTTGAGGGTGATATCTTTATATCATATGACAGCATTAGGGAAACATTTGATCTGGAAGGACATGGTCACTTTTGAAAGTATTTACAAATTAGAGATTGTTTAAAAGAAAAATTGAAGCTGTCACAAGAAAGGAATCCAATAGAGAGTTTTCTACTATTACCTCCACTGCTCACCAAGGCATCAAAATGGTATAGTGTTTGGTATAGTCATGGGCCAAAAACAACACAGGTAAAAGCCTTAAAACACTATGGGAAAGAGATTTAGGCTGTACAATTGATGATGACACATGGGATACAATTCTTTCTAATAATGGGGTTCATGTTAGAGAAGCCAGAGGCAAATTTATTCAATATAAAATACTTAATAGATATTACTACACTCCGTCTAGACTTCATAGGATGGGTATTAAGCAGGAAAGACTTGTGTTGGTAATGCCGAACAAATAGAGGTACCTTCATGCATGCTCTATGGGAGTGTTCATTGGTCTCTCCAATATGGAGCAAGCAAGGTGTTAGAGTATATGGAGGGCTGGTTACCATGTGAACTACCCAAATCACCCAGATTATGTCTACTAGAGGACAGAGGAGAGGTGCCACTGCTAAATAAACCTACTTTTAGAGTGTTAAACACTGGATTAGTGACCTGTGCCCGCCTTATTTTAAGATTGTGGAAAGATTGCGCAAACCCCAACACTCAAAATGTGGAAAGAAAGAATGACTGAAAATGCTGCTTGTGAAAAGATGCTGGGGAAATTACATTGTAAGAATGAAGCTGTGACTGAAGAATGGGACAGTTTTTGCTTTTATATGTCTACGACATCCTGAATGTGAAATCGAGTTGATCAGTGCATCGTGTTTGTGCAAATGTCTATATTCATCCCTCACTGTTTTATGTTATGTTTTGTGGTATGTTTGTAAATTGTAACATTTTTAAAATCCAATAAAAATGTGAATTACAAAAAAAAAACAAATCTTGTGAATTGGTAAGTTTCGTCAGGGCGTGAAGAGATATAGAGCTGAGTATCGTCAGCATAACAATGAAAACTAACGCGACGCTTCCTAATGATATCTCCCAGTGGTAGCATGTGCAGGGTGAAAAGCAACGGTCCTAGCACTGAGCCTTGCAGTACTCCTGAACTTGTGATCGGTATGATATCTCTTCATTTACTGCTACAAACTGATAATGGTCAGATAAGTATGATTTAAACCATGCCGATGCAATTCCACTAATGCCAACATAATTTTCGAGTCTATTCAAAAGAATGTTGTGGTCGATTGTATCAAATGCAGTGCTAAGATCGAGTAACACTAATAGCAAGATTTCTTCCATTTCTTTCTAAAAAGGAGCATAGTTGTGAGGACACAATTCACTTTTCTAGTATTTTTGACAGAAAGGGTAGATTTGAGATTGGCCTGTAATTGACTAATTCTGTAGGATCAAGATGCGTTTTTTTTAATAAGAGGTTTAATAATAGCAAGGAATGATATCAAATAGAGATTCAAAAGCAAAGCTGTACAGAGCTACAGACACAAAACAATCAGCAGCAAGGCAGACAGGAGGCAGACAGGAGCCTGAGTGTGCGTCGCTTACCTGGGGAACACATGGCACCAGGATGCACTATGGGAAGAAGGCAAGCCGACGGAGGCAGTGTGATGCTTTGGGCAATGTTTGGCTGGGAAACCTTGGGTCCTGCCATCCATGTGAATGTTACTTGGACACGTACCACCTACCTAAGCATTGTTGCAGACCATGTACACCCTTTCATGGAAACAGTATTCATTGTTGAATCTCTCTATTTTAGGGCGATGTTGAATCTCATGAAGACACATGGACATTTGGTTGAGGTAGACAGACTGCTGGCCCGGTCATGGATATATCTGATGACAGTAGATGAGTTGGTTGATTGCAACTCCATCATCCATGTAGAGCTGCTGGACATCCTGCAGCTTTTCACCATGAAATGCCCCAATGATATAAACTACAGCACTTCCCCAGTGAGTATCAAGCAGTATCACCAGAAATAACCATATATGTACAAACCAGAACAGATTCAATTAGCATGTAGTATACCTTTGGCAAATAAAAGAAACTGCAACCTGAAAAAAGGCTGCCGTTTGGACTGTCCATATATAATTTTATTTAATTAATTAAATTTATTTTTATTATTTTATCTTAGAATGTAGCAGACGTTCTGGCACACATTCAAAGTCACTTGCTCGAACAAAGATACAGGTAAAGTTCTACTAATTTTTATGTAAATTTTATGTAAATTATTTATTTGTAATTTAATTTGGTGTTGAATCGGCAATAGTCACAGGCTAAGTTGATTGGAGAAGTGGAGAAAATTAACATAATAAGAAATAAGATATAAATAGGGGCTTGTAGCTAAAATGTAAGAAAATACAGAAGAGAAATTCAGATCCAAACAAAAGCCCTATCAAGGTGTGCTGGTTAACTTGCTTTCATTACTGTTGTAGCTGTCTGAATGAGGATTGTGGCGTTCAATGTATACAAGCAACCTGCAAACTTCTTGAGAAGATCTGCAATCTAGTTCATTACTACAGCTATGGACAAAATTTCACTGATATTCCTGTTGCTTGCATGAACCTTGTGGCCTCTGTATCAGGATTTGTCCAGGTATTCCATCCTAAAATCATATTATCTTTGTTTAAAATTACTGATTAAAGCCAATACACTTTCAGAAGACATAAAATTGTTTCAATGTCATTTTTTTTATTAAAAATTCATCCCTAAGACAATGCAAGAAGCAGACACTTTTTCTGAGAAGACACTTGCATTACTCAGTGATGCCAAGCGGACTGTGAGAGCGTGGATCAGACAAACTTTCAAAGGCAGGCTTTTGAATTATACGGGTACCAGCTTCACTACAGAGGTTGAGGTAAGCAGAACAAGTACTGTATGTTCATGCAAACTAACCAATTCAATCCACACATTTTAAATCTATATAATTTATTATATTTTATGTTCTGTTTTACAGATTTGGAATAACATTATTGCCATAGATTTCATGAATAAGGACTTCACTAAAGAATGGAGAGAGACATTTACAATGGACTTTGAGGGGAAATATCAACAGGTAATTATAACACTGTTAGAGTATACACATCTAGTTGGGTTGAAAGTCAAGAACAGGTCCAATATTTTAATTACATTTAAAAAAAAATTAAAAACACTAATAATCAAATGCTTAACTGTTTTTCAGTTTGTTTACTTTTAATTTTAACATTATTCCACTGTGCGGGGAATACTGTACTAAAATACTCATGACCGTTTTTCTTGCATCACTACTGAATCTACAGTAATATGGCAAAAGAAATGATGTCTTAGCTTTAGAGTTTTGAACTTGCGAAATGAATTAATAATATGAATGTATAATCGATTTATATGAACTTAAGGATCATCAAATGTAAATCAGTGTAATTATTGATATTAAAATGTTGCACATTTTGTTGACACATCTTCTGTATTTGTAAATAAGCAATTGGTTTTCACTCTTATTAGGAAGATCAGCTGAATCAAATCCAGATTTATTGCTCAAAGATTACAGAACTTAACGACTCCCAGCCTTTTTTGGTGGACAGTGTAGAGAAGTGTGCTCTCCAGGCTGTTACCGCAATATGCCAGGTAAAGATCTTTCACTTCATTCTCACTGACATTGAGTCATACAACATAACACACACATAGATTAGAACATTTAATAAAATGAGATTAGGACCAAATCCAAGTCTGACCTCTGAATGCTGTTGTATCAGCAGAATTTAGTTTCGAATGTGTGCTGGCTTAAAATGCTTAGTGCTAGGGGTGGGCAATATGGCCAAAATATAATATATACACCGATCAGGCATAACATTATGATCCTAATATTGTGTTGGTCCCCTTTTTGCTGCCAAAACAGCCCTGACCCCTCAAGGCATGAACTCCACTAGACCCCTGAAGGTGTGCTGTGGTATCTGGCACCAAGATGTTAGCAGTTATTCTGACACCTTTCTATCAGAACCAGTATTAACTTCTTGAGCAATTTAAGCTACAGTAGCTCGTCTGTTTGATCGGACCACACGGGCCAGCCTTTGCTCCCCACGTGCATCAATGAGCCTTGGCCGCCCATGACCCTGTCGCCGGTTTACCACTGTTACTTCCTTCCACAGTGCTAAGAAGTCGCCAACTTTCTGCAGAGTCAAGACCTACAGACCTCCAAACTTCATGTGGCCTTCAGATTAGCTCAAGAACAGTGTGTAGAGAGCTTCATGGAATGGGTTTCCATGGCCGAGTAGTTCATCCAAGCCTTACATCACCAAGAGCAATGCAAAGCGTGGGATGCAGTGATGTAAAGCACGCCGCCACTGGACTCTAGAGCAGTGGAGACGTGTTCTTGCCACAAATGCTTATTTAGTATTTTTGTCTTGTTTCTAGTCTAAATTTAAAAAAATTCTTAAATAAAGATGCATTTACTAAATAAGTAAAATGACATAAGATATTTTGTCTTGTTTTCTGGGGGAAAAAATTTAAATTAATTGAGTTTTTGCTTAAATCAAGCAAAATTAACTGCCAATGGGGTAAGAAAAAATAATGTTTGGGACAGATACAAGAAACAAGATTTCAAACAGAAACAAGATTATTTTTCACTGCATTTTTTTTCCAGAAAACAAGAAGAAATATCTTTTTACTTATCTAGTAAAAGCAACTTGAATTAAGAATTTTTTAATATTTAGACTGGAAACAAGACGACAAATACTAAAGCTGGATTATGGTTCGGGTTGTTTTTCAGGGGTTGGGCTTGGCCCCTTAGTTCCAGTGAAAGGAACTCTTAATGCTTCAGCATACCAAGACATTTTGGACAATTTCATGCTGTCAACATTGTGGGAACAGTTTGGGGATGGCCCCTTCCTGTTCCAACATGACTGCGCACCAATGCACAAAGCAAGGTCCATAAAGACATGGATGAGCGAGGTGTGGAGGAACTTGACTGGCCTGCACAGAGTCCTGACCTCAACCCGATAGAACACCTTTGGGATGAATTAGAGCGGAGACTGAGAGCCAGGCCTTCTCGTTCAACATCAGTACCTGACCTCACAAATGCGCTTCTAGAAGAATGGTCAAAAATTCCCATAAACACACTCCTGAACCTTGTGGAAAGCCTTTCCAGAAGAGTTGAAGCTGTTATAGCTGCAAAGGGTGTGCCAACTCCATATTAAACCCTACGGATTAAGAATGGGATGTCATTAAAGTTCATGTGCATGTAAAGGCAGGCATCCCAAAACGTTTGGCAATATAGTGTATTTTAAAGTCTTATGAATTCATAAGGCAAACGTGTGAGATGATTAGACTGAAATTTAAGTCATAATGTCAGGGATAATATCAGTTAGGTCATTATCTCTCTCAACGCAGAGCAATATTAGAGTAATAGTAATAGTCCTCTGAATAAATTTTCAATACAATCAAAAAAATTAAGACACAGCTGTTTTGTTTGTATGAAACGAGAGTGCGAGTCCACTGCATGAGTGGTCTGATATGCAGCGTAGCCTTGGGCAGTGGTCAATTTTCGGAAATATCTGACCTCTGAATGCTGCAGTTGACAAATGAGAATTATGTAATCTAGAGAGCTGTGTAATAAACTATTTGAACATGGAAACAACATGATGTAAAGTGTAGTAAATGGTGACAATGTTCATTTGGGTGAACTATTACTCATATGTCATTATGACATAGAGATTTTGTAAATTTGGTGTCGACTTTCCTATTCTTTGAGAGTTGCAGTTTTTGTTTGGGCAAAACTGTTTAAAGTACACTGTTTCAAATTACTTTATGTTTTATGCATTTTAACAAGACAAATGTACACTTTTTTTTTAACAGACTAAATCTGAGGGAAAACTTTTTGAGACATTAAATAAATACCGGATAAACTGGAAATTTGGAAAGCTTGTGTCTACCATCATCCTAAAGTCCTGGCCAAGAGATGACAAAGGAACCTATCTGGAGGAAGAAGAAGTTGTTCTCAAACATCTTCTGGGCTGGACAGCAGCCAAAAATATCTTTCAGCTTCATGGTAATTATTTGGTTTCCCTTCACATGGCTTTTTATGTTTAAAGACAGAAACTGTATGATGACAGAGATATGATTTCTATTTTGGCTGCAGGTGCTGATGAAAAACTGATCGATCAGCTTTCTGATGAAGCTAAAGAGAAATTAGCCATGGCAACATCATTATTCACAAACATTGTAGATCAACTTGTTACAGGGAATATAAAGATAAAGCTACTCAATCTCATCCTGCAGAAGAGTAGTGCGTTCTTTGAGCTGCTCAATTTAGGTAAAATACCTCACACAGGAGATTTTACCATTTTAACACAATATAATGTGAAGAGTCATGACCATAATGTTTTTCCAGAGTGTTTTTGTGAAAATGAACAACACAAGGACGCCAACGCCATGAAGAGGCTTCTTCAGTCTAGACAAGAGGAGGTTAGGTCTATCAATAATGAGAGTGCATTGGTGGATGCTCTCATTACAATGTGCCGCAGTTTAGAGGAGCATGTGACAGGTAAAAGCTATCTATTGAACACCTGATAATAACAGATTTCTAAACAGAGATTAATATTATAATATTTTTGTGATTTACAGTTGATTTTGAAGGGTTGGAAGAAAAACACCATATTGACATAGATGAGATGGACCTAGACGAGTTCATGGACGTTCATTTATTAAATCAAATTCGCTCTCCAGTGTCAAGAGTCGCCTACTTTGAGCTTGATGATGATGTTCGATCTATGGCAGAGGTCCTAAATGTCTATAAAGACAGCTACATTTTCAAAACGTGTTGGGTGAATGAGGCAAAAGAGTTTGCAGAGAGTGCCAATGAGGAGGAATTGGATATCACGCTTGAAGATCTTATCAGTGAAATATTTGAATCATGTTATGATGCCTACAGAAACATATACACAATGCTGAAAGATGGTAGCATAACTTTTATAAAGGTTGATGAAACATTCAAAGCCTACAAGGGAAAGTATGAAGATCTGGAAGCGGAAGTTGCAATCATGTGCAAACTGGATATCAGGGATGACCAGCACTGGGTCCAGACAAGAATTCAGCAGATCGAGCAGTACCATGAGCTTTATCTGGCAGTAGAGTCAGCTCAGGTGGTCATGATGGTCAAACAGACGCTCGGCCTACAAGGAGACTTTCAAGTCTTGGAGAAGCTGCTTGTTACTGTAAGTCTTCTAATTTTTGACAATATGCTTCCTGTTGTTAAATAAATGCATTTAGATTCAAATAAGTAATGGATATGGTAAACCCATGAGGCTTTCTTCCCTTTAGACACAGTTGGATTTTAAACAAGAGCGTCTTGACAGCATTGACACTGAGTTGATGCAGGCAAAAACTGTGCTTGTGGACATCACAGAGTCTCGTAGACTGTGCCTTCAGGAGCTTGGCCTCAGAAAGAATTTTGTTATATGGGTTAAAGAGGCTCTTGAAGGTAAATTATAGGCGTTTACACTTTCAGATTTCATTATTTCTAATGCTCTTTTGTAAGCAAATGTTAATCCTCTTTGTCACTTCAGACATCAATGAGTTGAAAGTCTTTGTGGATTTGGCTTCCATCTCTGCTGGAGAAAATGATTTGGATGTGGATCGTGTGGCCTGTTTTCATGATGCAGTTCTTGGCTACTCCTCAATGCTCTATGATTTGAAACCAGATGCTGACTTCAGACTTTTTAAAGATATGCTGAAAAAACTGTGGAAGGCACTTGACAATGACCCCAACCTCCCCAAAAAATTGGTAAGAGTACCTGCTAGCATTGATAAGCAAAGGAAGAAAATCAGATTTTGGTTCACCAAAATTTTCTCTGTTTCAGTGTGACTCTGCAAGACACATCGAATGGTTGAAGACCGTCAAGGACAGCCATGGGTCAGTGGAACTGTCCTCTCTATCTCTGGCATCAGCTATCAACACAAACGGCATCTACATTATCAGTGCACAAAATCAAAAGAAGGTTTGTCACTACTGTTTGTACTGTTTTGTCACTACCGGTTTTATAGTTAGTCCAAGCTAGTTTAGCCAATTAACAAGCTGGACTAGCAAATAGAGACCTGGCCATCTTGATCAAGGTCCTTCCTCAAAAAAATCAGGTGGGATTAAAAGTGGTCATGCTGATTTTTGAAAAATTGCAGCTGATTTGTTGCTAGACCAAGATGGTCTACCAGCTCATTCAGGCTGATAATCCAGAAACGTGCTAACAAATGCCGCATTTCCACAGAGCGGTACAGAACAGTACAGTTCAGTACAGAGCGCAATTTTTGCCGTTTTCTTTGTGAGAAGTCATGAATGGTACCCGAACCGTACCATACCACTTTTTTGGGACCCTTCCTTTCGGGTACCGAGCACAGTTGCCGGAACTAAAGGGTGGAGCTAGACTCACTGCAGAACGTTGATTGGTTGACAGAAAATCGTCACTTGCGTGTGCTACAATGGGAATGACAACACAAGAGGCCCCATTTTTTTAATATACAGTTGAAACACAAACAGCCACATGCTGAGAAGCAAGACCAAGATCTGCTGTATGTCCTCTATTGGAATGACATTGATCACTACTTTCCAGCATACACCACGCTTAAGATGTGTACTGCATGTGTACTGTTGGCAGTGGAAACGCAAGCCGGATCAGGATTTACCGTCCCAAATCGTACTGTACTGTCCTGTGTATATAGCATAACTAGCTTGGAGCAGCTACAAAACCAGTTATTAGGGTCCAAAACACAGCTTAAGCTACATTTTTTACTTCAGTTTACTTCAGGAGCAATGAGATGCCATATTAACACGTTGCTTATTTTTATCATCTGTCTTTATCCTTATCGAATAGCCTAATTGATGCAGATAATATTTCGGAAATATCAACCCATGAATATTGCCTTTTTTTTTAGTTAAGCCTGGAAAATATTCTGAAGCTTCAAATTGTGGAAGAGCATGATGAGGGCTGTGAGACGCGCATTTATTCTCTTGAAGACCTCAGGGATCTTCAGAATAAATTGATGCTAATGTCTGGCAAAGGAGATCAAGGCCAGTGTGAAGTCGATCAGTTTGCAGAGGTGACCTTTCAGCTTTTAGCTGTTTTATTCTGTTATATTTCACCATGGCTATTGTAATTATCCCTGAATTAACTTATTCCCTGTTTCTAGGTCTTTGCCAGTGTACAGAGGTTGGCTTCTGCATTTATTGATTTGTTTGCTGCTGGAAATCCATTGTTCAGACATTGGGAGGCAAAAGTCAACTGTAAAAGTAAAGATGCATGCATCATAATGGACTTCAACTTAGGGAGTGTTGTCAGTGCCATCATGGTGGAAGGTGATGTCACAGAACAGTTGCCTAAACTCTGCAAGAAAATAGAGCGCTGCCTATGCTTCTGGAAAGCTTTTATGGACAAGCAGAGATCTCAGCATTACTACTTAAACTATTACACTGCAGAACAAGTAGTCTACATGTGCCGTCAGCTCAACCAGAACAATGTGACTGAAATGGAAGATCAAGTTCTGATGATGCTCTCCTTTATCAAACCTAACTGCTCCACTTCAGATTTAAGACAGGCTAGGCACAGGCTTCAGTATGAAGTAATTAAGAAGGGTCCTGAGCAAAATGATGACTTGGACTTCCAAACGTTTGTTGAAGTCCCCAGTGTGATTGAAGGTGATAGTACTGAGGAGACATGCCCATCGATTGATGACTTGGAAAGTCACTTGGGGCATGCAAATGGGTCAGAAAAGCTAGATGTGATTTGGAATGCTTACATGCGAGACATGAAGAATTTTCTGCCAGACTCCCTTGATGTCATTAGTCTTGGATATCTTCTTGAAATTTTGGCCAACAGCCCCCCTGAAAATGAGGGTGATTGGTACTCACAGGATGAGAGAAGAAGGAATATTCAGAGAGAACTTCCAAACGGAATGGCCATAGGAAGACCAAATCTAATCATCTGCCCTTCTGAAGAAATTCTGATATCATGCATTTCAGTTTACATGAGCAGCAAGAATGAGCCTCTACCAACCTATGACGAAGTACTTCTCTGTAGTGCTTCCACTCCATATGAAGAAGTGGAACTTTTCCTCAGGCGCTGTCTTTCTGCCGGCTACAGGGGAAAGAAGATATACACAATGCTTTATGTGGACCAACTTTCCTATGAAGTGAGCTACAAAGTGGAGCAATTTTTCCAGCATCAAAATGCACAGAGCAGAAATGATTACAGGCTGGTGTTGGTCTGCAGCTCTAATAGAGAACATGCATACCTTCCTTCAGCTTTAAGTCAATTTAGATTGCACTTGATTCCCCAAGAACCAATAATCAGTATTCAGCGATACCTTGCTAGGCATTTTACAGTCCCAGCTGACATATCCAGTGCCGCTGCTGTGTTCAAAAACAGACAATGTGTGGGAATTGTATCCTCAAAAAGATCAGGAGTTGGTGAGTATACATTTAAGTAATGGATTTATATTAGTTAGTTGGCTATATAAAGTACACTTACAGGAAAAGAGAGACTTTGTTTTCTGTTCATGTATAAATATAAATATTTTTGTAAAACGTGTAAAATGCAAAATTATATCTATGTGGTTCATTTTAGGAAAATCACTTTACATTCAAAGAATGTATGAGAAATTGAAGATCACCAAGAAGCCTTCGCAGCTGAAGTGCATCAGGTTAATTGACTCAAGAATTGATGAAAACGTCATCCTTCAGTCCTTGCTCAACAGCCCCAAGAAAAAGGAGCTTTCAGTCTATCATTTTGATGTCACCACCATGGTAGCTACCTGATTTTACTTTATGTATTTATTTATTTAATTTGATGAACAAATGGAAAGAAATGTTGCTGCTGTTTTTTAATATATTTTATATACTTGCAGGTAAAAAAAGGACTTCATGAATTTCTGTTCAGGCTGTTGATCCTTGGATTCCTCATGGACTCAGAAGGAAACATGTGGAAAAGCAGTAATAAGCACTTGTATGTCATTGAGATCCTGAGACCTGATGCAAGCACATCCCGAAATGCTGTTAGTAAATGGATATAAATTATTTCATTAAATTACATAGGAATTTTTGTCATTAATCAGACAAATGCCTCATGAACTAATTAGCTTTTTTTCTTGGTAGGGTGCAAAAGTTCCATCTGCTTTCTTGGATGTGTTTCCAAGTGTCTACTGTCGTCCACCCAAAGAGGTACTTGAGTTGGACATGAGAATCCAGGAAGATCGATCAATAATGGAGGATGAAGATCCCCTTATGGATGACCAAGAGTTCCGAAGTGAGGCCTACCAGCGGCCTTATCAGTACCTGAAACGTTTCTACAATGGTGACAATTTGGATGCCTTCATGTATAATGGAATTGAGGGCACTCATGTCGAATGCCTGCAAATGTTGTTTGTGTACTGCGGCATCATAGACCCCTCTTGGGCAGAGTTGCGGAATTTTGCCTGGTTCCTGAACTTACAACTTCGGGATTGTGAGAGAACGGTTTTCTGTGACGTGTCTTTCATAGGGGA
The DNA here is from genome assembly GCA_039654625.1 of Rhinogobio ventralis. Lineage (NCBI taxonomy): Eukaryota > Metazoa > Chordata > Actinopteri > Cypriniformes > Gobionidae > Rhinogobio > Rhinogobio ventralis. Next base: position 42,026,384 of record CM077196.1, read on the forward strand.
TACTCTGATGGGATTCAAAAATTTTGTCGTTGATTTCATGATTCTCATGGCAAAAGATTTTGCCACTCCTTCACTAAGTATCTCTGACCAGAGTCCAGGGAGACTGCACAATGACCTTTCTTCTGCCAATGAAGAGGATTTGGCTCCCTTTAGGATAAGAAAACGATGGGAGTCAGAACCACATCCATACATTTTCTTCAATGATGACCGTGAGTCCATGACATTCATTGGCTTTCATCTTCAGCCAAATGTACAGAATGGGATTGATGCTATTGATCCATCAACAAAAAGAGTGATCAAGCAGAACATCATGACCAAAGAGCTCTATGAGGGCCTTAAACTACAGCGGGTCCCTTTCAATATCGATTTTGACCAGCTCCCAAGATGGGAGAAAATTGAGAGACTTTCCAGGGTGTTGGGAATACAGTGGCCTCTTGATCCAGATGAAACATACGAGCTCACCACAGACAACATATTGAAAATGTTGGCAATTCACATGCGCTTCCGCTGTGGGATTCCTGTTATAATCATGGGTGAGACAGGATGTGGGAAGACCAGGCTAATCAAATTCCTTTGTGAGATGCACAGAAGTGGAGTTGCCACTGAAAACATGAAACTAGTCAAGGTTCATGGAGGGACAAGTTCAGACATGATTTACACCAAAGTAAGAGAAGCAGAGGCCATGGCGTTAAGAAACAAGCTGGATTATGGGTTTGACTCTGTGTTGTTTTTTGATGAAGCAAACACAACAGAGGCCATTAGCAGCATTAAGGAAATCCTCTGCGACAACACTGCTGATGGACAGCATTTGACAAGTAATACTGGCTTGCAAATCATTGCTGCTTGCAACCCATACAGGAAACACACAGACGTAATGATCAAGAGATTGGAGTCAGCTGGTTTGGGATACAGAGTACGTGCTGAGGAAACAGACGAAAAACTTGGATCCATTCCACTTCGCCAGCTAGTGTACAGAGTGCAGGCTTTACCACCTAGCATGATTCCACTAGTTTGGGACTTTGGACAGCTCAATGACCATACTGAGAAAATGTACATCAAGCAAATAGTCGAAAGGGTAGTTGAAACCCATTCCATTAGTTCAGATTACATCGCAACCATCACTGATGTTCTTTCAGCCTCACAGATGTATATGCGAACAAGACAGGATGAATGTAGTTTTGTGAGTCTGAGGGATGTGGAGCGCTGCATGCAAGTTTTTAGCTGGTTCTACAAAAACTACCCAATGATACTCTCAGAGCTTGACCAGTTTGAGAGTATCCAGTGGGCAGAGAGAAATGATCCACATCAGAGCAATATTGATGAGAAAAACCCAATTCTTTGGTCATTACTTATGGCTGTTGGTGTGTGTTACCATGCCTGCTTGGAGGATAAAGAGAAATACAGAAGGAAAATTTGCAGTCACCTTCCAGAGACCTACAGCCCAATGAAAGTGATGCAGGAGATTTCAGTAATTCAGGATCTTTTTCTGAGTGGAGTTCCACTGGGTGAAACCATTGCTCGGAACAATGCATTGAAGGAAAACGTCTTCATGATGGTGATATGCATTGAACTACGAATTCCTCTCTTTTTGGTTGGAAAACCTGGAAGCTCCAAGTCCTTGTCTAAAACTCTGGTTGCGGATGGCATGCAAGGTCAAGCAGCCCATTCGGATTTGTTCAGAAAACTGAAGCAGATCCACCTTGTTTCCTTTCAGTGCAGTCCTCATTCTACACCAGAGGGGATCATCAATACATTCAAGCAATGTGCTCGTTTTCAGGAAGGCAAGAATCTAACAGAGTATGTCTCAGTGGTTGTGCTAGATGAGATAGGCTTGGCTGAAGATTCCCAGAAAATGCCTTTGAAAACTTTACATCCTTTGCTGGAAGAGGGATGCATAGATGATCAGCCAGTACCCCACAAGAAGGTGGGATTCATCGGTATCTCGAACTGGGCTTTGGACCCAGCCAAGATGAACAGAGGGATATTTGTTTCCCGTGGCGATCCCGATGAAAAGGAGTTGATTGAGAGTGCAAAAGGAATATGTTCCTCGGATGCCATGATCCTTGAAAGGGTGAGAGATTTCTTTCAGCCATTTGCCTGTGCTTACCTGAACATCTGTAGGAAACAGGGAAGAGGCTTCTTTGGTCTGCGAGACTATTACAGCTTGATAAAGATGATGTTTGCTGTTGTCAAAGCTTCTAATCAGAAGCCTAGTGCAGAACATATTGTGAAGGCTGTACTAAGGAACTTCAGTGGCAAGGATAATGTGGATGCTGTCACAGTTTTCACCAGCAGACTAAATATCCAAACGAAGCTTGAGAATATCAGTGCCATTGAGCTTGTAAGAGAGAACATCACATCCATTGGCCAAGATGAGGAATGCAGATACCTGCTTGTTCTGACCAAAAACTATGCAGCCCTTCGAATTCTACAGCAGACGTTTTTTTCAGACCAATGCCAACCAGAGATTATCTTTGGTTCAAGCTTTCCAAAAGACCAGGAGTATACTCAGATATGCCGCAACATTAACCGTGTTAAGATTTGTATGGAAACTGGTCAAACCATCGTGCTTCTGAACTTGCAGAACTTGTACGAAAGCTTGTATGATGCTCTGAACCAGTATTACGTTAGCCTTGGAGGTCAGAAATATGTGGATTTGGGGCTTGGAACCCATCGAGTCAAATGCAGAGTGCACAAGGATTTCAGGCTCATTGTCATTGAAGAGAAGGACGTTGTGTACAAGCAGTTTCCCATTCCACTGATCAACAGATTGGAGAAACATTATCTTGACATCAATACTGTACTAAAAAGTGAGCAAAAGGACCTTGTTAAGAAGCTTGAACAGTGGGTTCAATGCTTCATTTCTGCTAGAAGCAAGCAGTCAATTGCTCCCCAAGCACGTAGATATCATCCAGCTGATGCTTTCGTTGGCTACCACTCGGACACATGTGCATCTGTTGTCCTGCAAGTGACAGAGCAACTCAAAGGGAAAATGGAGCTCTCAGATCCTAGAATCTTAGATGAGGCCAAACTGATCCTTGTGAACTGTGCAACACCAGATGCCGTGGTTCGGCTAGAATGCACTTCCCTCTCCAGTGTAGAAAGTGATGACTTGTCAAGGGTATACTTTGAAGAGCAGAAGCATAGCTCCCTTGCTGACTTCATCCTTTCTCACACACAGCAAGCAGGGCCTGGCAATGCCTTTTTCACAGAGGTAAAGCAATACTTTGACTATTACTCTAGAATAGTGGTTCTAAATCAGGGGGCGACGGGATTGGTTTAAAACAACCTTTAAAATAAGCCAAGTCAGCTAAAAATCTAAAGGATATTTCGTATTATAATTAATTCCCTTTTTTTAAATTAATTCCCAATTCGTCATTTTTAAGGTCTTTGAAAACCTGGATACATGACAGAATTTTAAAAGCGTGATTTCTAGACCTGGAAAAAGTAACGGGAATGTATACAATTTTAAAAAGTCATGAAAATGTCTATAATGATTATAATTTTTAGTCTAGCTATGTCAAGATGTAAGATATTTTGTTGGGTAGAATCCACTGAGAAATTGCTATTTTTGAGTAAAAATAAATAAATAAACAGGCAGCTTTGTCATTATAGCAGAAGTACCTGAAATATCTTAGTCTACATGGGGGATAGATGGGGCTTTGGAGACAAAAAGGTTGAGAACCACTGCTCTAGGAAAATCCATAACATTTCAATCTTTATGAAAAAAAAAACATTGTGCACTAAACTAGCAACTTTTTTCCTAATCCTTTAGGTGACTACCTTCTCAAGGCTTCTGACCGCAGCTGAAACTGAACAGCTACAGAACGTGGTCCAAAACGTAGAGCTTCTCTCTCTACAGCAGTTTGACACCGAACACTCGTTCCTCAAGAAAATCAAGTATTGTGTTCATAATATCACTACATTATATCACATCACAACAAAAAAGCACGCTTATTCTTAATTAAATGAATTAAACCCCTTTTTCTGTATTCAGAAATTATCTGGAAAACACCACCAGGGACAAGATACTTATCATCCAAACGGATTTTGATGAAGGCTCCCCAAGTTTAAATGTCATTGCATCTGCAAAGTGAGTTGAATGGGGCACATTTTGTTTGTTCAGTAAATGCAATGAAAGCATGATTTGAACTTATACTAATATACTAAACTTTGAACTAATATATTTCTAGGTATTCCTCTATCAATGAGATCAACAAATTCAGGAAAGAGGGCTATGGAAAGATTTTTATGTACTTCATCACTAAACTACCAAGAATGGACGGTGGAACTTCTTACATTGGATTTCATGGCGGTAAGACAAGTTTGATTGTATCACTGACCAAAACTTGTTTTATAGAAAATCTCAATAAAATTTCTTTTAATAAGGCCCATGGAAGTCAGTCCACATCGATGACCTCAGAAAATCGAAAGATATTGTCTCTGATATAAAAGCCTTGCAGTGTGTGACCATCAGCCAGTTGTTTGAAGAGAAAGCAGAGAAAGTGGCTGAGCCTGAAGGTGAAGTCATTTTATTTAAAAAATGTTGAGAGTTGTCTTTAAAGGATGATCAACATTCTCAAACAATCCAAATAATTTTGACTGCTTGCAGCTATGGAGGTTGAGGAAATGTATGCAGAAGAAGGAGAAGAAGAGAAGATGGAAGTAGAAGACAATAACCTCAACAACAGCAATGTATTTTCAGTACAGGATACTTGTGATACTATTGTCACCCTGTTGAGTTCATTTAGCTTCTAGGTTGACACAGTAGGTAATTTTCTTGTGCTCTTTAGGGCTGGGAGAATGCTGTGGACACAACAGCGCTGGTGCGTAGCTGTGTTCAGAGTGCTGTTGGCATGCTAAGAGATCAGACAGAGGCGGGCACTCGCAGCACCAAGAGAGTACAAATTCTGCTCACGCTCCTGGCTAACAATGAGACTCTACAAGGTGAGACTTATCGCCGTTACTGTTATTATATAAAGCTTTCATTAATTGTCCTGTAAGTGGTTACTCATATTTAGATATTTATGTTACCAGCTGAATTTCTGAAAACGTTAAAGAAGCGAATTCATTCTCTGTTGATGGCCCACGATGAAAACACAATCTCTGCCAAGAGCTGGGTCTCCAAGGAAGCACTAAATATCGATGCCTTACAAGAGGGTGGAACTTTTAGGTAAGTGTAAGAGAGAGGGTGTAAATTGTGCAGTATTTTGGATTTCAGATGTTTGTGAAACTGATACCTAAAACAAATTTACTTTCAATATTTGTTCATTTTTGTTTTTTAGACATGCCCTGTGGAGGCGAATTCAAGCAGTAGTAACTCCCTTCTTGGCGCAGCTTGTTTCAGTTATTGACCGCGACTGCAATCTAGACCTCTTGCTGGATACAAACTCTGAAGAATCCTTGAAGAAACTGTGGTTGGATATTTTTGGAGATGTCATGTTGCTGAATGTTCCTCACACAAGTGAGAAAAACAAGTATGTTATCATTTGATTTCAAGAGGCATTTTGTTTGCCTTTGGACCTAAAAAAAACCTATGCCAGTATACAAATGCTCTTAGCTGCACAAGCTTTATTTTGTTTTGTTCCACAATAGGTGCGTTCACATGGAGCACTGTAATCGGTTTAAAAGTCCAATCCGAATGAAAATGCTCCATATAAACACCTCAATCGTAATAAAAATGCCCAAAACGAATGAAATTGTAATCGGTTTGAGAGGGGTGGGATAAAACTTTTAATGAACCGATCAAACGGAAAATTCCACCATGTAAACGTCCTGATACGATTACTTTGAGTGTATGTCCTTCTGTGACTTGATATAGTACATAGTACTATAGTAAGTTCTGCATATAGTACTCGCGCCTCCACAACTGAAAAGTGCTCACACCAGGCTATAATGTTGACAAGAGAGGAATGTTAATTTTTCTGAGGTGTTAAACTTTTTATTTCGTAACAAGTTATGAAGATAATGTTGTAATAATGACACAGACATAGCCTGGCTACACCATCTCATCTTGACAACGTATTCCAGAAAGCAGATTATGTGACATACCTGGGTATGTTTAAGAGTAAAGTAAGCAGATAACCTCAACTTTCGGTTCCAAAAATGGAGGTAACTTTCAGGGTATGTAAGTAGCCATAGCAACTCACTGTCTAAACATAACCTGCACCAGAGCGGCTCATGATCCAGGGTTAGTTTGCTCAAAAGGCCTTCAGATGCGTGTTATATAATTAATATAGTTATATTAATATAACTAAATTTGTTATATAGTTACAGTTATATAATATATTAATTCTAAAGCACTATTATAACAAGCTAATGTTTAAATGTAAATGTAAATTAAATTCAAATATATTTATTATTTATTTAATTGTCATCTTACACATGGATCTGCTTCAATTAATTAGCATCAAACAAACAATATAATCATTATTTTCAGTAACTAAAGATTACTTATTAAACGAAAAGATTGAAAAAATGGGTAACGCTTTAGATTACAGCCCAGAAAGTACTACGTATGTAAAGCGAATTTACAGCGTAACTTTCGGTAATTATAGTGTAACTATAAAGTACGTACGTGTAGCTATATGGGAACAATATGTAATATTTGGGGAATAAAGGGGTAACTATCAGGAAAATTAACAAATCATTCAAACTGTAAGTATTTTTAATTAAGGGGTAATTATCCATGTAGTTATCCATGTAAGTGGTGCTTGTATGAATCTGCGGGCTGTAAATTAAAGTGGTGTTTGTTCCCCTCTTGTTTTGTGTAGTTACAGGTAAGTACAATAAAACACGCACACAATCTGATATCACTCGGAAATCTTTATTTTCAGAGCAGATTTACAACACTTATTCGTTTCTCTTGCTTGGCTTCATCCTCCTCTTGTTCCTCTTCTTTTTCGTTCTTGCCACAGATGAATCTTAAGAAGGAATCCTATGTCTCTAGCTATTCTGTATTATGTATTTAAAGAAAATACAGTACACCCAGAAATGTCCTCACCGTTTACTTGTCTTATACCCTCATGCCATCCGAGATGTATATGACTTTCTTTCTTCAGATGAACACAGAAAAATAAATAATCTCTGCTAATGAAAACTCATTTGGGTTCCTAAAAATGTAAGCATCAAACAGCACATACAGCAATAATTACACTAATCCATACAAACGATAAATGTTTGTAAGAAAAATATCAATATTTTAAATGTTTTAAACTGTAGACTATCCAACCAACAGTCACTGTGTGCACATGAGAGGGTTAAGTTCACGCTTGAGGTAACTTAAAGTGAGAAACTCGGTCACGCGGATATAGGATGCTGTCCGTTTTTATTTATTTTATTTTTTTAATTAATGCTCACAACAGTATACAAACAATAACATAATATATGATAATGGTAATGAGAACGTCATGAAAGCTTGAAGTTTCAGGTTGCTGTTTACTCACGCACACGTGCTGGTAACAGTTGGTCGGATGCGAAAAGATTAGTAAATTATGAGAGCATTTCTGGGTGTACTTTTTCTTTTAATAAATAATAATACAGAATATCAAAAGACATGGGATTCCTTCTTAAGATCCATCAGTGGAAATAATGAAAAAGAAGAGGAGGAACAAGTTTATTTAAAAAAAATTGCAAATGAATAAGTGTCTTAAATCTGTTTTGAATTAAGTTGTTTTTCAAATAAAAGTTTTTTGTGTGATTTATAAGATTTTGTACGTGTTTTCTATTGTACTTACCCTGTAACTACATGAAACAAGAGGGGAACAAGCACCACTTTAATTTACAGCCCGCAGATTCATACTTACCCTGTAACTGCATGGATAATTACCCCTTAATTAAAAAATACTTACAGTATAAATAATTTGTTAATTTTTCTGATAGTTACGCCTTTATTCCCCAAATATTACATATTGTTCCCTTATAACTACACGCACTTACTTTATAGTTACACTATAATTACCGAAAGGTACGCTGTAAATTTGCTTTACTTATGCAGTACTTTCCGGGCTGTAATCTAAAGCGTTACCAAAAAATTATTGCACAACCAAGGTATGTATTTGAGTATGTAAATCGCCATTAAACAAAAGAAGGAGGAAGTAGAATGGCGCGCTTTGTCTTAGCATCTGTTTCCATGGTGAATCATCGATTCGTTGCTCTGTTGAGAATTGTCTTAACCGTGAACATACTCTTAAGTTTTCTGAACTTACTCACGGACGCGTTTTTGGAACCAGCATACCTCGAGTAAGCAATGTTTGGGTTAATCAACCAAGAGTTCAAGGTATATGGTACGGTAAGTTAACCTTGCATTCTGGAATACCCCTGCCCCCAACCCCCCCGGTTTACGTCTCATGTAAACAGTCCACCGAATCTTTCAATCTGAATGGAAAAAAAGTCTGCATGTAAGCGTGGCTAATGTTTCCAACAGCAATTCATTATGTAAGGCAAATATGCGTTGCATTCTCATCACTACCCTTACGAAAAAGAAGTTATACAAGTGTTCTATTAGTATACTTATTTTAAACTAAAAATAAGAAAGTATACTTTCAGTCTACTTTTTATATACTTCTCAGAAATATAGTTTATGTACTTCTCAGAAATATACTTAAAATTGCACTTAAGTATACTTGACTTATACTGACAGAAAAGTCTCAGTATATTTGGCCTATACTTGTACTCAATCTTTTGATCAAGATATACTTAAAAGTATAATTAAGTATTCAAAGTATAATTGCTTGTAATTGTGTTTAATCTTTTGATCTTTTTTACATAGTTTTACAGTCTTATTAAACTTACATTGTTTGAAAATATTGATTAGAATATTGATATAAAACAGATTCTGCGTATCTGAATTTTTGTGTAGGCTAGTCCACTGGTAGTGTACATAGGAATTTACTTAAAATCTACTTCACTCTTTCCCCACCATTGAATGAATTTTCCAGTTATCCGTGTTTTCACTGTTGTACGGTAGGGGGCGCTATGACCTCTTATAGTACAGAATCTCCGGATCAAAATACAGGAGAAGAAGAAGCTGAAACAAGCAATACAAGATACCGAACGCAAATGTAAACTAATGCGATCGTCAAACATTAAACAGCATATTAATCACAACTGCCTAATGTTACCGAATGAAATGTCGACACATGAAGAGGAAACGACTGTGAAGCTTTGAGGGTGTTGATAGATCTGTGTTTTGATCATCGTTCTGAATCTGTTAAAGGCGTAGTAGTCTTTTACAAAAATGCGTTTTTCACAACTTTTTGTTTAAAATGTTGCCTTTCTTTATGAAACTTACCCACATTAAAGTGTTGATTAAAAAAAATGCATGAAACTATTGTACAATGTTTTTAAAATTAAAGTACAGTTAAAGGTATAGTTCAAGTATAGAAAATTAATATCTACATTTGAACATAGTAGTATACTGAAAGTGCAAAAATAATATATTAATAGTAAATGTTAGTATAATGTTATGTTCACTTAAAGAAAACTTACAAGTATACTTGCAGTATAAAACTACTAAACTGGCAGTTTACTGAGAGCACACTTAAAAGTGTACTTTCATAAACTAAAAAAATTATTACTTGTATTAAAATAGTAAACTACTAGTATACTTATAAGTTCACTTGTAGTACAGATACAATACAAATGAGAAACCTAGTTGTTCACTTAAAGTTTACTACTGTTTAAACTGTTAAAGTTTAGCATATACTTATAATTAATTAAAATACTAAAAGTGGGCCAATTTAGTCCTAAGCAGTATTGAAACAGTACACTTACAAGTTTACTACTAGTACACATTGATATAGTATACTTACTACATAAAGTATACTTAAAAATATACTTGAACATTACTTCTTTTTCGTAGGAGAATGGCAGTCTGTTTTTTTTGTTTTTTTCCAAGTCAATTTGGCATTTCAGACCAATTCAGAAAGTTAAAGTTGATGGGCCCTATCATACACCCGGCGCCAGGCGTGACGCAAGTGTTGTTTGCTAGTTTCAGCCCGACGCAGTTATAATTTTCACGTTCCGCATTGTTTAAATAGCAACTGCACTGGCGCCCATCTGTTCACCCATTGGCGTGCTGGTCTGAAAACCAGGTGTGTTCAGGAGCATTGTTGGCGTGTTGCTATTTTGAGGAACTGAAAACGACTGCACCATTGACCAACACAAACCTGGTCTAAAGGTCAATAGCACAGTATTTTTCGTGTCATTTAAAGGGTGTGTTAGTAATATGCGCCTATAGGTGGTGCACAACGCTTGTACACTGCTTATTACGCACAGGGAAGCAGCACACACACATTTTTAAATATTAAAAATAAAAGGATTCCTATCTGGAGAAGCGTTCAGTCTTTTCGCTCGCAAATTCGATGTGCCTGGAGCGCCGACCATTTTTCCCGTCGTTAAACTAGCAAAAGTGGATTCGGACACGCCCTAAGTGCACCTTAGTGCACCACGCTTCAGACCATATGCTCAGATCGGTAAAATAGGGCCCAATATGTTTATAGCCGAATGTTAACATTAATGCCACTGAATGGCACCTTTTAGTAACGCAAGGTAAATCGCTGTGTCAAATGGAAAGCAAGAACACGTTAAATATGTAAAACAGGATCACATATTGACAATGCATTGCTTAAGCCTTGCCGCCTACATTAGCACACGTGTAATGTCATTATTATAACTGAAAACACTCTTAAATCTTAACAGCTCGACGATCTTGGTTCAGCACTACATTGCAGTTGACAGGAACATGTGTTGCACCATGCCTTTCAGCTGGAGAATTAAAGATTGTCTAGAGGACCTCTGGGTACATGCTTTGCAGCGAGAAGGTATTTTTTCTTAATTTCTTTCCTTTTTATGCCATGTTATTTTTCCTGAGCAATCATGCATAAATTATAGTGGTTAGTTTTCTTCAGTGGTTAGTTTTTCCCTTCCTTTAACTCATTTATTTACAGTTCAAAGGAAAAAGTAAACAATAAATATTGTCTTTGCATTTCTGTCATCAGGGCACACTCTAAAGCAATTTGAAGAGTTCTTTTGGAAGACCCCCTTGGGCAGGTACATCTCTGAAGCATCCCAAGAGATGCAGATGGAGTTTTTCCACAGGTATCTCCAGGATTTTGTCTCCATGACCATGAACGTAAATTTGGAGGTGGACCTCGAGGTGAGGGTTGGACCCTTTCAAAGATACCCATCATCTGCACGTCCAAGCACATACACTTGTTGATATAATTGTGTATCTGTTTTTGCATTTTAGCTCTTGTGTGGAGCCCTTACTTGCAGCGTAAATGAGCTTAGAGATGGGCAGGAAGCACATAAGAGTGAAGTCATTTCTCTGCCGTGGGTTCATGCTGCCTACCATCATTTCAAGAACCGAATACAGAACCTCTACAGGATGATCAGTATGCAGCCTCAGATAGCTCAGATGCTCCAAGATAACAGACGTGCAAGAGAGGGCAAAGAACTTGTAAGTGCTTGCAACTTTCTTCTGTTTCAAAGGTTTGCCGCGAAAATACAGGGATTGGATGTGGATGTTCTACTTTGGTTACTTCCTTCTGACCGTCTTTCTGTTTCTCAGGTGTTAGATGTGTACGCTGCTATGGCCTGTATTGAATACCTGGAGCCCCAGAATCTAGATGGAGATGTTCAAAGTCTGGCCTGGCTTAGACGTATAAAAAAGCTACAGGTGCCAATTGAGCTGGTCTGCTGTGAGGAGAGTGTACGCCACTATGGAGAGAAAAGCAAACAGATGGTCACCCACATCCAGTGAGTTATGAGCTCTAAAATATGTTGTCCTAACTGTTTAACCCCAGTGTTTAACTGTTACCTGTATATTGTTTTTATATTTATTGCATGATAGCACCTACAGCTGTTCTGTTCTGTTCTGTTCTTTAGTCTGTTTGTGTGGCTCTGTACCTCTTCAGTAGGTATTTTAGATCATTATTTCTTAGCCTTTTTGACTTTGAGGCCTACTGTTTTCCACAACAGTATTTGACCACTTTCCCCCAATGTAGGCTAATATGTTTCCTCTGGTAATGTAATGAAAATTTTAATATATCAATATTAAACAGAATATGGTTGTCAGTCCTTAAAGGGATAGTTGACCCAAAAATTTACTTAAGTCATCCTAGGTGTATATGACTTTCTTCTTTCAGACAAATACAATCAGAGTTATATTAAAAAATGTCCTGGCTCTTCCAAGCTTTATAATGGCAGTAAATGGCAGCCCAAAATTTGAAGCCCAAAAAAGTGCATTCATCCATTATAAAAGTAATCCATATGGCTCCGGGGGGTTAATAAAGGCCTTCTGAAGCGAATTTGTGTAAGAAAAATATTCATATTTAAAACTTTATAAAGTAAAATATCTAGCTTCCGGCGGACCATCTTCCATATTCAACTTGAGACACACACACACACAAGGGCCAAATTGTGATGGCTAGACAACGGGGTCAGAGCATCTCCAAAACTGCAGCTCTTGTGGGGTGTTCCCGGTCTGCGGTGGTCAGTATCTATCAAAAGTGGTCCAAGGAAGGAACAGTGGTGAACCAGTGACAGGCTGTGTTATTCACTTCACATGTTATAATGTTATAACGTCATAATGTTATGCCTGATCGTGTATATATATTTATATATACTTACAGTTCAGTTAATGAAGCAGCAAGTCATCTACATAAGAATATGTCAAAGTGCTCAGGGCAAAACAAATGTTATAATGTTTATCATTTTTTTGTGTGTGTGTATGATAATGCATTTTCTTCTATTATATTCTGAATTTCACTTATATTTAAATTCTTCCATAGATTAAAAATGTAATTACAATTCTGTATGCTGTTTGCTGCCGCATTTGGGAATTTAATTGAAATTCTCAAGGCGTTCTCAGTTCAGTTCTGAAGGACACACAACCCATGCTGGCTTGCCTGCAAATAAAACAAATTTACTGTACTTTTTGATGATCAATATTATCAGGTATGATCATTTGCATCATTGCATTATTTTTTTTTAGACACGGCTGGCAGCGCATTTACTCTCTGGCCTTGTTTGTGGAGCACATGCTGCTGGGCGTTGGAGACGTGCAGTTGAAACTCAGGCCACTGGTTCTGGAACACACTCGACGCCTAGCACAAGTGAGTCGACGTATAGTTCTTCCACAAATAGTTCCTTCAGCAGTCTTATTTCAGCTTATCAATACTCCTCTGTTTGCTAAAGGTCCTAGAGAAGAACTCAGACCTCAAAAAGAAGCAACCATTTGAGGCAGTGATCACCGTACTCAAAGCCTGCAAAGATGAAGCATCTCAGAGCATTTTTAGGTTTGATTTGATAAGAATTATACTATTATTTTTTAGTAAGAGGCTACTATTATAGGATTGTGGTGATTTGTCTCTACATGGACACCCTTTGTTTTAATTAGAATCATTCCCATTGATGAATCCATGCGTAGTGTTTACATGAACGCTAAATAAAGTGTTTAGGTTGTGCGCGTTTATATGTCACAATCTTCAAATGGGATTTGATCCTTTGACATGCACACACTTAGATGAATAGATTTAGAGAAAATTTTAAACCATCCCTTCAACAATCCGGATGAAATTTCAATTGGATTTGGCCAATTCATTCCAATTGACTTGGTTACATGTGACTTCAAACTGATTATTAGGGTCCATATGTAAATGCAGCTGCTGTTTGTTTACCCAGGTTTGGCATTCAGCTTTGTCCAGTGTGCATGGGAGACCCTCGGGACCCTTTGAGTCTGCCCTGCGACCACATCTACTGCCTATCATGCATCAAACAATGGTTGGTGCCGGGTCAGATGCATTGCCCTCTCTGTGTACAGGAAGTGGCTGATGACTTTGAGCTCAAGGCCTCTGAGACAATACGGTAATCTAATAATTGTCTGTGCTGAATAGTTCACTTTATCTTTCGGTTTGCCTGTCTCTCTCTCTCAAGCAGTCTAAAAGATTGTGTTTATTTTGGTCATTAGGGGTCTCATCAATCAAAATGCATCGTTCAGAATACGATGTAATGCTTTCTTCATTGATCTGGTGTCCACCGTGTGCTTCAAGGACAACACTCCTCCCAGCAAAGACATCATACTCCACCTGTTGTCTCTTCTGATGGTAGAGGCCGGCTCGCTCCCACAGATCAGAGGTACGTCTGTAATGTGTATGTGTGGAGGGCTAGATTCTGCTTAGGATGAATAAATGATCAGAACGCTGTTCCTCATGCTCTCAGGGCAAGACCGGAGGTTCTTGACTAAGGCTCTTTCTCCCTTCGATGACGCTGTGGATAAAAATCCAGTGGTGCGTTCAGTGGTGCTGAAACTCCTACTAAAATACAGGTGAGTGCAGGGCATACCCTTACGCAAAGAAAATATATTTCCATATATTTATGATCAATATATATACTGAGAATGATACAGAATAATATATTTTGTTAATATATTACAATATATTAAATGATGCTTTTCATATATTGAAAAATATGTTGCAATATGAAAGTGAAATTGACATGTGAAGGCCAAGTATGGTAACCCATACTTGGAATTTGTCCTCTGCATTTAACCAATCCAAGTTAGTGCACACACATTAGGAGCAGTGAGTACTGAACACACACAAACACACACTGCAAACTGCACACACACAAACACACTGCACACAGGGAGCAGTGGGCAGCCATTTTTGCTGTGCTGCCTGGGGAGCAATTGTGGATTAGGTGCCTTGCTCAAGGACACTTGTTTCCTGCAGGTATACTCTAATGAGAGATGGTTTACATGTAGGTGCAATGTTACTTATAGTCAACAGAATGTCTAAAGGGGACCATTAAAATAGTGTTAGCAGATATTGCCTTGTTTTAACAAAAAAAAAATAGAGCATCAGAATTTTGAGTATTTTAAAGTCAGCTGATTTGTTTGACCAATTAGACTTTGCATGTTTTCAACATGCACCCTTAAGTACTACCAACACAACTTTCCTCATAAACTCAACTCAAATACTTTGTGTAACTCAATTAGTGAAAGTCACTTACATAAATACACATTAGTGCAACACACATTTTGAAATATATTTGTTTTATTCAATTTATTTCAATATATTTACACAATACATCACAATGTATATTTTTAAATACATTAAACTATTTATTTTATATATGGAAATATATTTTTCTTGCGTAAGGGTACCTGTCATGGTTAAGGACTTTTATATTCTGTTCTGTTTCTCTTAGGATTGTTTCTCTGCTTCATTTTGGTTATTGATTATCTCCTCTGTTTCTATTGTTACGTATAATTATCACTTGTCAGTCATTATGTTTGTCTTGTATTTAAACTCCCTGTTATGTTCAGTCCCTTATCGGTTCTCGTATGTGTTTATTGGTTTGTAATTCCTCCTACGTTTCCCTGTGTGTACATGAGTATTATGAAGATTACATAAAAATCTATTCTGAGCTGCTTTTTTATCTCATCATGTGTGCTGCAGACCAGACCCTTCTTACACACTTATGGATATAATAATTTTTGTCTTTTCCTATTTCAGCTTTGATGATGTGAAGCACTATCTCCAGCGCCATCTGACAGAAGTTGAGCAAAGCAACATCATCGAGGAGACTGATAAAACTGAGCTTTATTCCTTGTACATAAACTGTTTGGAGGTGTGTATCACTATCCACTCATTTTATTTCAAATTCAAGCAACATTTAGATCAAAAACTATTTAGTCTATGTAAACAATAAATTCAGTCTAGTGTGTCCAAACCTTTGACTGGTAGTGTAAGTGTATTTTTTTATTTTTTATTTAAGCATAACTCTAACCAAATTTGTAAAGTTTATCCTTAAAGATGTAAAGCGAAAGCAAGTTCTAAAGGAAATGTACGTTTAAGGTAGATTTTTACTGATTAAGAAATTATTTTTGTTAGTGCATGCAATTAAAATAAACTTACAAAGCGTTTTGATTAATTTCTTAAGAATTACTATTAAAACACGCATTTGTGGTGTGTGTTTAAAGGATTAGTTCACCTCAAAATGGAAATTTCCTCACTCCAATGCCATCCAAGATGTCCATGTCTTTTTTTCTTCAGTGAAAAAGTTTTTTGAGGAAAACATTTCAGGATTTTTCTCCACACAATGGGCTTCAATTGCAACCAATATGTTGAACGTCCACATCAATGCAGTTTCAAAGGGCTTTGAAGTGCTTCAAATGGTATGCGCGATCCCAGCTGAGGAATAGGGTCTTATCTAGGGAAACGATTGGCCATTTTCTAAAAATTTGTTTTAATTGATATACTTTTTAACCACAATTGATCGTCTTGTACTGGTCTTCAACGAGCCAGACATTACGTAACGTACATGTTTTAAACCCATTGTTTAAAAGTGTGGAGAAGGAGGATCGTTCAAATTTTATTGTATGTTGAATGACATATTTATTATTTAATTTCATCATTGTTTTACCTGTTTTGTTAAAAAAGCGTTTGTATTAGTCTTTGAACGTTAGCTTTGTAAACAATGGGGCGGTACTTCCGTCACGTTTGGCGTGACCTTTTCAACGTGATTACATCATGCCTGGCACATCGCAGACCAGTACAAGACGATTAATGGTGGTTAAAAAGTATATACATTTTAATTTTTTTTAGAAAATGGCCGATCGTTAGACCCTGTTCCTCAGCTGGGATCGTACCATTTGAAGCACTTCGAAACGCTTTGAAACTGCATTGATGTGGACATTCAACATATTGGTTGCAGTTGAAGTCCATTGTGTAGAGAAAAATCCTGAAATGTTTTCCTTAAAAAACTTAATTTCTTTTCCACTAAAGAAAGAAAGACATGGAGATATTGGATGGTATTGGGGTGAGTAAATTATCAGAAAAATTTTCATTTTGAGGTGAACTAATCCTTCAAAGTTTGGTTAAAAGTACAGTCAATTCCTTCTGTGTCTGCAGGACTCAATGTATGATCGGACAAAGTGGCACTCTGTGGCGGAGCAGCAGGCCTGTTTGCAGGAGGAAACACGCTTTCTGCGGGAGTTTCTTCACTCTGATTCTGTGTCCGCACACACTGCATCTATAGAGCACCTGCAGCAGGTGGCCAGAGTTCGACTGTGCCTGGATGTGGCTGCTGACCTGCTTGTCAACAGAGTGACTACTGCTGGTGAATGAAAGTCTTTAATGCTTATGCTTTAGTGCCTGACATGATCTCACGAAACCTGTCAAGGACATATCCAAGTCACATTTTACCCAAAAATCTAAAGGAAAAAAAAAATTTTGTGCATAAAGAAAATTTAACCTTCTTTTACCAACTTTAAAGGAGGCATAACGCACACAGTTCGTGCCAGTCTCATGTTAAACTTGAGTACCTATAGAGTAGTACTGCATCCTTCATATCTCCCAGGGGTCTTTAGTTTTATCATATTTATAAAA
The DNA here is from genome assembly GCA_039654625.1 of Rhinogobio ventralis. NCBI lineage: Eukaryota > Metazoa > Chordata > Actinopteri > Cypriniformes > Gobionidae > Rhinogobio > Rhinogobio ventralis. The sequence goes on from CM077196.1 coordinate 42,043,780, forward strand.
GACAGATGCACTGTACCGATTCTTTCTGAAAACAGCCGAGCTTGTGCAGTGGGCAGAGCTAAAGAATCTCGAGCACACACACACACACACAATACATCATGGCATTATCCCTGGATAACTTTCAATTCACTATACGTTCGTGTTGTTCACATTATATGCACTTATGTGCTGATTTCCAACAAAACACACATTTGATGCAGTTTCAGTCACCGCCTGAGGTTTCAACTCACACACTTCATTATAAATATGTTGGTTATCTCTAAGGTGGACACCCAACTTAATATATAATATTTCCCATCTGAATCTAACCATGTCATGTCAACAAGTGGAAAAGTCAGCTAACTATTTATTATTGCAAACACACACACTTGCAGAACTTGGGAAGCTGAACAAGGTTATCTTTCCCTCACAACCAGAAACACACTTATTTAGTGTGATAGTTGATTTCGTGGTCTAAAAACAAAATGACAGCGGCACCAACGGCTCCCATAACCTGAACGAAGCTCGTTGTTGGCGCTCTTGCTGGACTCATCCGGGAGAAGTGCCCATACAAGGAATTCGGAAAACTTTCCGAAACGTGTTCGAATCCTGAAGGAGTGTATTTGGAAATACTCTGTCATACGTCCAACTCTTTTTTTTTTTTTTTGCCCATGTTTAGCATGAGAATCAACTCTTTAACAGTGTAAATAAGTCAGAATGCATGAAATATCATTAGACCCCCCCCCCCCCCTTTAAGATTTGTAAAATATTTTTCTGTTACGTTTTAGGTGTACACAATAATCCTTTGGCTTCTGGCCCAGCGTTCTTTAACAGTGTGGTTGATCTGTGCTGCCGGAGCAAGAATGACTGGTACAGGGTTTACCTCATCAGAAAGATCTGCAGTCTCCATGGGGTTGAATATGTCCAGAAACTTCTGCCACAGGAAGTGTTCAGGTGGCTGTTTCCTCAGGAGAGTCTTGAATCGGTGGGTTTTAGTTGAATTAATTTCATAATGCTGATATAAGTATTTGTGCTTTGACTGCTAAATGTATTTATCTCAGAATCAAGATGGCAGCCAGATTGACCAGTATCTAGCATGTGGAATGCACTACAAAACTATTAGAGATGCTGTAGCCAAAGCCATGCTAGATTGCAACATGAATGGAATACAGAAAGCCATTGAGGTATTTATTTACTCCTTTACACACACACACACAAACACACACACACACTGTTCTAAAACCTAGGGAGCTCCCTATAGGCAAAAACAAAAATAAAGGGTGTCTGTGGGGTCCTAAAAAGTATTAAAAGTTGATAAATCAGTTGAGAGAAAATTAAGGCCCTTAAAAAGTATTAAAAAGTCTTAAACAACATTTTCCAAGGTATTACATTTTGTATCAACTTTTCATTATGTATATTTGTCCAAATGGGTTGTTTGCTAAAGTTTGCCTGAATTTAATCATTGCTTAGGCGAATAGTGGGATTCTGTGTAGTTTATTTATGGAATCCTGCTAGATTTGACGTTATCTGTTACTGCGCTCACTGACTCACTGCACTGCTGCGTGATAGCCAGGGTCGCATCTAAATGGTCGCATTTTGCAAATGCAAGTTTACGTGCAAATAGTTGGAGGTTAAGGAGTTGGAACCATGGCTCGATGGGGTTCAACGCTGTCCGCTCCCACATGCTAAGTGCTAGCCACAAAGCCACTATGGGATGCAAAATGCAGGTCTCTATCACGCATTTCTGTGCAACACCACCATCTCTACCAACCAACCATTCTCTTGTGCTTCGTTCCTACCCTTCTGAATTATGTTACATTGATAAGGAGTTGTCACAAACTAAGAAGTTTTAGTTGTGCTATCTTTCAATCAATATATAGTAAATGTAAGTTAAAGTGTCGCAGATGTAACCAATGAGGTCTTAAAATGTATGGAAAGAGTATTAAAAAAGGTCTTAAAAGGTTTAAATTTAACTCCATGGCTGGGCCGTGCACAGGGGGGTAGCCCGATGGCTAGAGCCACTGCCCCTCTGCCCTCATCGGCTGACGTGCCCCTCTTGCCTCCCTCACCCCCAGAGGATTCCCATAAAAGTGTTCTGTTCCGCTAAAGATCCACTAATTCAGATAATCCCGCAGCATCGCTCACAGTCTGTGGTTGTGCCCACTCTGTCGCGGAGACGATAGTTCCAGAATGTCGTCCCATTAACAGGTATTAGATTACAAACTACAATACACATTACAGACAATGGTTGATCCGCGGAATTAGTAATTTAGGCAAATAGTTTGTTTTTGTATTTCTGTCAGTAATGTTTTGCTCCTGGTCTTCTAATAGTGCTAACAACTTATGCACAATATTCACGTTCACGTTCAATAATTAATTGTCTAATCAAATTATTATACCTGATCTGAGCTAAATAACACCAAATTTGCTGTTGTCGGCACACTTTGTAGACAAAAACTTCACAAAAAAGAGCAAAGGCAAATGGGGCTTAAAGCCAGTTCAACGTTGGAAAATATGGATTCAGTGCTCCAGCATATCAGCGGGTAAATCATCATAGTAGGGCTTAGGGCTTAAAATATATATGTTTGTATTAAACATTGCTGGAGCAACAGATTTTCTGTGAAAATAAATCATAAAAATGGTTTGTTTGTTTGTTTGTTTGTTTGTTTGTTTAAAAATCTTATAAATGTATGGGGTGGTAAGGTGGGCCTTTTACCCCACAGACACACAGGGTAAAACCAGCATGGGCCAAAAGACGCAGTATTGATACAAATACTTTAACTAAAATATTTTTTTTATCATGTCTTAGTTAATATTTGTTCAAAACAATCACTTTAGCAAAGTATGTACTATTTTCTGTTTATTTTGATAAATCAAAGAATTCATTATTGTTCAATAAATATACTGTAATTTAAAATATGTTAAAAATATATTTTAAAAATAAAGAAACAAAAATTATTTAAAAAAAGTAAATATTCTTAACAGTAGTAACAAATCATTAAAATATGATATTTTATTATATGATATGATTAATATCATATTTTTAAATATGATGGTTTCATTATAAATATGGTGGTTATCTCTAAGGTGGACACCCAACTTAATATATGATATTTCCCATCTGAATCTAACCATGTCATGTCAACAAGTGGAAAATATTCTTCTGTTATTGAAAAACTGTGGCTTTAATTACCTTGAACAAAGCTGAAAATCATTAACAAGACCTTTGTTTCAAACTATATTCAGTAGTTTTAGCGATTCTCATTTGCTACATAAATCTACAACATTTTGAAAAACATTAAATATGAGATTAATTTAGTGCATAATCAACTTTTTGGAAGAGTAATTACAACAACGTAAATTGAATTAGCGCTAAAACCTAACAAAAACCTAACTGTTTTTACAATATGATTGTAAAAGGTTTGTTATTCATTCTCTATATTAATATATAATATATTAATTCTCAACCCCCTTATAGTGACTGTGCGCACGGCCCTGCCCTGATCCCTGCACAATTAAACTGTCTGGCTGTTGCGGAAATTCAAAATTATTGAAAAGTGTGAATTGCGGCATTACATTCTACTCCCATTGCATCAGATTTCTTTTTACTAATGCTTTCCTGCACTGCGTCTGTTGAGCTTATGAATGCAATGGCCAATCGGAGGTGTTTATATGAGTCCCCGCTGAAAACACCATTAATAATTATTAATACAATATCAAGAGCAATAATCGGCAATCATGATTTTTGTCATATTAACATAACAAATAAATATACGGTACCTGTCAAAAGTTTGGAAATTGTAAAATTTTGTAATAGTTTTGAAAGAAGTCTCTTCTGCTCACCAAGGCTGCATTAAAAAAATACAGTCAAAACTGTAATATTGTGAAATATTATTACAATTTAAAATAATTGTTCTCTATTTTAAATATATAAAATGTAATTTTTTCCTGTGATCAGAACTGAATTTTCAGCATCATTACTCCAGTCTTCAGTGTCACATGATCCTTCAGAAATCATTCTAATATGATGATTTGCTGCTCAAGAAACATTTATTATTATTATTATCAATGGTGAAAACATTTTTGTGGTAAGATTTAAAAAAGAGAGAAATTAATACTTTTATTCATCAGTTAAATGATATTCATGCATTAAATTGATCAAAAGTGAAAGTGGACATTTATAATGTTACAAAATATTTCTATTTAATACATTTAATAAATAATTGTAATAAATGCAAATAAATGCTGTTCATTGAACTTTATATTCATCAAATAATCCTGAAAAAAGTATCACCATTTCCACAAAAATGTAAAGCAACTGTTTTTAACATTGAGCATCAAATCATGAAGAATCATGTGACACTGAAGACTGGAGTAATGATGCTGAAAATTCAGCTTTGATCACTGGAATAAATTACACTTTACTTTAGAAAACATTTATTTTGATTTTAATAATATTTCGCAATATTACTGTGTTTTTTATTTGATTACAAATGCAGTAAAAAGTTTCTGTTCCACCTAATGATGGCTTTTTTCGATGTTAATACAATTCAGTCTATAGGACTCTGATTGATTAAAGTAATTGGTTAAATACAAGTAAAAAGAGCACAGATACGTTTAATGTAGTCATTATAAAAATTGCTCCTGGATATCAGTTTGGCCCTTAATAGAAAAGTTCATTTCTGACCCTGGCAGTGACCATTAACAGAATTTCATTTCAGCAACATGAATTCCCAGTTGGGTTAGGATGCCCCAATAGACAGTAGCAAGGCAGATCACTAGGGATTGGAACGGAGCAATTGTGTCCACTACATGAACACCGTAATTAAATGCTGATTATACAGTCAAATTGTTGCCATTTCTCTTCCTCACTTTGTTAAACTGCTCTATCAGTGCTGATCAGTTGACATGTCTTTTGAAACATATTTGTTTGAAGGATTGCAACAGCACACCCATGAAAAAAGCAGTTTATCTGCTAATGGCTTTGTTCAGAGAAGTCACCTCCCTGTACAGAAGTGGAAACAAAAACATGCACCCTAAACCTGAGGTAAAAACACCAACATGTGCTACACAACAAGGCACAAATCTGTAAAATTCTGCTTCATCATTTTTGAAGAACCATTTGTACATGTTCAAAAGTACATTAGAGTAATAATTAATTATAAGAAGTCAAGATTAAAAGTATTATGTCATATGGGGAATATAATCATTCATATTTTCTTTCATATTTTGAGATTAAAGATCTTGATGTCATATGAAAACATAACTTAAAACTCTGTTTTTTGAACTGGGTTTCAAAGTTGGACTGTACAGTATTACACAGATGAATACGACACATGACCATGTTTAGGCATGACCACGGAGTCACTTTTTGACTAATGTATATCCCTATGTCTGATATTCATGTTGCATTTGTTTTCTTTAGCAATGTGCTGGCCTTGGAGGTTTTATCAGAAGCTCAGACGTCTTCGTCAATAACGAAATGAGAGTGTTTGCTGAAGCGCTGGTGAATAATCAACTGCATGCTCTGCGCGTACAACCACAGACATCAGGCAGAGAGTTTGTGCTTTTGGAGGTCACAGTTCATATGGCTGCAGTCCTGCTGTGTGGAAATTTGCCTTTACTCCAGCCACTGCAGCGGCTGGCACTCTCCCCAATCAACATGATGGTACGAACCCTTCACGCTATCACATAATGGAGTCGCATGGTGACAGGAGTGTGTCCGAGTTGTGATATTTCTGTCATGTTCTCCTCACAGGCTTCATTCATCCCAACTATGCCTGATGACATGTTGGCTGTTGCCCAGCAGGCAATGGGACAACTTCAGTGGTATTGTGAGTGGCAAATATTATAGTACAACAGAAAACACATATACACAGATTCCAGTGTCATGCAAAATTCAAGACCTGTCAAATTTCTATGCACCTAGTGGTTAATGCCTGAAGCACTAAGTTAAATCAAGTTGTACCTCATGTTAATGTAGTCATAATTAAACAGAACTTCATTATCAGAATATTCATAATATAGGACAATGTATTTGACATTGTTTGCCTGGGTATTACAGACAAATGTAATTTTTTTTATATATCGAGTGTCTTTCTGTTGTGATGCCCTAAAGGGGTTGGGCTTGGCCCCTTAGTTCCAGTGAAAGGAACTCTTAATGCTTCAGCATACCAAGACATTTTGCACAATTTCATGCTCCCAACTTTGTGGGAACAGTTTGGGGATGGCCCCTTCCTGTTCCAATATGACTGCGCACCAGTGCACAAAGCAAGATCCATAAAGACATGGATGAGCGAGTTTGGTGTGGATGAACTTGACTGGCCTGCACCTCAACCCGATAGAACACTTTGGGATGAATTAGAGCGGAGACTGAGAGCCAGGCCTTCTCGTCCAACATCAGTGCCTGACCTCACAAATGCGCTTCTAGAAGAATGGTCAAAAGTTCCCATAAACACACTCCTAAACCTTGTGGAAAGCCTTCCCAGAAGAGTTGAAGCTGTTATAGCTGCAAAGGGTGGGCCAACTCCATATTAAACCCTACGGATTAAGAATGGGATGTCATTAAAGTTCATGTGCATGTAAAGGCAGGCGTTCCAAAACTTTTGGCAATATATTGTATTTAATAATAGTATAATAATAAATGTATGTCCGCTGCCCCATAGTAATACCATATCGTATGCTGCCTTCACATAATCGAAATGATAGTAGTTTCCTAGTTAAAAATATTCAAGTCATATTTACCACTTGGAAGCTTGTGGATAAATTGGAAACCCGAGATGGGCAGGCCATAAACTTTAAACATGGCGGAGGGAAGAACGATTGCTGCTGTGACTGCTATTCTTTATTAGTTTTTTTCCACAACAACTACATTGTCTTTGTTATAGTAGTGTATGTTTACCATTTGAAGAGCATTGTATGTTTTATACACAGAACATCCTGTATTTGACCGAAAATAGCGCGGTAAATGTTTATAAGGTATTATTGACATAATTTGGATGCTAAATATCATTTTGGCTTTAATAAGATTTCCCAATAGATAAGAATGACCAACCTAGACATGACCAACGCATCCCTGAAGTGTCTGCAGAGAGCGTGTCAATTAAACTCCACCCTGTAAATGACGCATCGACACGACATCCTCATTAAACCCGTCTCCAGCGTGATGACTCCAATCTTTCAAATAATCTTACGAATATCTTTCGATCTAATATGACTTCTGACCTGTAATGTTGCCAGAATCATAATCATACACTATTTGTTCGTCGGCCAGAGGAGAACTGGCACCCCGACTGAGCCTGGTTTCTCCCAAGGTTTTTTTGTCCATTCTGGCCACTGAAGGAGTTTTGGTTCCTTGCCACCGTCGCCTTTGGCTTTTGGCTTGTTTAGTTGGGGACACTAAAATTTCAACTATATTACCTGATCTGCCCGCATTGACACTATATGATAATTAAAATTAGCTGGATGACATCACCATTTTCTCCAGAGCGGCTGTACAGCCGAATCAAATTCTGTTGCATTATTTTCCTGTTTAACACTGTGAAGCTGCTTTGAAACAATCAGCATTGTAAAAAGCGCTATATAAATAAAGGTGACTTGACTTGACTTGACTTGATAAGAATAAACCTGGTGTCCTCCATGATTCCTGTTCTTTCCGACAAAAAGCTCATAATCACGACTTCAGAAGTGGGAAGTAGGAAATTTCCAACAGCACGTGAAGGCAGAATTACAGAATGAAATTCCATGATGATTATGTATTATTACTTGTGGCAGAACATAAAACTGTTTTTGCAAGCCATACCACTGCTGTAATGTGACATTGTTCAGAAAAACAGGGTTTTTTGTGTTGCAGGATTTTGAAAAAACAACATTTTTTCAAAAAGAATCATTTACAAGACTATAAAAATGTATTTATAAAGTAAAAGAGAAATCTTTGAATTTTTGAAATCTTTTTGATTGACACATTTTGACTGTTATGTGAATTTTGACAGGTCTTTGACATTGACAAGGCATTCTGCTTTTGGAGGATTAGATATCACATTTTGTTTTATCATTTCCTAATCTCTTGTTCTTTTGATCTTGACAGTCTGCCCTAATGGTCATCCATGCACTGTTGGTGAGGTAGGGTCATGTGAATTAATTCCTTATCAACTATTTATTAGTGCATTAACTATATTATCAGAACACAGAATTAGATTTAGTCATCATCATTATTTATTTTATTTTCCTCATGCATCTGTCCAGTGTGGTCGACCCACGGAAGTTAGTCGCTGTCCAGACTGTAATGCACAAATAGGTGGCATCAACCACAACCCTGTTCAGGGCTTCCAAACCATGCAGATACAGTAAGTTACTCTTGCAGCGAATGCTTATTGTTCTTCTTTTATTCTGTCTAGTTTTGGTAAATATAGTTAGTGGTGCTTGCCAAAGGCAAGGCATCACTATTGTGATTCGTCAAACGTATTATTATTCTTCCGGACAAAACTTCGGTACGCTACTCCTCTCACACCGTTTGTCATAGACCCATGAATGAGGTGTAAAACCGACTGGCTTATTGAGGAGAGGTGTGCTGTATCTTTTTCTAAGAAATTGGACCTACGATTTTCGCACAGCGGACAAAAAGTGGGCCAAATTTTTTCCGTGATTTTGAATTTCCAACTGCCGTTTTCACACGCAGGGCCTTAGAACCCTTTCTCTCTCTCATACACACACACACACTCATTTGACTCGTCTTATCAAGCAGCCAATGATCTTCATATCCACACCCTAGCAACCAGTTACAGGTCCCTAGCAACCACCCAATAGACTTCCATTGAAAAATAGATGAGAGGGATATATGAATCAGAACATCATAGAGAAACGTGGGTTTGGCTCTTCTGATTTTGGCAGACATGCAGTCTATTAGTTTAACCTGCTAACTGTCTAGCCATGCCCTAGCAACCATTTAGACCACCATAGCAACCAGTTGATTTATATAATTCATACGGGCAGGCAGCCTTTGGAGTATCATCACTGGCAACTGCCATGCCACCCCCTTAGCAACCATTCAGCAAGACCTATATCTTTGCATCCAGTCATTATTGAGATATGGCGGTTGGCTCTTTTGACTTTTGTTAGTAAACTGGACTTTCAACATGCTAGCAGTGAATAGCTACATGCTAATAGTAATTACCTAAGTGTTAAATCAATGCTAAGAACATAGTAACCATCCAACTACCAACTGCCAAACACCATAGCAACCACCCAGAACACCATAGCAACCTCCTAGCAAAGCCCTAGAAACCATTTAGAGCACCCTAGCAACCGTAAAAACATGTTTACAAGCTATCTCAGTACTAGTATATTGTAGAAACACAGAGTTGGGCTTTTTTTGACTGGCAAATAAATATCATTTAAATATCATTCTATAAACTCTATAAGCACACCCTAGCAACCATATAGAGTACCCTAGCAACTGTACAAACACATGAATAAGCCATATCTCAGCACCAGAACATTGTATGGTATGGTGGTAGGCTCTTTTGTTTGTATGGTAACTGTGTAGCCACACCCTAGCATCTGTGCCGAGTTTTGCCACTGCAAGCACCACTCACATTTTCTTCAGGAAATGTACATTCTAGTTTATTAGCTGTCTCTCTGAAATAATAATCTCAATTCTGACTTCTCATAATCTTAAAAACCTTTGATCCAGTGCTTATAATTAGTTTTGTAGACAAATATAAGTGTGCCTAATTATGAATTGAACTATACAAAATTAACATTTTAATGAAAATTATTTTATATTACTTCACTGCACATTTTCCCTTGCATATATGACTACCTGTTGTACCGGTTTTAACTTAGGCTAAGGTTTTAACTAAAATGTTGCTATTACTACTAATGATTTGTGGTGTTTATTTGTTGTTGTTTTTTTGTCTGCTCACCATATTTCTAATTATTTGTTGCTGTAGATCTGTTTTTGAGGTAATTGTTTAGTCCAATTGAGGCAATTGTTCCTCTTTGCAGAGGGGACCGTACTAAGTCAGGACACATTCTGGGCGACGCACAACGTCGTGACCACCCTGACATGCAGGACACTAAGAATATGTCACCAGCCCCCTTCGCTCTTCTTAGACTGCTCACACATATGTCTATGCTGCTGGGAGCTCAAAACCACCCTCAGGTATTACATTCCTTCTGCCTGCCATGGTTTTAATTTTTATATAAATGTATGCAATTTTGTTGTATTTTTAAATATTTATGAGAATATGCTTATTTTGGTTTTGAGTATCGATACGTGTGAAGCATACAGACATTGAGTTATCTCAGACAACTCAATCCAGATCAAATACACACATGTTTGAATGTGTGTCCAATATTTGTGCATGTTTCTGTCTAGAGTGTCATGCAGATCATCAAGCCTGCTGTGCTGGATCCTTGTCATTTCCTGATGGCCCATCTTTTGAAGGACATGGAGCAGCTAAGCAGAGCTCTGGGCAAAGGGGTGGATGATATGGTCAGTACCATCCATTTGATCATCCACAGTCTGCTGGAGCCCCATCAAACCAGCCAGTGTAAGAGCATCCACAACTCACCTTACATTTGCAACCTGCCATATTGATGCTTCAGAAATCCAGGAAATGTAACATTTGTAACATATTATTCTAAACAGGGCCTGTTCTTTATGATCAAAACCTTTCCACTAAAGATGCAAGAAATGCATGGGAAAATGCCATGAATACTGACGTCATCACGCATCAGCTGAAGGTATGCCATCTTTTCTTCTGACGAAAACAAGACGATAACTAAATAAAAACAAGTTTTGAATGACAAAAACTATGACGAACAACAAATAAAAACGAGAGGAAAATATTAGGGAGGGTCGATTTGGGAAGAGATCCAGTCAGAGCTGATGTCCTGCGTGAGATGTACACATTTGAATTATAACGTGCTGATCTGCCCAGCGGGACTTAAGTTGGCATACACTCACTTCTCACTTACTGCTCTTGACTGAATCATTTTAAAGGGTCATAACACACACAGTTTCTGCCAGTCTCATGTTAATCTTGAGTACCTATAGAGTAGTATTGCATCCTTCATATCTCGCAAGAGTCTTTAGTTTTATCATATTTATAAAAGACAGATGCGCTATACCGATTCTTTCCGAAAACAGCCGAGCTTGTGGAGGCATGCAGTGGGCGGAGCTAAAGAGAGCACACACACACACACACACACACACACACAATACATCATTGCATTGGATAACTTTCAATCCACTATAAGTTGGTGTTGTTTACATTATATGCACTTGCGCACCGATTGCCAACAAAACACAGACATTTGATGCAGATTTTGACTCACTGTCTGCTGTTTCCACTCATGACCGGGAACAAACACACACACTTGCAGAACTCCGGAAAAACAAACTGTATCCACTGTTTCTGTATTGCATGTTCAAACTTTAATATCATTCATGTTAACAGATGTTTTCTTCAGGAGTAGCCTATACAGTTCAGACATTTTAAGAGAAATGCTTAATTGATGCATTACAACTTAACTAAACCCATTAGATTTTAGTCGACTAAAACTAGACTTAAACAGATCAATGACTAAAATATGACTAAAACTAAATGGCATTTTAGTCAATTTGTTGTCAAAATTAACACTGGTTCTTAACTTCTTGGTGCATTTAGTTGTGTATATCATGCTAGATTTTTCTATTTATTTCCCTCATTTTTCATTACTTCTAAAACTAATCAACACATTTATCAAAAATAAAATAAAGCTTTTTTGTTTGTTGAGTAGTTTGATCACATGGGACCTAACATAAAGTAAACGCTGAGTGGTCGATTAAGAGCTGTTGATTAGTTATTGCATTAATGACCTCAATAGTTGAGTACTTCTAATAACCGCTAGATTAGCTGATTATTCGAAATGATTATTAGTTGAAGCACTGCTTTTCATTATTTTCTTTTTCTCTCAGGTTTTGGAGCATCAGCTAAAGGAAGTGAACGCCTTCATCAGGGAAGACGAGCGAGTGTCTTCTAATCCGGTGATGAAGTTGACATTTGGGGAACCAGGGCTTTTCCTGCGCTCTCTGCCAAAGAACTCCCTCATCCATAATTCATCCATCTGGAGCTGCAGGAAGAAGGTCTCGATGATGAGTCTGACCCACATTGTGGAGCAGAACAATGGTCGGGACACTTTGCCTGTGCTCTGGAGGTTCCTTCAGAGGGTATTTATATGTTTCCTAAAGAAAGTACAGATTACACCCTTAAGGATATAGAAATAAGGTCATGCAGAATAAGGCATTAATATGTGTTTCATAAATACAAATAAACAGACAATATCCATATGCATGCTAATAAGCAACTAACAAGTTGCGAGAATTGAATCCTAAAATAAAGTGTTACCACACCAGTTAAACTGAACGTACAATTGAATAAGCATAACTACACTGACAAAAAATGCTTTCTGAAGTTGCGTAAAGTTAGTTTAGATGTGATAGTTCTGTGTGCAATATGTGGGTTGTCTGTGGGTGTACCAATACTGAGACTAGTCTCATGTTAATCAACTGTTACTTTTAGGAAGCAGAGCTTCGGCTGGTGCGGTTCCTTCCTGACATCTTGGTTCTCCAGAGGGATTTAGTAAAGAAGTTCCAGAACGTGACAGACCTAACCTACAGCACCATAGGAGAGTTCCTGCACAGCCAGAAAGCAGGTACTGGCCATATCAGAAATTTAAGAGATGATTTGCCTTTGCTAAGTGTTGTTTTTGGCTCATGATTGAGTTATAATAAATAAATTATTAATTATTTCAGTAAGCTTGCTGATGGTTGATTTACCCATTTCAGCACAAATGTGCTCAGTATTCATGCAAGCATATGCCATTTCTCTATAAATAAATAAATATTGTTATTGTTAAATATTACATTCATTGCAAAGACTGTGATACTGCTGTTTTCATTCAACAGCTTCACTCTCTGCCTGGTATGAAAAGCGCATACAAATCTTTTTGTCAACATGGAACCAAATCAGGGTATCTCTGGCTAACACAGGTAAGCCAATCACTACTTACAGTGGCAAGAATACATTTGTGAACATAACTGGATTTCTGCGTTGATTACTTCTAAAATGTGGTCTGATCTTCATCCAAGTCACATTTATAGACAAACATAATCTGGCCCAAAAAGTTGTCCTTTTTCAAAATTGTATCAGTGATCATTGACAGATCAGGCTGGATAAAGTCAGTGAACCTCTGTGTTATGACTTCTGCAAAAGCTAAATGGAGTCAATTAAGGAGATGAGATTGGAAGTGTGGGTGCTCTGCCCTTTAAATTAAAGGTACAAAATCCTTAAAGATGCATTAAATTTGAGCTGGACAAGGCTACAAAAGCATTGCTTAAGACCTGGGTATTCATGAATCCACGGTGAGATACCCTGGACTGGACTGAATCTTACTTTCCCCACAATACACTGTGAGTGATTACCTAATGTATTCAGTAAAAATGTGAAAAGTACAGTTTTTATCAGTTTTACTGGTAGTCACTGTATAAAGAATTGTTGGGTATAATATGTCAGTTTACTTTATTTTGCTATCCTCACTTACATAAATGAACTGTAGTGTCCTGCACCCACTAGTAAAACATTATATCTGCTGTCTGAATCATTTTTGGTTTGACTGTATATATATTCAAAGTGACCCTGTTTTAGACCACTGTAAAGTAATTTCACGGACAGATGTCTTATTTTTTTCTGTTGATAATTGATGCAGGAGAGATAAAGATGCCGGCTGACTACACTCAGGAAGATCTGGGTCTGGACGCTGACCTGCAGGTGCTGCTGCCGCAGAGACATGGTCTGGGCCTGTGCTCCACTGCCCTCGTCAGCTACCTCATCACCCTTCATAATGACCTTGTGTACGCTGTGGAAAAACACACCGGAGAGGAATCTGGGTAAGAGAGTCAACCGGTGTCCCATGCCATTCATGGTGTTTGCTAAAGAAGTCCACGTAGGGTCATTAAAACACATATCCCAAGTATTTATCTTAATGCTGCAACCTTAGGGTCATTCCTTGTCAACTCAACCAGAGGACCCCAGCTAAAAAAAATATTCTGATGAAATAAATACATAAATGCAGAAGAAAGTTATATTTACTGAGTAATCCACTATTTTGTAGAGGGGGGTCAAAATGACAATTTTCACCTGAGATTTGGAGCCAAAAATGAAAGGATTAGAAATATCATTATTTAATTTTTACACAGAGATTGGTAGGTCTATTAGTTAAATCGGTTGACTTTAGCAATCTTTGTTGCATTATAGTATGTCAATGGTGACAGTTCAAAAATGGGGAAAAGCACTTTTTGTGTTTTTTGCTCCCAAGTTTGCATGCCTGTAACTCAAGAAGTATTAAATATATCTTAATATCCTTTTAGATTCTGATTCTTAACAAACTTTTCTTTTGGTATCTTGATTTTAAAGGCCCTAAATGGTTCAATCCCAGAGATATAGAAATCCTAATGCTGCTAAATTGGTCAATTGTACAATTTTTTGTGGTCGAAAAACAAATGTGGGTGATACTTATTGATACTTATTGTTTAAAGAGGAATGTCTGAAGAACAAATAACACTGAAACTAGAAATGTATCTTGGGTTTCAGTATACAATATCTTGCCGTCTTGGTTGTTAAAAGCCAAAATCTAAAAGGATATTAAGATGCAGTATCTTTAATACTTCTTGAGTTACAGGCATGCATTCTTGGGGCAACAAATAAGTGAATATTTGAGTAAATAGTTTTCATATAATGCAACAAAGATGGCTAGAGTCAACAGATTTAACTAATAGACCTACCAATCTCTGTGTAAAAACAAAATAATGATGCTGCCATCTAAAGTCATTTTTACCCCGTTATTTGGCTCCAAATCTCATGTGAAAATTGTCATTTTGACCTCCCTCTACAAAATAGTGGATTACCCATTTAATATTTTGGCTTTCATCACTATTTATGTTTGTCTTTCTTTGGAAAAAATAACAATACAAAATTGCTGATTTGATTTGACAAAGAATGAAGCACTTTTCTATGTCTGTTTGTGGATATGGAAGATATTTCAAATCGTGGCTTGTGGATAATCCACAAGCCACACATTTACTTAATTTTTTAAAGTAAACTATTCGTTTTCTAAATGATCACACTTGCGATTACTTATCTTAGAGTCTAGACAATATTAGTGGCAGGCTCTTTTGGCTTGGGCAACCACCCAGAACATCCTAGCAACCACATAGCAACACACTAAAAAAAGCCTGCAGATCTCTGTCTGAATCTTTGCCTATCAGAGCTAACGGTTAAAGGTAGCTACTCTGAATCCTCCATATCATTCTCTGTTCTGTTTCCTCCAGTTACACGGTAAGCCCAGCTGACCTGACGGAGCTGCACGTGATCCGTTACGAGTATGAGCGGGATCTGCTGCCGCTGGTGCTGTCCAACTGCCAGTACAGCATGGAGCGCGGACAGGAAACACTGCTGGAGTACGATCTGCCCAAGATTCAACAACAGATTCTTACCCGCTTTCTACAGGGCAAGCCACATATCACCATTAATGTACGTCACAGCACCAGTTGACAAATGCCTGTCCAGATGTATTATTTAGGAGTTCTTCAGGCTTGACAAACTACAGAGAAAAATTATATTTATTGTCTTATTTTCATTTTGTTTTTCAGGGGATTCCGACACTGGTGAACAGACAGGACAGAAATTACGAGATCATATTAAAAGATGTGAAGGGCAAAGTTCAACAAGTAAGTCACAATTATTTGTTTTAGCATAATGCATGTCTGTTTTAGCATAGCATAATCTTATACTACAGGGCTATTGAATGCTGGATTCTGGTTGGTTATAGACAAACACCCTAATAGCGCCCGTCCACGTTTTCAGTGGTGCTAGTTTGGTTCCGGAAGTATTTTTGCCATTCATTTCTTCCATAAGGATTTTTTAAAAAGTCTTCCGTTGAAGAGTTATAAGCCATGACCCAAACCAACCAGCGATTGACAGGAGAATCATTATATACATTATACATTACAAACTTTGATTTGAAAGTCAGACAAAAATATAAAGGTTCTGTGAACTTAAAGCATAGTGCTATGAACTATGAAGCATAGTGAACCGCATAATCAAATTAAGTTTATTGCAAAATATGCATATATACATACATTGATATATACACACAAATATTTAAGTATTTTGAGAGTGTAGAGAGATCGCTTCATTCGCAGTGATTCATGGGAGTGGGCGGAGCTAATGAGATCTTTTGGGGCATTTTGCTTGTTTCGACTGGTTTCTTGTTTCTGATTGGTGAAACTTTCTGTACAGCATCATGGGTAATGTAGTTTTTCAACACAAATTGCGCTGTTAAAAGATTATTTTAAAAATAATGAAATAATGTGGGCTAACGGCTTCAACAGAAACAAATACTATCGATTAACAACCTCGTAGCTCACAGTAGGTCTGTCTTTAAAGGTTTCTAAGTTATCGTTAAAAATCAATTTCCCTATGGAGAAAATGAATGGAGTTTTTACTTCCGGAACCCTATTATTTTACAGTACTCTATTTTATTGCACTCTATCATTTTACAGTAAACGCACAGCTAAAGTAGTTCCAGGCATTTTTTGACCGCATTACAGTTCTGTATCACTCTGCTAAGTGATTTCTGTTATTTCAAAGGTCCTTAACAGCAAATGAACCAAAACCCATAAAACATTGACCAAGCAAATAGGATAAAAATTTGAAACTATTTCCATGTTTTCCCCACAAAATTATGTTTCATTATCTATAGAAAGCACGCTCTCTTTTTCCCGCTCTCTCTCTCCCATACAAACGCACACACAGTACAGTCACACAGATGGAAACATTCACGGACACAAGAAACTGTCAGCGCTGCCCCGTGACTTCATCAATAAAATAGTTTTGCATCTGCAAAATTACATGACATTTCTCAGTATAGAATAGGGGTGCAATGGTTCAAATTACTAACGGTTCAGTTTTTATCACGGTTTTAGGGTCACGGTTTCGGTACGGTTCGGTATGTGCTATGTTCAGGGTAATTAGGACATTTGTCAAATAAAAATAAACAAAATAAGAACAAATAATCAAACTACAACCAACAGCACAAATACATACAATAGAGCAAAGATGCATATAAAATAAACAGTGCTTTTCAGGTTTTTCAGGTATCAATTTCTGTACCTGAAAACTAGTTAAAGTAATTAAATATATAATAACATTGCATATTATAATCTTCACTGTATAAATGTATTAAATAAAGATGAATCATTATTGAAGTTACAAAAGTTATTCAGTCAAGAGCAGTGTGATTTCTTTGTCATTTGTTGTTTGATGAACATTAAAAACACAGACAGCAGGAAAAGACTTCTTTCACTTTAAGACATAATACACAGATCCAGTACATACTGTTACCCATGAACACGCCTTTATTGACTGTTTACGTTTTACTTAAGACACAACATCTATGTTTGCTAGGATACTCACCAAGACGGGCAATTTGACATCATTTTTGTGTGAATTTGTCCGTTCAAGAGCAAGACTTGAAAGGGAACTCAATATTTGCGTGCTTACAGATGAGAGCACACACACACACACAAATCTCCTCACAGCGCGCAAGTTCTCTTTCGCGTCTTGCTCTTTAATGTTTGCAAGGCTTAAATGAGTTGAGTTTAAACACAGCTGTGCTCGCGCACTATCAACACCGGGTGATGACGGCGTAAATGACTGAGTCATGTTCGAGCAGACAGCACTTGCATACAAGAGTGACTGTTTTGTCCACGCTTTTTGATCATCGCTGTTGTAATGTATTGGGAAGCCAGAATGTGTATCCATCGACAGAAACAAACCTAACTCTGTCTGTTTTACGCGTTATTTTCAGCAAACCATATTATAGATGCGTCGTCAGATTTGAGATGAACCGCGGTGCAAGTGTGTGCTGAATCGTGGGTGGAGAACCGTACGGTTAGATTTTTTTTACCGAGAACTGTTACATCCCTAGTATAGAAGTAGAGACGTCCCTGTTTTTGAAGCAGTTAAACTTACAGCTTCGTTATTAGTAGAGACGCTGCTGCCAAACACTGTTGAGAAACACACAGACCCAGGTATTTCACACACGCTTAAAGGGTTAGTTCACCCAAAAATGAAAATTAGACCATGATTTACTCACCCTCAAGCCATCCTATACAAGAAGTAAATATGACATTTCTTCTTTCAGACGAATAAAATCGTTATCGAGTTATATTAAAAATGTCCTGGCTCTTCCAAGCTTTATAATGGCAGTGACTGTCATTTTTGAAGTCCATAAAAGTGCATCTATCCATTAAATAACTGCTCCACACGGCTCCAGGGGGTTAATTAAGGCCTTCTGAAGCGAAGTGGCGCATTTAAGAAAAATATTCATATTTAAAACTTTATAGACTAAAATAGCTAGCTTCCAGCGTTCAGCGGTATGCAAGTGAAAGAGTAACCCTTGACGCATGCGTACTGACGAACGCAGAAGCGCAGAGGATAGAGCAAAACAAAACACTGGTCATGAATTAGAAGTCTAAAACGAGAATCTTTAAAGAGAAATGGTGGAGGATTTCGATATAAGAGAAGAGGGGCTTGAGTTTGTTGCCCAGCACTATCCGCAAGAAGCGTCAAAGCTTGCGTTGCTCCCATTACATCGCGACAGGGGTTACTCTTTCGCTGTAAAGTCGACTTGCGTACCGCTTATTTTATTCTATAAAGTTTTAAATATGGGTATTTTTCTTACACAAACGCGCCACTTCCGAAGGCCTTTATTAACCCCTGGAGCTGTGTGGAGCAGTTATATGATGGATAGATGCACTTTTATGGACTTCAAAAAAGACCCAACATTCATAACTCGATTTTATTCGTCTGAAAGAAGAATGTCATGGTCTAATTTTCATTTTTGGGTAAACTAACCGTTTAAGCAATCAATCTCTCTCCAATAACAGAATTAGTCTGCATGTCAGTGGCTCAAGCCTCCGTTACTAGCTCTAAAATGACGTTTTGGAATTAGCAACAGAGGCTTGGGATGATATGCGTAAGAAAGTAGTCCTACACACAAGAGCATTTTAAGGACAAAAACCTGACAAATGTCTTGAAATAAAACATCTGAACATTGAAATTGACTTATTCCTCACTCCAACGTTTCATTACTTATATATTGTGTTGGTTATGTTGTTGTTAGACGTTGGTCCCCAAGAAAACCTTTAGTGTGAAAATGCTCTTAATGAACATTTCTGTTAATTTAAATGCAACATTATAAACCATTTCACAAGCTGTGTTGTGATTGTGTATCCAAAGGAGCCATTGCAGCCTCTGACACAGCACGACCTGGTGAAAGAACTGCAGTCCTACAGTGACGTGTGTGAGGCACTGTCCACAGTCCAGCTGGCCCTGGGTTTCCTCGCCATGACGGGGGGAGAGCCACACATGCAGCTGAGCACCTATTTGAAAGAGGTGCTACAGATGACTGACCACATGGGCCCACACATCTACAAGGTTGGTCATGAACACACGCTTTTTTTTATTATTTGACTGTGCAGAGCAGTGGTGTTACTAGGATATGGGATGCACAAAAATTCTGCCTACCAAAAATTAGACTGAACATTTTTTTTTTTTCAGTTTTGGGTTGAAATGGTTTTGGAGGGCCGAAATCAGTGACTGAAACAGGCGCTTAATTAGATGCTGAACATAGTCTAAACGTGTCATCAGTTGGGATGCAGCGATTAACCGTTTTCTCGATTAACCGCGCTTAAAAACGTCACGGTTAATTAACCGTAAAGGCTCTGCTACACCGAGTGTTTCTTTTGCACGGAACGGAACTGTTGCAACTTGCACAAAACGAAAACAAAGTTACACCAGCGGTGCACTAGCTTAAAGTGCAGTGCTTATCAGAGACACGGAGGCTACTACTGTACAGATTAACTGTGGCAGAGGGACCAAACAGTGAAGCTTTATTTCCACCAAAGAAATGTCTGAAGTTGGCAGTCTATAGCTGAGCCCCCAGTGTGAGTTTTGTTTTTTTTAAGCGACCGTTATTTCAAAACGTATTATTTCCATGCCGACGCGTCATGCAGTCACAAGATAAGTATCGCGTTTATTTAGTTTTTCCTTTTTTATTCAAAATATTTACAAAATTAACTATATCATAAATTATGATATATTCTGATTGTCAAATATGTGTAAGTGAATGTGTTTTGTTGTTTGAACACCTTTATAATGATCGTGTTAGTTGATCTAACGCGCAGTGAGTTTGCAATTCAGAGGATCTGTTTTCAGCACGTAAATTCATCAATTTTCCCCGAAATACATAGAAGTGACCAGTGAACATGGGAGAAGAACAAACTTTATTGTTTCATGCACAATGTGTATCTTATATGAATAAAACATTTATTCAAATTACAAAAAAATAGCAAAAAATAACACTTTAAAATCTAAAGAGTGTTCATGTGATTTTATACATTGTTGTGAAATTAATAATCGTGAAACCATTCTCAGACTATAATCATACCAACAAAATCTATAATTGTTGCATTCCAAGTCATCAGTGAAGCTCACAATGTGTGTAAGCTACAACAGTTAAACATGTCAGCTCTGTGGACACTTGCTCTGGATTGACAATATTAATTTCTCGATTTTAATCGGTAATCATATGGTTTCTTAAATCTAAAATCTTTTAGTCCCTGCTGTTTTCTGTTGATGCGTGAACAAAACTTCACTAAATATTTGTAGCGCACTTGCCATCCAATAATCGCAAAAAGCCTTGTGCTTTCTGTCAATTTTATTACGAAATTCGAATAAATGTCGTTTTTGGCACTTTACTCGATTTAAAAAAAATCCTCAGTTGTATTTACCCGTGTCGAGTAACCGGCAAAATGTGTATATACACACACACACACACACACACGCATATATATATATACATATATATATATATATGTGTGTGTATATGTTGTCATCTCTGCATATGCTGTGATTTTGTGATTTTTATAACGCAATGTGTGCCAACGCAATTTCATCAAATTTGTAATGTGAAGCCTTACAAATATTTTTTTGATACCACATATTCTTGTTTAAGAAATTACAGTGGCTGTAGTATTTCTATTGTAAAGAATTGAGTATGAAAAGTGGGCATTTCTTATACTAATGTACATGATTGTTAAAAAACATAATATACCTAATATAAACAGTGTTCTTCTATAAAACCATATGATTACTTGCTTTTGATACTTTATTTGAACCAAATAATATTGCCTCGTTGTTATTAATGTATTTTAAGTAATTTTAAAGGGTTAGGTCTTTGCTTAGTTTAAAAAATAAAAATAAAAATATTTACCTGATTACTCGATTAATCCTCAAAATAATCACCCAATTACACGATTACCAAATTAAACCGGGGAAAGACGTCAATGTAGCTTGTAGCTTGTCACTTAGTTACATTTGCCTCAAGAAAACTATTCAATGTCCAGCTAGAAAACTATTCAATGTTAGTTAGCTAGAAAAAAAATAACTTTAGAGAAGAGTATTTTGCTAAATATATGCACTGTATATTATATATTTCTGTGGTTGTGGCTCATAAGCAGCGGTCCGTTACAGTGAGAGAGGCTCTTGCGACCAAAGATAGTCTGTGATAATTTTCTGAGTGTGAGAAATTTAGAATGATCATCTCACAGTGTGTTTGCTGCTACGACCTACACCTACCAATAAAAGTGCCAATAAAAATGGCGTTTTCATCAACGCGACATGACGCTAAAACTTAAAACTACTTACCTCAAGCTCCATTTGCAAAATTGGCATGCCAAGTTATTACACTTTATTGGCGTTTAAATGTTATATTTCACCAACAAACTGGAGTAGAAACAATTCTGTTATTAAAAAGGTGAAAAACATTTAAATTGCACATTTTATAACTATTGATCTATTTGACAGTAATGCAATATAACATACATAACTATGTTTTCAGTGGAATATAAAGACCTTACATAATGAACCGTTATGTTTTTAAGGGTTCAACAATCAAGGGTTAAATAAAATAGAAATGGCACATTAAAGTTAAAAGTTATAACTGCATGATGAAACCACATTTTTGTGTGTGTTTACGTACGCTGTTTTTAAAAAGAAAGTTTTTGCTCAGGTGACCAAAATGTCCTCCCAATAGAGAAAAGTTTTGCTCGGCGAGAAAAGGAATTAGAGGGAATATTGGTTACCCTAATTGTGTGATAATTGTGTGTGCAGGCATTGAGTAGGTGCAGTCTGAAACACTGTGTGGCGCTATGGCAGCTGCTCAGCTCTCTTAAATCGGAGACAATGCTACGTCTGAAGAGGGTGAGACACTCAACTCAGTAAACAGGATTTTGCTTTGTGCTTTGAATCTGTGTGTGAAAATGACTTTTTTCATCGGCACTTCAGGACCCTTTTGTGGGAATCAGCAAAGAGTACAAACATCCTCTGCGGGAGGAACACAAGAGACAGCTCACCAGCTTTTTCACTAAGTCCAGCGCTGATGCCTTTTTGTTGGAGATGCATGAGTTTCTTATTTTGGTCCTGAAGAACCCAAAAGCCACGGACACCTTCAAGCCTGACTGGGGGTGAGGCCTGATGGGATGTATATACAGTCAAACCAAAATGTACTCAGACACCTTCAACATGTTCTCACATGATCACAGTTTATTCGCTATCGTTTAGAAAATGGTAATAAAAGATGACAAGAACTGTGTCAGAACAAATTCATCTTGATAATGTCTGGTAACTTTGATAGAAAGGTATGTAATGGATTACAATCAACCAATCAGCTGTTAAATTTAAGAACACAATTAGATAATACCAATTTAGCTCAACCAATGACCAAGCAATGCTTCATTTTGTTCAGTCTGTGGTGTCAAAGGTCACATTAGCAATTAAAGAAACAACACTTCAGCAAAACATGCTCAGGTCAAAGTGTCTGAATCATTTTGGAAAAAAGTTTTATCAGTTTTACTGTATGAAGAATTTTTGGGTATAATATGTCACAGTTTACTTTATTTTGCTATCCTCACTTACATAAATGAACTATAGTGTCCTGCACCCACTAGTAAAACATATCTGGTGTCTGAATCGTTTTTGGTTTGACTGTGTATATATTCTTACTAAAATGTGTAGGAATATCTGAATATAAATTGTGTGGTCAACTAAAAAAAGCAAAACATTATATGTTGTTTACAAAAAAGGTCCATTCCATCATGAAGTGTAATAAAAGTGATTATAATCAAGTTAACCAAAATATTTAGTAAATTAACATACAGTTGGTGAAATTTGTGAATAACAAATATGTTCAGATATCTGTGGGTGCCTGGTTCAGATTGTGGTGATGAGCAACCTAAAGCTCTTGCTGAGCGAAATCTCTAATAACTCTCTCATTTCTGTCTGTCCTCCAGTCTGAAAGACACTGTCGTGTCCTACATGGAGCGTAAAGATCTGGACACTCCTCCTGAGGTGGACGAGTTCTTCCCTGAAGAGATCCTGCTCTCGCAGTACACCGACGCGTGGAAGTTCTCTGTCCTCGTCAGACAAGAAAGAAACCTAAGATGAAGTGCTTCTGTTGTCTTAGCCAATCACTCGTATCAGGGAAGGCTTCATTTTGATTTACAAATGCCATACTTTTTAAAACAATTGCTCATTTGAAACCAGTGCCTTTTATGCACCTGAGTTGGTTCTGCTGCATCAATCATTCATATACAGCTCTCTGTCATATTATGGTACAGTCTGTCAATGTAATAAGTTGTAATCAAATTTTAGAGATTACTAAGTTCAAAACAATCATGAATCTATTGCTAAACTTTTGCTGTAACTGTTTTTCTTCCAGTTTTTTGAAGTTGCTTACAATTCTATAACCATTCCTTCTTTATTTGTTTACGTATAGACTCGTTTAAAGATTGTAAACTTGTTTAAATTATAAACACCATGAGCCCAGAACTGGATGCACTTATGTCCATACCAACCTCGTGTTTTCTTGCACTTTATTTGTTTCTCTGCTAAAAACATGTTTCTGTGTGCCAACACGTATGCTGGAACAATGCTGTGTGCAGAATGTTTTTTGACTGTCTTGAAATGTCTGTCACACAAACATGGGTTTGAATAAAGTTGTTATATAATATTTGGGACATTGTGTTCTACTGTCTCGTCCTGCCAGTTTATTATTAAAATCTGGAGATTATGGTTTCTTTTCTTCTGTTTCTGTTTCGAGCTGTTACTCTACCTACATTTCTTCAAAACCATATCTGCTTTCTCCTACCATTGTTTTTACCATCTTCTCCTCATTTATTGTTTATAGTTTTTCTCGATTGTTAAACACACAATTCATGAAACAATTCACCATTTTCTCACAACTATAAACACAATCTCGTAACTACACACCTTAATCTTCCATGTCAAAATCAAATATTTCAGTCAAAAACTTATTCACTTATGTCAAAATCAAACTTTGGCCTCAGATAACACAAAACCTGCAAATACACAGACTACTGCGCTGCCCAGTGAACACTAGTGAGATCAATTCATAACACTAACAAAAATCTTTATCCTCTTATACATAATATATGTTGTATACTGTCTGTTACAGTATACAACATTTATTTTGTAAAGTGCAAAATGAGCTTTCATTTCACTATTGTAAACTATTGTTTTATCACTACAGTAAAAGAGTTAAAAAAAAAGTTAATCTATGTTGACACACACAGACATCAAAAATCAGCACATGAATCTTATCAATGGTGACAATCAAAAGTGCTGCATATTCCAATTCAGCTGCATAATTGATGCATGCAGCAGTGCATGCTGGGTACCAGCATTGTGCAAAACTCCTAGCATGCACTGCTGCATGAATAAATTATGCAGCTGAATTGTCCTATTGTTTAATTTTAATTTTATTTTTTTCTATTGTTTTTGTTGTGACATTTAGTAGCTTTTTGTGATGCCCAGAGTTGATCTGATTATATGAATCATTTGTTGACTGTCACCATTGATAAGATTCATGTACTGATTGTTGATGTCTCTGTGTGTGTGTCATCATAGACTAACTTTTTGTGCTCAAATTTAATAAAATCTTCTATGTGTGCCGGATCAGTATTCCACATGTTGCCATTTGGGGCCTCATTTATAAAACGGGGCCTCATTTATTATTATTATTTATTATTAATTATTATCCTGATAATAGTTATTTTTCCTAATAATAGTTATTTTTCCTGAAAGAGCGGGGCACAAAGTAACGCGGGGTTAGTTGTAACACACGGTTTAAAACTTCCCACACATCAGCATGACGAAACTTTGTGTATTTAGTAGTTGCCATACTACATATAGAGAAAAAAATGCGCCAAAATTCAAAAATCTTCGGAAGATATCACTGAACATTTATTTAACCATAGCAAAAGAACATTTCTTAAGTACATTTTTCATCTCTGTTTTTTGTTTATTTAAAATTAGACAAATCTGATATTATTTTAATCTTATATCTGTAATTTAACAGTTGAGGTAGTTGAAATTTGCCACAACAGTGTCTTCTGCTGGTTAAAGTATTAAAGAACTATCACTGAATAAGAGACTATTTCCTTTGAGATGGCTGCCGACTGTTGGCTCCCTTTGCAATGTCTACAGAGTGTTCACTGACACACAAAACAATCATTTCCTTTCTTATACCTTTCCTGACCTCCAAGGTCAGCACTAGCTTCTTCTGTAGTTCTTCCACACACATGGTAAAAGTCGGAGCACATACACAAATAGCCCCATGTTTCATCCATCTTAACACCTAGGCCCTCAGATTTAGACAGTGACCCCTAGGGTCATGGACGGGCCATTATGCTTCTCTGTATGCATAATATTCTTTTATATATGGAAATATGTGAACAATAAATTCTCATGCATAATGATTAAAAAAAAAATTCTTCTATGATTACATTTTTCCACCACAAACACTAAATCCCAGTTGTGCAGGTGGGGCATGTTGTAACACTGCGTTACAATGTGCCTCTAATTATTACAATTATGCTATTCTATTCTATATTTTTATGAATAGTCTATAGTCAATGTTTAGAAGATTTGAACTATGTGTTTTGCAGTGTGTTTGATGTTTTACTTAATAAAAAAAGCTAATTGTATTTTATTGACAAAATATTTTAGCTTGTCGGATATTTTTTTGATTAGATAAGATAACATTTTAAGCTGTCATGTTACCTATGGCCTATGGGACATGTTGTCACATTGCACTTCCATTCTTTTGGGGTAAATCAAGAAAAAAAGTATATACTGTATTAATAAAACAAAACCACAAAACGTGTGAAATTGATGTGATTATATATATATATATTTATTATATATATATATATATATATATATATATATATATATATATATATATATATATAGGCTTACACGAAATATGTTTCACTTAAATAATTAACACATTAACTAAACGAAAGAAAAACAAGTGTAGGTTACACTGACTGACGCGCTCCACGAGTTAAAGGAAATGTTTTACAAATTAAAGCACAATATTCTGTTTTTATTGTGAGTGTACTGTACACAAATAAAAGTAAACCAGCAGTTTTTTTTCTCAACACAGTTTTGACTGATATTTAGCATACCTTAACCATGCAGCAAACGTTTTAAAAATAGCCTGAAAAAATAACTGTACAAATGAATCAATTACAAGAATACCCTAGGTTACTTGTTTTAAAATAATACATATATCCTGCGTGGTTTTTCAAAATCCTGTTAGCATAATTACACTTGCTAAAATTCTTTTTCATGCTGATCGCCATTCTCAAGTAAAAAATGTGGACGTTGAATGGTGCTCTTTTATAATGATATTAATTAGGGGGCGTTTACAAGGCGGAGATCTGAAACCATTCAGCTGCGCACAGTTTCAAGATAATTTGCGATTTATATATTTCACATGCGAAAGAGAGGCGTACGCACGCTTTTTTGTGCGTACGTTTGTTTTTTGGAATCACGCGCGTACACACATTTGAAAAATTATCTTAGATCAAACGTAGGACAGTTTCTACGCAACCTTTTATAAATGAGGCCCCTGGGGGGCACAATGTTGCTATGTGGGATGTAAGCTAAATGTTGTGTAGGCTACTACTACACAACATTTAGATTATGAAATTAACTTTTTTTATTTACATTTATTACAAAGGATAAATGTTTAAATTTGCTATTTAGGAGTGACACTTTTCTAATGTCTAATAATGTCTAAGTAAAAATCTAAATGAAAAACTTGTGTAAAAGATGGAAATGGCAAATGAGTCAATGATCTTCTGTTACCATCTAGCTCATTCAGCTTTAGCTGAAATTTCATATAATTCTAATCTTATAAGCATTTGTTGTGTTTCATAGAACCTCTATAACACGAGGAATTACTTTTTTGCACTTCAATTGCTTGGTGCATTCTCAATAAATGCCACTCATTGCATTGCATATGAGAACTAATTCGCTCCATAACATAGTACATAACATGCTTTTTTATCTTCCTGCTGTGGATAGACCACTAACACATGTTCGTATTGAAATGTATTTTATTAGCAGTTTCTATGATATTTTATTCATTTCCCTCACTTAGTAATTCTAAACGAAAAACGTGAAAAGGAAGTATAGTAGAAATACTATATCAGTTAGTTCTCTAAAAATCAGTTAGTTCTTGCATGAATGCAAAGATACAGTGTAAATATATGCACCGTACATATGTACATAAAAAAACACATAACATAGGTGTGCTGTAACATAGTTTCATTGCATTGTGCATTAGATTGCATACTACATTGTGCAATGAAGAATAACATATGTTATTCTTCATTGCACAACGTAGTATGCAGTGCACAATGCAATGCAATGAAACTGTGCATATTTTCTAAAATTATGTTATGTGTTTTTTCTTCAGTGCACAACGTGTTCCTTTTATGCACAATGCAAAAGCACTGTGTGTCAAATCAAAATCAAGTATGTGTATATCTTCAATGCACAACAATTTAGATCTTGTATGCAATGCAAAAGCACTGTCAACAATGTTATCTCTCAAAGCACGATGGAATAGTAAATTCTTGTATTCTTAGCAATGCAACAGCAGCTATGGTATGTGTTTCTCTTCAATGCACATGTTCTTGTATGCATTGCAATGCACAAACTATGAATTGCATTCCGTTCGGATTTAGTTAGTTCTTGCATGCAATACATAACTGAGTAAGTATCAAAGCAGAAGGGAAGGGAATAAGTTAGTTCTTGTAAACAGTGTTATTCTTATATGTTATTCTTCAATGCACAACAGATTAAGTTATATTGTGTACAACAGCATATATTTCTCCTCAGTGTACCTCAGAATTAATTCATTCTTGTATGCAATGCAAATCAAAAACACATACACAACAGAATGAGTCAATTCTTGTATACATTCACAGCAACCGAATGGTCTAGACACAGCACTACAACAGCACTTTAAATACCCTTGCAATCGCATAGCAATTATCTATTCAAATATTATGACTCATATGTGTTGTGTTATCTCCAATTATATCTGATATATTATATCTATTCTAACATATGGACTATTATCTGGCTTGTTTAACATCAGAAGGAGTCTATGAGAATATAAAGTAAAAAATATTTTGTGGACCCTTTGGCCAGAAATATGTTCAGCAGGTCAAATATGGACTACTGTCTGGCTGATTTAACATCAGAAGGAATCTTTGAGAATATATAGTTGAAAACCAAACCTTTTATGGAGCCCTTGGCCAGAAATATATTCAGTAGGTCAGTAGGTCCTTCATAAGAAGGAGTTAATGACTATTAACTATAATAACTATAATAGTATAGTAGTAACTTAATATTTGAGGACTCTTTGGCAGGAAAGATGTTAAATATGTCATAATAAACTATGGTCTGGCTGATTTAACATGCGGAGTCAATGGGCATGTATAGAAAATTCATGATTGAGGATTCTTGTATTGAGCCATCACAACAGTTTTCAGGAAAAATGTATACAATCGTCCAAGTGAGGGTGGAAATAGGGTCCAAATAGGGTTTCCATATCTGATGAAATACTTCTGTTATATACATGTAAAAAAAATCTATTGGGATGAGTTCTTTCACAGGGTAATGCAATTTTTTGATTGAAGGTATTTTCTCATTTATCCAGAACATCAAAATAGTTAAAATACTAAAAAGTCTCTTATGATATTTATTCAAGCAGACCTAGAATAAATAAACAAGGATCAACCAATGTGGCAATTTTCTGCCAAAACAACTGAATTCTGTGACAAGACCAGATACAGTGAATATAATTACCAACTGATGTTTTGCATTTTGAGCAGTAGGGGGAAGTTTTGGTTCCATTTTATTTCTGATATAAGGGGTGATATGTAGCCGACGTATTACTTAGAGCACGTGCTATTCAGTTCAGTTACACACTGATCTCTTAGCATGATCCCAGACTGAATCCCAATCCTCGCTGGAGATATTTACTGCAAAATCCTTTTCCCACATCTGTCGAAGATTTTCTGTGTCTCCTGGGAGGGTCAAACTCAATGTAGCAAAAATATGAGATTTTTTTTTTCTCGTGTCCTTTAGCAATATTTTCTCAATTTCAATCATAGAATTATCATTATACAAAGTGGTCTTTTTGCCAATAAAGTCCCTTAGCTGCAAATACCTGAAGAAATTATGTCTTGACAGATTACATTTTTCAGACAATTATTCGAAAGACAGGACCCCTCAAATATATCTTTCAGCCTCACAATACCTAAATAATTCCGAGGTTAAACCCAGAGTCATCAGTATCAGGAGGAAAATCTGTATTATTATGAATTGGTGTTAGAGTGGAAGTAAGATGAAACCTTCCCTCTAGCTTGCGCGACTGCGCCCAGGCTTTAAGAGTGTTCTGTATGATTGGGCTATCATACAGAACTTTTAACTTTTTAGGATTGCTAACAAACAAAAGATTCTGGAGGGGGCACAGAGATTGCGAGGCTTCAAGATCAAGCCAAATGGAATCTGGATCATTTTCAACCAGTCCGCCACAAAACGAAGCTGACGCCAGCTGATACAATCTTATATTGGGAACATCTAGACCACCTTATCTAGTTGCAATTTGCTCATTTTCAATTTTGGTTTCCTTTTACTCCATATAAAACAAGAAAGCCATTAAGCTCCTTGCTAGAAAGTAGAATAGGCAGCATCATCAAAGGATACATTAAACGAGGCAAAATGTTCATTTTGATTATAGCAATTCCAACCATGCTACAGGAAGAGCATTCCACCTCTGCAAATCGCTATGAATTTTCTCCAAAAGAGGAGTAAAGTTACTTATGAATAAAAGTTGCAATGGGTTACATGAAGCCCTAGATAAAACCTGACATGGAGTATTTAAAAGGGGAAGAGGAGAGCAGATGGTAAATCCAAAACCAAAGCAAAGCAACAGATTTTGTGAAACTTATCTTATAACCAGAAAATTCTCCAAAGGAATTTATAACATCAACCAATCGTGGAACTAATGTATCAGCATCAGACAAAAATATCAGAATATCATCTGCATAATCATTATTGCATGAATCATATTAATGAATCATATCTTATCGTTCTGCCAAAGGTTCAACGGCAAGGGCAAACAACATGGCGAGAGTGTGCAGCCCTGCCTGATGCCGCTACCCAGAAGACATTTTTTATATCTTAGGCTATTAGTGGTGATGGCGACAAAGGTTTATTATAGAGCAGCTGCACCCACCGACATCTAATGAAATAACTTCTTCAAAGTGTCACGTTTTTGCTTCTGTGAGATATTAATTATATTTAAAAGCTTTCTGACATTGTGGCTTCCTTTAATGAAACCAGCCTTTTCCTCAAGACTGGCAATACTTGCTAAGTGCAAAGTATTTTAGATAACAGTTTTAAATCAGAATTGAGCAGTGCTATTGGCCTGTAAGATCCACAGTCCTCTGGATCCTTCCCCTTTTTTTAAATCAATGAGATATCATTGAATAAGTGAATCCTATTTCAAAAGACTGGTTTAATAATGGAATTCCTTATATAATTCAGAACTTATGCCATCCGGGCCTGGTGCTTTACTGGCCTGGAGACTCTGAAGTGCTTGCATAGCCTCTTCTACTAACTGGGGCATCAAGAAGTTCATAAGCTTGTGGGAGAGTTTTCAAGGGTAAATCGTTAAAAAATGAATGCATTCGTTCTGCACCGTCAACACATTGCTCAGATTCATATAAATCTGCATAAAATTTCCTAAACATATCATTAATTGAGGGATTATCAAAATTTGTGAAAAAATTTCTAGATGTGTCCAGCATAGAGGTAGTTAATTGTTGTTTTGCCCTAACCTTAGTCAACTGAGCCAGATATTTACTGGGTTTGTTACCATGCTCATACAATTTCTGCTTAGAAAATAAGAAATTTGTATTAGCTTTTTGTGTTAACAACAAATCCAAAGAATTCCTAATGGTAGATATTTTTTCAAGTATTTTAAAATCTGATGCATTAAATTCCTTTTTAGCGTCATCCAGTTCAGTTTCAAGAAGTTTCTGTCTTGCCAATTGTCTAGAGGAGTATGATATAATCACCCCTTGCAAGCTTCCCATACTAAAGATGGGCTAACTGAATCAGTAGTTAATTGAAATAAATATTTTAAGTTCTGTACGAAAAAAGGAGAAAACCTGTATCCTTAAGTCAGCTAGTGTTAAATTGCCATCTTTTTGTTTGTTGTGAACTAATGTATCTAAATATACAGAGGCATGATCTGATGATGAGAGATGTTACCCATCTTACAAGACACTGATTGCAAATTTTTTTATTAATTTTTTTATTTTATTAATAAAAAAATTATAAATAACAGGCCATTGTCCATCAAAGGGTCCATCAAAGGGTCCATCAGGCAGTTAAAATGATAAGTTTCAGAGACGACTTAATAAGTTGATAAGTTTCAGAGACGACCTGTCGTCATAGATTCACATAGAGAAGATCAGATCATGCCTTATTTTGGCAGCGTTCTCTGTCCCGTTGATGTGGACGCTGATGGTGTGTATGATCTACTGCTGGTTGGAGCTCAGATGTAATATGTTCAGTAGGTCAAATATGGACTTCTGTACAAGCCATAACACGTAAAAAAATTATAATAATAAAATCAAATAAAAAACTTTAAAAAAACCTTTTGTGGAACTTTTGGCTAGTAGAAGGGAAGTCAATGAGTATGTATAGTAAGTTGGTGTTTAAGGACTCTTGGGCCGAAAATATTTTCATTAGGTCAAATATGAACTTCTGTACAGCCATAACATGTCAAAAAAAAACTAAAAAAAAAACTTTTGTGGAACTTTTGTGGAACTTTTGGCTAGTAATAGGAATCAGAAGGGAAGTCAAAGAGTATGTATAGTAAGTTAGTGTTTAAGGACTCTTGGGCAGAAAATATGTTCAGTGGGTCAAATAAGGACTTCTGTACAGCCATATGAGATGTACATGAGCGAGGAGAAATATGAAACAGTACAAATTTAGCAAGGTTTGACATGAAAAAATTCAGAGGAAAAGTTTGGAGGAAAATACACATTTAGCAGCGAAATCTCTTCCCCATAAAGGACCCCACATTGGTTTAGCCTAATCGGTCATAACGAGTTTTGTATGCATTGCAATGCAAAAGCACATCTCTTCAATACACAACGATTTCTTGTATGCAATACATTGTAAAAGCACTAATCTCTTCAATGCCCAACGAGTTCTTGTATGCAATGCAATGTAAAGGCACTAATCTCTTTAATGTACAACGATTTCTTGTATGCAATGCAATGTAAAAGCACTAATCTCTTTAATGCACGACGAGTTCTTATATGCATTTCAATGCAACAGCACTTATCTCTTCAATGCAAAACGAGTTCTTGTATGCAATGCAATGTAAAGGCACTAATCTCTTTAATGCACAACGAGTTCTTATATGCATTGCAATGCAACAGCACTTATCTCTTCAATGCAAAACGAGTTCTTGTATGCAATGCAATGTAAAAGCACTAATCTCTTCAATGCACAACGAGTTCTTATATGCATTTCAATGCAACAGCACTTCAATGCAAAATGAGTTATTGTATGCAGTGCAATGTAAAGGCACTAATCTCTTTAATGCACAATGATTTCTTGTATGCAATGCAATGTAAAGGCACTAATCTCTTTATTGCACAATGATTTCTTGTATGCAATGCAATGTAAAGGCACTAATCTCTTTAATGCACAACGAGTTCTTGTATTCATTGCAATGCAAAAGCACTAAAATCTTCAATGCACAACGATTTCTTGTATCAATCAATGTAAAAGCACTTATCTCTTTAATGCACAACAAGTTATATGCATTGCAATGCAACAGCACTTATCTCTTCAAGGCACAAGTTCTTGTATGCATTGCAATGCAAAAGCACTAATCTAATCAATGCACACAAGTTCTTTATGCATTGCATTGCAACAGCACTTATCTTTTCAATGCACAACGAGTTCTTGTATCCATTGCAATGCTACAGCACTTATCTCTTCAATGCACAACGAGTTCTTGTATCCATTGCAATGCAAAAGCACTAATCGCTTCAATGCACAAGTTTTTGTATGCATTGCAATGCAACAGCATTATCTATTCAATCCACAACGAGTTCTGGTATGCAATGCAATGTAAAAGGACTAATCTCTTCAATGCACAATGAGTTCTTGCATGCAATGCAACAGCACTTATCTCTTCAATGCTCGCTTTCTGAATGCAACGAAATGCAAAAGCACTAATATCTTCAATGCACATCGAGTTCTTGTATGCATTGTAATGGGAATCAGAAGGGAAGTCAATATGTATAGTAAGTCAAGTCAAGTCAAATCAACTTTATTTATATAGCGCTTTTTACAATGCAGATTGTCTCAAAGCAGCTTCACAGTGTTAAACAGGAAAATAATGAACAGAATTTGATTCGGCTGTACAGCCGCTCTGGAGAAAACGGTGATGTCATCAGCTCATTTCAATTATCATATATATTCAAGTAATGTAGATATAATTTAGTTTAGTAATTAAATTTATTTGGATATTTATTTGAAAATTTTGTGTCCCCAACTGAGCAAGCCAGAGGCGACAGTGGCAAGGAACCAAAACTCCATCAGGTGTCCTAATGGAGAAAAATAAACCTTGGGAGAAACCAGGCTCAGTCGGGGTGCCAGTTCTCCTCTGGCCAATTAACAAACAGTGTATGTTTATTATTTTGGCAGCCTTATAGGTCAGAAGTAATAATTAGATCGGATTATTCGAAAGATCGGAGGCATCACACCGGGTTTATTGAGGATGGCGTGTCAATTAAACAATTATTAAATAGGAATATTCGAAATATCGGAGTCATCACGCCGGAGATGGATCCATTGAGGATGCCATGTCGATGAGCAATTTCAGAGGGTAGACTAATTGACACGGTCTCTGCAGACACTTCAGGGATGCGTTGGTAATGTCTGGGCGCTGGTCCACCATCTGATCTGGATACGGCCCGGATCCGGCTGACTGCAGTAAACCTCGGGATAAACAGAGAGACTAACATTAGCGTAGATGCCATTCCTCATTATGATGTAACGAGTACATCAGGTGTTATGGGAAGTGTTCCCGGTTCCGGCTGACCTAGTTAATGCAGCCTAACAATTTGAATAAAATATAAATTAAAATGTTTTATGTGTATGCCATAGTAAAGAGATGCGTTTTTAGTCTAGATTTAAACTGACAGAGTTGTGTCTGCTTCGCGAACAATGCTAGGAAGGCTGTTCCAGAGTTTGGGAGCTAAATAGGAAAAGGATCGACCGCCTGCAGTTGATTTTGATATGGAGTTTTTTCGTCCAATAATTAAAAATTCAGTTTTTTCTGAATTAAGTTGCAGGAAATTACTAGTCATCCAATTTTTTGTATCAGCTATGCATTCCGTTAATCTTGTGAATTGGTAAGTTTCGTCAGGGCGTGAAGAAATATAGAGCTGAGTATCGTCAGCATAACAATGAAAACTAACGCCATGCTTCCTAATTGATATCTCCCAGTGGTAGCATGTACAGGGTGAAGAGCAACGGTCCTAGCACTGAGCCCTGCGGTACTCCATACTGAACTTGTGATCGGTGTGAGATCTCTTCATTTACTGCTACAAACTGAAAACGGTCAGATAAGTATGATTTAAACCATGCCAATGCAATTCCACTAATGCCAACATAATTTTCGAGTCTATTCAAAAGAATGTTGTGGTCGATGGTATCGAATGCAGCGCTAAGATCGAGTAACACTAACAGAGAGATACAACCACGATCGGATGATAAGAGTAAATCATTTGTAACTCTAATGAGAGCAGTCTCAGTACTATGATGTGGTCTAAATCCTGACTGGAAAACCTCACAGATACCATTTTTTTCTAAAAAGGAGCATAATTGTGAGGACACTGCCTTTTCTAGTATTTTTGACAGAAAGGGTAGATTTGAGATTGGCCTGTAATTGACTAATTCTGTAGGGTCAAGTTGCGGTTTTTTAATAAGTGGTTTAATAATAGCCAACTTAAAAGTTTTCGGTACATATCCTAAAGTCAAGGATGAATTAATGATATTAAGAAGAGGATCTATGACCTCTGGAAGCATCTCTTTTAGTAGTTTAGTCGGTATAGGGTCGAGCATACATGTTGTTGATTTTGATGATTTAACGAGTTTAGCCAATTCTTCTTCTCCTATAGCAGTGAATGAATGTAATTTTTCCTCAGTGACACTACAATGCACTGTCTGATGTAGTAGACGGCTGCATGGTTATAATTTTTTTCCTAATATTATCAATCTTACAAGTAAAGAAGTTCATAAAGTCATTACTGCTGTGCTGTTGGCAGACATCAGAAGTTGAAGCTTTATTTTTGGTTAATTTAGCCACTGTATCGAATAAATACCTAGAGTTGTGTTTGTTTTCTTCTAAGAGAGTCGAGAAATAAGCAGATCTAGCAGTTTTTACGGCCTTTCTGTATGAAATCGTGCTCTCTTTCCACGAAATGCGAAAATTTCTCTTTCCACGAAATTCATTAGGTCAAATATGGACTTCTGTACAGCCATAATATGTAAAAATAATAATAATAATAATAATAATAAAAAAAGCTTTAAAAAAGCTTTTGTGGAACTTATGGCTAGTAATGGGAATCAGAAGGGAAGTCAATGAGTTTGTATAGTAAGTTAGTGTTTAAGGACTCTTGGGCCGAAAATATGTTCAGTAGGTCAAATATGGACATCTGTACAGCCATAACATGTAAAAAAAATATAATAATAAAATCAAATAAAAACCTTAAAAAAAGCCTTTTGTGGAACTTTTGGCTAGTAATGGAAATCACAAGGGAAGTCAATGAGTATATATAGTAAGTTGGTGTTTTAGGACTCTTGGGCCGAAAATATGTTCATTAGGTCAAATATGGACTTCTGTACAGCCATAATATGTAAAAATAATAATAATAATAATAATAATAATAATAATAATAAAAAAAGCTTAAAAAAAGCTTTTGTGGAACTTATGGCTAATAATGGGAATCAGAAGGGAAGTCAATGAGTATGTATAGTAAGTTAGTTTAAGGACTCTTGGGGCAAAAATATGTTCAGTAGGTCAAATAAGTACTTCTGTACAGCCATAACATGTAAAAATAATAATAATAATAATAATAATAATAATAATAATAAAAAAAAAAACTTTTTAAAAAGCTTTTGTGGAACTTTTGGCTAATAATGGGAATCAGAAGGGAAGTCAATGAGTATGTATAGTAAGTTAGTGTTTAAGGACTTTTGGGGGGCGAAAATATGTTCAGTAAGTCAAATATGGACTTCTGTACAGCCATAACATGTAAAAAAAAAAAAAAAAAAAAAACCTTACAAATACCTTTTGTGGAACTTTTAGCTAGTAATGGGAATCAGAAGGGAAGTCAATGAGTATGTATAGTAATTTAGTGTTTAAGGACTCTTGGGCTGAAAATATGTTCAGTAGGTCAAAAATGGACTTCTGTACAGCCATAAACATGTAAAAAAATAAATAAAAAAAAAACCTTAAAAAAAGCTTTTGTGGAACTTTTGGCTAGTAATGGGAATCATAAGGGAAGTCAATGAGTATGTATAGTAAGTTAGTGTTTAAGGACTCTTGTGCCAAAAATATGTTCAGTAGGTCAAATATGAACTTCTGTACAGCCATAAACATGTAAAAAAACAACAACAAAAAAACAAATAAAAAAACTTAAAAAAAAACTTTTGTGGAACTTTTGGCTAGTAATGGGAATCAAAAGGGAAGTCATTGAGTATGTATAGTAAGTTAGTGTTTAAGGACTTTTGGGCTGAAAATATGTTCAGTAGGTCAAATATGGACTTCTGTACAGCCATAACATGTAAAAAAAAACAACAAAAAAAACCTTACAAATATCTTTTGTGGAACTTTTGGCTAGTAATGAGAATCAGATGGGAAGTCAATGAGTATGTATATTAAGTTAGTGTTTAAGGACTCTTGGGCCAAAAATATGTTCAGTAGGTCAAAAAAGGACTTCTGTACAGCCATAAAATGTAAAATAAAAAAATTAAAAAAAGCCTTTTGTGGAAATTTTGGCTAGTAATGGGAATCAGGAGGGAAGACAATAAGTATGTATAGTAAGTTAGTGTTTAAGGACTCTTGGGCCAAAAATATGTTCAGTTGGTCAAATATGGACTTCTGTACAGCCATAAACATGTAAAAAAAAATTTAAAAAAAATTAAATAAAAAAACTTTTAAAAAAACTTTTGTGGAACTTTTGGCTAGTAATGGGAATCAAAAGGGAAGTCAATGAGTATGTATAATAAGTTAGTGTTTAAGGACTTTTGGGGGGCGAAAATATGTTCAGTAAGTCAAATATGGACTTCTGTACAGGCATTACATGTAAAAAAAAAAAAAAAAAAAACCTTACAAATACCTTTTGTGGAACTTTTAGCTAGTAATGGGAATCAGAAGGGAAGTCAATGAGTATGTATAGTAATTTAGTGTTTAAGGACTCTTGGGCTGAAAATATGTTCAGTTGTTCAAATATGGACTTCTGTACAGCCATGAAATGTAAAAAAAAACCTTAAAAAAAAAAAAAACCTTACAAATACCTTTTGTGGAACTTTTGCCTAGTAATGGGAATCAGAAGGCAAGTCAATCAGTATGTACAGTAAGTTAGTGTTTAAGGACGCTTAGGCAGAGAATATGTTCAGTTGTTCAAATATGGACTTCTGTACAGCCATAGCATGTAAAAAAAAAACTTAAAAAAAAAAAAAAAAAAACTTAAAAAACCTTTTGTGGAACTTTTGGCTAGTAATGGGAATCAGAGGGGAAGTCAAAGAGTATGTATAGTAAGTTTTTTTACAGCCATAAATATGTAAAAAAATAAAAATTAAAAAAATTAAAAAAACTTTAAAAAAAACTTTTGTGGAACTTTTGGCTAGTAATGAGAATCAGATGGGAAGTCAATGAGTATGTATAGTATGTTAGTGTTTAAGGACTCTTGGGCCAAAAATATGTTCAGTAGGTCAAATATGGACTGCTGTACAGCCATAACATGTAAAATAATAATAATAAAAAAAAACTTTAAAAAAAGTTTTTGTGGAACTTTTGGCTTGTAATGGGAATCAGAAAGGAAGTCAATGAGTATGTATAGTAATTTAGTGTTTAAGGACTCTTGGGCTGAAAATATGTTCAGTTGGTCAAATATGGACTTCTGTACAGCCATAACATGTAAAAAAAACTTAAAAAAAAAAAAAAAAACTTAAAAAACCTTTTGTGGAACTTTTGGCTAGTAATGGGAATCAGAAAGGAAGTCAATGAGTATGTATAGTAATTTAGTGTTTAAGGAGTCTTGGGCTGAAAATATGTTCAGTTGGTCAAATATGGACTTCTGTACAGCCATAACATGTAAAAAAACCTTTAAAAAAAACAAAAAACCTTAAAAAACGTTTTGTGGAACTTTTGGTTCGTAATGGGAATCAGAAGGGAAGTCAATGAGTATGTATAGTAAGTTAGTGTTTAAGGACTCTTGGGCCAAAAATATGTTGTTGGTCAAATATGTACTTCTGTACAGCCATAACATGTAAAAAAAAACCTTAAAAAAAAAAAAAAAAACTTAAAAAACCTTTTGTGGAACTTTTGGCTAGTAATGGGAATCAGAAGGGAAGTCAATGAGTATGTATAGTAAGTTAGTGTTTAAGGACTCTTGGGCTGAAAATATGTTCAGTTGGTCAAATATGGACTTCTGTACAGCCATGAAATGTAAAAAAAAACCTTAAAAAAAAAAAAAACCTTACAAATACCTTTTGTGGAACTTTTGGCTAGTAATGGGAATCATAAGGGAAGTCAATGAGTATGTATAGTAAGTTAGTGTTTAAGGACTCTTTTGCCAAAAATATGTTCAGTAGGTCAAATATGAACTTCTGTACAGCCATAAACATGTAAAAAAACAACAACAAAAAAACAAATAAAAAAACTTTTAAAAAAACTTTTGTGGAACTTTTGGCTAGTAATGGGAATCAAAAGGGAAGTCATTGAGTATGTATAGTAAGTTAGTGTTTAAGGACTTTTGGGCCGAAAATATGTTCAGTAAGTCAAATATGGACTTCTGTACAGCCATAAAAACATGTAAAAAAATAATAATAATAACCTTAAAAAAAGCTTTTGTGGAACTTTTGGCTAGTAATGGGAATCAGAAGGGAAGTCAATGAGTATGTATAGTAAGTTAGTGTTTAAGGACTCTTGGGAAAAAAATATGTTCAGCTGGTCAAATATGGACTTCTGTACAGCCATAACATGTAAAAAACAAAACAAAAAAAAACCTTACAAATATCTTTTGTGGAACTTTTGGCTAGTAATGAGAATCAGATGGGAAGTCAATGAGTATGTATAGTAAGTTAGTGTTTAAGGACTCTTGTGCCAAAAATATGTTCAGTAGGTCAAATAAGGACTTCTGTACAGCCATAAATATGTAAAATAATAATAATAAAAAAACCTTAAAAAACAGTTTTTGTGGAACTTTTGACTAGTAATCGGAATCAGAAGGGAAGTCAATGAGTATGTATAGTAAGTTAGTGTTTAAGGACTCTTTTGCCAAAAATATGTTCAGTAGGTCAAATATGAACTTCTGTACAGCCATAAACATGTAAAAAAACAACAACAAAAAAACAAATAAAAAAACTTTTAAAAAAACTTTTGTGGAACTTTTGGCTAGTAATGGGAATCAAAAGGGAAGTCATTGAGTATGTATAGTAAGTTAGTGTTTAAGGACTTTTGGGCCGAAAATATGTTCAGTAAGTCAAATATGGACTTCTGTACAGCCATAAAAACATGTAAAAAAATAATAATAATAACCTTAAAAAAAGCTTTTGTGGAACTTTTGGCTAGTAATGGGAATCAGAAGGGAAGTCAATGAGTATGTATAGTAAGTTAGTGTTTAAGGACTCTTGGGCCAAAAATATGTTCAGCTGGTCAAATATGGACTTCTGTACAGCCATAACATGTAAAAAAAAAAATAAAAAAAAACCTTACAAATATCTTTTGTGGAACTTTTGGCTAGTAATGAGAATCAGATGGGAAGTCAATGAGTATGTATAGTAAGTTAGTGTT
Organism: Rhinogobio ventralis; assembly: GCA_039654625.1. Taxonomy (NCBI): domain Eukaryota; kingdom Metazoa; phylum Chordata; class Actinopteri; order Cypriniformes; family Gobionidae; genus Rhinogobio; species Rhinogobio ventralis. The sequence continues at coordinate 42,084,430 of CM077196.1, forward strand.
TAAGGACTCTTGTGCCAAAAATATGTTCAGTAGGTCAAATAAGGACTTCTGTACAGCCATAAATATGTAAAATAATAATAATAAAAAAACCTTAAAAAACAGTTTTTGTGGAACTTTTGGCTAGTAATCGGAATCAGAAGGGAAGTCAATGAGTATGTATAGTAAGTTAGTGTTTAAGGACTCTTGGGCCAAAAATATGTTCAGTAGGTCAAATATGGACTTCTGTACAGCCATAACATGTAAAAAAAACCTTAAAAAAAAAAAAACCTTACAAATACCTTTTGTGGAACTTTTGGCTCGTAATGAGAATCAGATGGGAAGTCAATGAGTATGTATAGTAAGTTAGTGTTTAAGTACTCTTGGGCCAAAAATATGTTCAGTAGGTCAAATAAGTACTTCTGTACAGCCATAACATGTAAAATAATAATAATTAAAAAAAACCTTTAAAAAAAGCTTTTGTGGAATTTTGATTCGTAATGGGAATCAGAAGGGAAGTCAATATGTATAGTAAGTTAGTGTTTAAGGACTCTTGGGCTGAAAATATGTTCAGTAGGTCAAAAATGGACTTCTGTACAGCCATAAAGATGTAAAAAAAAAAAAAAACCTTAAAAAAAGCTTTTGTGGAACTTTTGGCTAGTAATGGGAATCATAAGGGAAGTCAATGAGTATGTATAGTAAGTTAGTGTTTAAGGACTCTTGTGCCAAAAATATGTTCAGTAGGTCAAATATGAACTTCTGTACAGCCATAAACATGTAAAAAAAACAACAACAAAAAAACAAATAAAAAAACTTAAAAAAAAACTTTTGTGGAACTTTTGGCTAGTAATGGGAATCAAAAGGGAAGTCAATGAGTATGTATAATAAGTTAGTGTTTAAGGACTTTTGGGCCAAAAATATGTTCAGTAGGTCAAATATGGACTTCTGTACAGCCATAAACATGTAAAAAAAAAAAAAAAAAAAACTTAAAAAAAGCTTTTGTGGAACTTTTGGCTAGTAATGGGAATCAGAAGGGAAGTCAATGAGTATGTATAGTAAGTTAGTGTTTAAGGACTTTTGGGCCAAAAATATGTTCAGTAGGTCAAATATGGACTTCTGTACAGCCATAAACATGTAAAAAAAAAAAAAAAAAAACTTAAAAAAAGCTTTTGTGGAACTTTTGGCTAGTAATGGGAATCATAAGGTAAGTCAATGAGTATGTATAGAAAGTTAGTGTTTAAGGACTCTTGGGCCAAAAATATGTTCAGTAGGTCAAAAATGGACTTCTGTACATCCAAAAACATGTTTAAAAAAAAAAAAAACACACAAAAAAAACCTTAAAAAAAACCTTTTGTGGAACTTTTGGCTAGTAATGGGAATCAGAAGGGAAGTCAATGAGTATGTATAGTACGTTAGTTTAAAGACTTTTGGGCCGAAAATATGTTCAGCAGGTCAAATAAGGACTTCTATACAGCCATAAATATGTAAAATAATAATAATAAAAAAACCTTAAAAAAAGTTTTTGTGGAACTTTTGGCTAGTAATGGCAATCAGAAGGGAACTCAATGAGTATGTATAGTAAGTTAGTGTTTAAGGACTCTTGTGCCAAATATATGTTCAGTAAGTCAAATATGGACTTCTGTCCAGCCATAACATGTAAAAACAACAACAAAAAAAAACCTTACAAATACCTTTTGTGGAACTTTTGGCTAGTAATGGGAATCAAAAGGAAAGTCAATGAGTATGTATGGTAAGTTAGTGTTTAAGGACTTTTGGGCCGAAAATATGTTCAGTAGGTCAAATAAGTACTTCTGTACAGCCATAACATGTAAAATAATAATAATTAAAAAAACCTTTTAAAAAAGTTTTTGTGGAACTTTTGACTCGTAATGGGAATCAGAAGGGAAGTCAATGAGTATGTATAGTAAGTTAGTGTCTAAGAACTCTTGGGCCAAAAATATGTTCAGTAGGTCAAATATGGACTTCTGTACAGCCATAACCTGTAAAAAAAAAAAAAAAAAAAAACTTACAAATATCTTTTGTGGAACTTTTGGCTAGTAATGGCAATCAGAATGGAAGTCAATGAGTATGTATAGTAAGTTAGTGTTTAAGGACTTTTGGGCCGAAAATATGTTCAATAGGTCAAATATGGACTTCTGTACAGCCATAACATTTAAAAAAAAACTTAAAAAAAAAAAAAAAAAAACTTAAAAAACCTTTTGTGGAACTTTTGGCTAGTAATGAGAATCAGATGGGAAGTCAATGAGTATGTATAGTAAGTTAGTGTTTAAGGACTCTTGGGCCAAAAATATGTTCAGCTGGTCAAATAAGGACTTCTGTACAGCCATAACATGTAAAATAATAATAATAAAAAAAACCTTTAAAAAAAGTTTTTGTGGAACTTTTGGCTCGTAATGGGAATCAGAAGGGAAGTCAATGAGTATGTATAGTAAGTTAGTGTTTAAGGACTCTTGGGCCAAAAATATGTTCAGTAAGTCAAATATGGACTTCTGTACAGCCATAACATGTAAAAAAAAAAAAAAAAAAAAACCTTACAAATACCTTTTGTGGAACTTTTAGCTAGTAATGGGAATCAGAAGGGAAGTCAATGAGTATGTATAGTAATTTAGTGTTTAAGGGCTCTTGGGCTGAAAATATGTTCAGTAGGTCAAAAATGGACTTCTGTACAGCCATAAACATGTAAAAAAAAAAAAAAAAAAAAAACCTTAAAAAAAGCTTTTGTGGAACTTTTGGCTAGTAATGGGAATCATAAGGGAAGTCAATGAGTATGTATAGTAAGTTAGTGTCTAAGGACTCTTGTGCCAAAAATATGTTCAGTAGGTCAAATATGAACTTCTGTACAGCCATAAACATGTAAAAAAACAACAACAAAAAAACAAATAAAAAAACTTTAAAAAAAACTTTTGGCTAGTAATGGGAATCAAAAGGGAAGTCAATGAGTATGTATAATAAGTTAGTGTTTAAGGACTTTTGGGGGGCGAAAATATGTTCAGTAGGTCAAATATGGACTTCTGTATAGCCATAACATGTAAAAAAAAAACCTTAAAAAAAAAAAAAACCTTACAAATACCTTTTGTGGAACTTTTGGCTCGTAATGAGAATCAGATGGGAAGTCAATGAGTATGTATAGTAAGTTAGTGTTTAAGTACTCTTGGGCCAAAAATATGTTCAGTAGGTCAAATAAGTACTTCTGTACAGCCATAACATGTAAAATAATAATAATTAAAAAAAACCTTTAAAAAAACTTTTTGTGGAACTTTTGACTCGTAATGGGAATCAGAAGGGAAGTCAATGAGTATGTATAGTAAGTTAGTGTCTAAGGACTCTTGTGCCAAAAATATGTTCAGTAGGTCAAATATGGACTTCTGTACAGCCATAACATGTAAAAAAAAAAAAAAAAAAAAAAAAAAAACCTTACAAATACCTTTTGTGGAACTTTTGGCTAGTAATGGGAATCAAAAGGAAAGTCAATGAGTATGTATGGTAAGTTAGTGTTTAAGGACTTTTGGGCCGAAAATATGTTCAGTAGGTCAAATAAGTACTTCTGTACAGCCATAACATGTAAAATAATAATAATTAAAAAAACCTTTAAAAAAAGTTTTTGTGGAACTTTTGACTCGTAATGGGAATCAGAAGGGAAGTCAATGAGTATGTATAGTAAGTTAGTGTCTAAGAACTCTTGGGCCAAAAATATGTTCAGTAGGTCAAATATGGACTTCTGTACAGCCATAACATGTAAAAAAAAAAAAAAAAAAAAAACTTACAAATATCTTTTGTGGAACTTTTGGCTAGTAATGGCAATCAGAATGGAAGTCAATGAGTATGTATAGTAAGTTAGTGTTTAAGGACTTTTGGGCCGAAAATATGTTCAATAGGTCAAATATGGACTTCTGTACAGCCATAACATTTAAAAAAAAACTTAAAAAAAAAAAAAAAAAAACTTAAAAAACCTTTTGTGGAACTTTTGGCTAGTAATGAGAATCAGATGGGAAGTCAATGAGTATGTATAGTAAGTTAGTGTTTAAGGACTCTTGGGCCAAAAATATGTTCAGCTGGTCAAATAAGGACTTCTGTACAGCCATAACATGTAAAATAATAATAATAAAAAAAACCTTTAAAAAAAGTTTTTGTGGAGCTTTTGGCTCGTAATGGGAATCAGAAGGGAAGTCAATGAGTATGTATAGTAAGTTAGTGTTTAAGGACTCTTGGGCCAAAAATATGTTCAGTAGGTCAAATATGGACTTCTGTACAGCCATAACATGTAAAAAAAACCTTAAAAAAAAAAAAAACCTTAAAAAACCTTTTGTGGAACTTTTGGCTAGTAATGGGAATCAGAAGGGAAGTCAATGAGTATGTATAGTAAGTTAGTGTTTAAGGACTCTTGGGCCAAAAATATGTTCAGTAGGTCAAATAAGGACTTCTGTACAGCCATAACATGTAAAATAATAATAATAAAAAAAACCTTTAAAAAAAGTTTTTGTGGAACTTTTGACTCGTAATGGGAATCAGAAGGGAAGTCAATGAGTATGTATAGTAAGTTAGTGTCTAAGGACTCTTGGGCCAAAAATATGTTCAGTAGGTCAAATATGGACTTCTGTACAGCCATAACATGTAAAATAATAATAATAAAAAAAACCTTTATAAAAAGTTTTTGTGGAACTTTTGGCTCGTAATGGGAATCAGAAGGGAAGTCAATGAGTATGTATAGTAAGTTAGTGTTTAAGGACTCTTGGGCCAAAAATATGTTCAGTAGGTCAAATATGGACTTCTGTACAGCCATAAACATGTAAAAAAAAAAAAAAAAAACTTAAAAAAAGCTTTTGTGGAACTTTTGGCTAGTAATGGGAATCATAAGGTAAGTCAATGAGTATGTATAGTAAGTTAGTGTTTAAGGACTTTTGGGCCAAAAATATGTTCAGTAGGTCAAATATGGACTTCTGTACAGCCATAAACATGTAAAAAAAAAAAAAAAAAACTTAAAAAAAGCTTTTGTGGAACTTTTGGCTAGTAATGGGAATCATAAGGTAAGTCAATGAGTATGTATAGTAAGTTAGTGTTTAAGGACTCTTGGGCCAAAAATATGTTCAGTAGGTCAAAAATGGACTTCTGTACATCCAAAAACATGTTTAAAAAAAAAAAAAACACACAAAAAAAACCTTAAAAAAAACCTTTTGTGGAACTTTTGGCTAGTAATGGGAATCAGAAGGGAAGTCAATGAGTATGTATAGTAAGTTAGTTTAAAGACTTTTGGGCCGAAAATATGTTCAGCAGGTCAAATAAGGACTTCTATACAGCCATAAATATGTAAAATAATAATAATAAAAAAACCTTAAAAAAAGTTTTTGTGGAACTTTTGGCTAGTAATGGCAATCAGAAGGGAACTCAATGAGTATGTATAGTAAGTTAGTGTTTAAGGACTCTTGTGCCAAATATATGTTCAGTAAGTCAAATATGGACTTCTGTCCAGCCATAACATGTAAATACAACAACAAAAAAAAACCTTACAAATACCTTTTGTGGAACTTTTGGCTAGTAATGGGAATCAAAAGGAAAGTCAATGAGTATGTATGGTAAGTTAGTGTTTAAGGACTTTTGGGCCGAAAATATGTTCAGTAGGTCAAATAAGTACTTCTGTACAGCCATAACATGTAAAATAATAATAATTAAAAAAACCTTTTAAAAAAGTTTTTGTGGAACTTTTGACTCGTAATGGGAATCAGAAGGGAAGTCAATGAGTATGTATAGTAAGTTAGTGTCTAAGGACTCTTGGGCCAAAAATATGTTCAGTAAGTCAAATATGGACTTCTGTACAGCCATAACATGTAAAAAAAAAAAAAAAGAAACCTTACAAATACCTTTTGTGGAACTTTTAGCTAGTAATGGGAATCAGAAGGGAAGTCAATGAGTATGTATAGTAATTTAGTGTTTAAGGGCTCTTGGGCTGAAAATATGTTCAGTAGGTCAAAAATGGACTTCTGTACAGCCATAAACATGTAAAAAAAAAAAAAAAAAAAAAAACCTTAAAAAAAGCTTTTGTGGAACTTTTGGCTAGTAATGGGAATCATAAGGGAAGTCAATGAGTATGTATAGTAAGTTAGTGTCTAAGGACTCTTGTGCCAAAAATATGTTCAGTAGGTCAAATATGAACTTCTGTACAGCCATAAACATGTAAAAAAACAACAACAAAAAAACAAATAAAAAAACTTTAAAAAAAACTTTTGGCTAGTAATGGGAATCAAAAGGGAAGTCAATGAGTATGTATAATAAGTTAGTGTTTAAGGACTTTTGGGGGGCGAAAATATGTTCAGTAGGTCAAATATGGACTTCTGTATAGCCATAACATGTAAAAAAAAACCTTAAAAAAAAAAAAAACCTTACAAATACCTTTTGTGGAACTTTTGGCTCGTAATGAGAATCAGATGGGAAGTCAATGAGTATGTATAGTAAGTTAGTGTTTAAGTACTCTTGGGCCAAAAATATGTTCAGTAGGTCAAATAAGTACTTCTGTACAGCCATAACATGTAAAATAATAATAATTAAAAAAAACCTTTAAAAAAACTTTTTGTGGAACTTTTGACTCGTAATGGGAATCAGAAGGGAAGTCAATGAGTATGTATAGTAAGTTAGTGTCTAAGGACTCTTGTGCCAAAAATATGTTCAGTAGGTCAAATATGGACTTCTGTACAGCCATAACATGTAAAAAAAAAAAAAAAAAAAGAAAAAAAAAAACCTTACAAATACCTTTTGTGGAACTTTTGGCTAGTAATGGGAATCAAAAGGAAAGTCAATGAGTATGTATGGTAAGTTAGTGTTTAAGGACTTTTGGGCCGAAAATATGTTCAGTAGGTCAAATAAGTACTTCTGTACAGCCATAACATGTAAAATAATAATAATTAAAAAAACCTTTAAAAAAAGTTTTTGTGGAACTTTTGACTCGTAATGGGAATCAGAAGGGAAGTCAATGAGTATGTATAGTAAGTTAGTTTAAAGACTTTTGGGCCGAAAATATGTTCAGCAGGTCAAATAAGGACTTCTATACAGCCATAAATATGTAAAATAATAATAATAAAAAAACCTTAAAAAAAGTTTTTGTGGAACTTTTGGCTAGTAATGGCAATCAGAAGGGAACTCAATGAGTATGTATAGTAAGTTAGTGTTTAAGGACTCTTGTGCCAAATATATGTTCAGTAAGTCAAATATGGACTTCTGTCCAGCCATAACATGTAAATACAACAACAAAAAAAAACCTTACAAATACCTTTTGTGGAACTTTTGGCTAGTAATGGGAATCAAAAGGAAAGTCAATGAGTATGTATGGTAAGTTAGTGTTTAAGGACTTTTGGGCCGAAAATATGTTCAGTAGGTCAAATAAGTACTTCTGTACAGCCATAACATGTAAAATAATAATAATTAAAAAAACCTTTTAAAAAAGTTTTTGTGGAACTTTTGACTCGTAATGGGAATCAGAAGGGAAGTCAATGAGTATGTATAGTAAGTTAGTGTCTAAGGACTCTTGGGCCAAAAATATGTTCAGTAAGTCAAATATGGACTTCTGTACAGCCATAACATGTAAAAAAAAAAAAAAAAGAAACCTTACAAATACCTTTTGTGGAACTTTTAGCTAGTAATGGGAATCAGAAGGGAAGTCAATGAGTATGTATAGTAATTTAGTGTTTAAGGGCTCTTGGGCTGAAAATATGTTCAGTAGGTCAAAAATGGACTTCTGTACAGCCATAAACATGTAAAAAAAAAAAAAAAAAAAAAAACCTTAAAAAAAGCTTTTGTGGAACTTTTGGCTAGTAATGGGAATCATAAGGGAAGTCAATGAGTATGTATAGTAAGTTAGTGTCTAAGGACTCTTGTGCCAAAAATATGTTCAGTAGGTCAAATATGAACTTCTGTACAGCCATAAACATGTAAAAAAACAACAACAAAAAAACAAATAAAAAAACTTAAAAAAAAACTTTTGGCTAGTAATGGGAATCAAAAGGGAAGTCAATGAGTATGTATAATAAGTTAGTGTTTAAGGACTTTTGGGGGGCGAAAATATGTTCAGTAGGTCAAATATGGACTTCTGTATAGCCATAACATGTAAAAAAAAACCTTAAAAAAAAAAAAAACCTTACAAATACCTTTTGTGGAACTTTTGGCTCGTAATGAGAATCAGATGGGAAGTCAATGAGTATGTATAGTAAGTTAGTGTTTAAGTACTCTTGGGCCAAAAATATGTTCAGTAGGTCAAATAAGTACTTCTGTACAGCCATAACATGTAAAATAATAATAATTAAAAAAAACCTTTAAAAAAACTTTTTGTGGAACTTTTGACTCGTAATGGGAATCAGAAGGGAAGTCAATGAGTATGTATAGTAAGTTAGTGTCTAAGGACTCTTGTGCCAAAAATATGTTCAGTAGGTCAAATATGGACTTCTGTACAGCCATAACATGTAAAAAAAAAAAAAAAAAAAGAAAAAAAAAAACCTTACAAATACCTTTTGTGGAACTTTTGGCTAGTAATGGGAATCAAAAGGAAAGTCAATGAGTATGTATGGTAAGTTAGTGTTTAAGGACTTTTGGGCCGAAAATATGTTCAGTAGGTCAAATAAGTACTTCTGTACAGCCATAACATGTAAAATAATAATAATTAAAAAAACCTTTAAAAAAAGTTTTTGTGGAACTTTTGACTCGTAATGGGAATCAGAAGGGAAGTCAATGAGTATGTATAGTAAGTTAGTGTCTAAGAACTCTTGGGCCAAAAATATGTTCAGTAGGTCAAATATGGACTTCTGTACAGCCATAACATGTAAAAAAAAATAAAAAAAAAAACTTACAAATATCTTTTGTGGAACTTTTGGCTAGTAATGGCAATCAGAATGGAAGTCAATGAGTATGTATAGTAAGTTAGTGTTTAAGGACTTTTGGGCCAAAAATATGTTCAGTAGGTCAAATATGGACTTCTGTACAGCCATAAACATGTAAAAAAAAAAAAAAAAAAACTTAAAAAAAGCTTTTGTGGAACTTTTGGCTAGTAATGGGAATCATAAGGTAAGTCAATGAGTATGTATAGAAAGTTAGTGTTTAAGGACTCTTGGGCCAAAAATATGTTCAGTAGGTCAAAAATGGACTTCTGTACATCCAAAAACATGTTTAAAAAAAAAAAAACACACAAAAAAAACCTTAAAAAAAACCTTTTGTGGAACTTTTGGCTAGTAATGGGAATCAGAAGGGAAGTCAATGAGTATGTATAGTACGTTAGTTTAAAGACTTTTGGGCCGAAAATATGTTCAGCAGGTCAAATAAGGACTTCTATACAGCCATAAATATGTAAAATAATAATAATAAAAAAACCTTAAAAAAAGTTTTTGTGGAACTTTTGGCTAGTAATGGCAATCAGAAGGGAACTCAATGAGTATGTATAGTAAGTTAGTGTTTAAGGACTCTTGTGCCAAATATATGTTCAGTAAGTCAAATATGGACTTCTGTCCAGCCATAACATGTAAAAACAACAACAAAAAAAAACCTTACAAATACCTTTTGTGGAACTTTTGGCTAGTAATGGGAATCAAAAGGAAAGTCAATGAGTATGTATGGTAAGTTAGTGTTTAAGGACTTTTGGGCCGAAAATATGTTCAGTAGGTCAAATAAGTACTTCTGTACAGCCATAACATGTAAAATAATAATAATTAAAAAAACCTTTTAAAAAAGTTTTTGTGGAACTTTTGACTCGTAATGGGAATCAGAAGGGAAGTCAATGAGTATGTATAGTAAGTTAGTGTCTAAGAACTCTTGGGCCAAAAATATGTTCAGTAGGTCAAATATGGACTTCTGTACAGCCATAACCTGTAAAAAAAAAAAAAAAAAAAAACTTACAAATATCTTTTGTGGAACTTTTGGCTAGTAATGGCAATCAGAATGGAAGTCAATGAGTATGTATAGTAAGTTAGTGTTTAAGGACTTTTGGGCCGAAAATATGTTCAATAGGTCAAATATGGACTTCTGTACAGCCATAACATTTAAAAAAAAACTTAAAAAAAAAAAAAAAAAAACTTAAAAAACCTTTTGTGGAACTTTTGGCTAGTAATGAGAATCAGATGGGAAGTCAATGAGTATGTATAGTAAGTTAGTGTTTAAGGACTCTTGGGCCAAAAATATGTTCAGCTGGTCAAATAAGGACTTCTGTACAGCCATAACATGTAAAATAATAATAATAAAAAAAAACTTTAAAAAAAGTTTTTGTGGAACTTTTGGCTCGTAATGGGAATCAGAAGGGAAGTCAATGAGTATGTATAGTAAGTTAGTGTTTAAGGACTCTTGGGCCAAAAATATGTTCAGTAGGTCAAATATGGACTTCTGTACAGCCATAACATGTAAAAAAAAACCTTAAAAAAAAAAAAAAACCTTAAAAAACCTTTTGTGGAACTTTTGGCTAGTAATAGGAATCAGAAGGGAAGTCAATGAGTATGTATAGTAAGTTAGTGTTTAAGGACTCTTGGGCCAAAAATATGTTCAGTAAGTCAAATATGGACTTCTGTACAGCCATAACATGTAAAAAAAAAAAAAAAAAAAACCTTACAAATACCTTTTGTGGAACTTTTAGCTAGTAATGGGAATCAGAAGGGAAGTCAATGAGTATGTATAGTAATTTAGTGTTTAAGGGCTCTTGGGCTGAAAATATGTTCAGTAGGTCAAAAATGGACTTCTGTACAGCCATAAACATGTAAAAAAAAAAAAAAAAAAAAAACCTTAAAAAAAGCTTTTGTGGAACTTTTGGCTAGTAATGGGAATCATAAGGGAAGTCAATGAGTATGTATAGTAAGTTAGTGTTTAAGGACTCTTGGGCCAAAAATATGTTCAGTAAGTCAAATATGGACTTCTGTACAGCCATAACATGTAAAAAAAAAAAAAAAAAAAAACCTTACAAATACCTTTTGTGGAACTTTTAGCTAGTAATGGGAATCAGAAGGGAAGTCAATGAGTATGTATAGTAATTTAGTGTTTAAGGGCTCTTGGGCTGAAAATATGTTCAGTAGGTCAAAAATGGACTTCTGTACAGCCATAAACATGTAAAAAAAAAAAAAAAAAAAAAACCTTAAAAAAAGCTTTTGTGGAACTTTTGGCTAGTAATGGGAATCATAAGGGAAGTCAATGAGTATGTATAGTAAGTTAGTGTCTAAGGACTCTTGTGCCAAAAATATGTTCAGTAGGTCAAATATGAACTTCTGTACAGCCATAAACATGTAAAAAAACAACAACAAAAAAACAAATAAAAAAACTTTAAAAAAAACTTTTGGCTAGTAATGGGAATCAAAAGGGAAGTCAATGAGTATGTATAATAAGTTAGTGTTTAAGGACTTTTGGGGGGCGAAAATATGTTCAGTAGGTCAAATATGGACTTCTGTATAGCCATAACATGTAAAAAAAAACCTTAAAAAAAAAAAAAACCTTACAAATACCTTTTGTGGAACTTTTGGCTAGTAATAGGAATCAGAAGGGAAGTCAATGAGTATGTATAGTAAGTTAGTGTTTAAGGACTCTTGGGCCAAAAATATGTTCAGTAAGTCAAATATGGACTTCTGTACAGCCATAACATGTAAAAAAAAAAAAAAAAAAAACCTTACAAATACCTTTTGTGGAACTTTTAGCTAGTAATGGGAATCAGAAGGGAAGTCAATGAGTATGTATAGTAATTTAGTGTTTAAGGGCTCTTGGGCTGAAAATATGTTCAGTAGGTCAAAAATGGACTTCTGTACAGCCATAAACATGTAAAAAAAAAAAAAAAAAAAAAACCTTAAAAAAAGCTTTTGTGGAACTTTTGGCTAGTAATGGGAATCATAAGGGAAGTCAATGAGTATGTATAGTAAGTTAGTGTCTAAGGACTCTTGTGCCAAAAATATGTTCAGTAGGTCAAATATGAACTTCTGTACAGCCATAAACATGTAAAAAAAACAACAACAAAAAAACAAATAAAAAAACTTTAAAAAAAACTTTTGGCTAGTAATGGGAATCAAAAGGGAAGTCAATGAGTATGTATAATAAGTTAGTGTTTAAGGACTTTTGGGGGGCGAAAATATGTTCAGTAGGTCAAATATGGACTTCTGTATAGCCATAACATGTAAAAAAAAACCTTAAAAAAAAAAAAAACCTTACAAATACCTTTTGTGGAACTTTTGGCTCGTAATGAGAATCAGATGGGAAGTCAATGAGTATGTATAGTAAGTTAGTGTTTAAGTACTCTTGGGCCAAAAATATGTTCAGTAGGTCAAATAAGTACTTCTGTACAGCCATAACATGTAAAATAATAATAATTAAAAAAAACCTTTAAAAAAACTTTTTGTGGAACTTTTGACTCGTAATGGGAATCAGAAGGGAAGTCAATGAGTATGTATAGTAAGTTAGTGTCTAAGGACTCTTGTGCCAAAAATATGTTCAGTAGGTCAAATATGGACTTCTGTACAGCCATAACATGTAAAAAAAAAAAAAAAAAAAACCTTACAAATACCTTTTGTGGAACTTTTGGCTAGTAATGGGAATCAAAAGGAAAGTCAATGAGTATGTATGGTAAGTTAGTGTTTAAGGACTTTTGGGCCGAAAATATGTTCAGTAGGTCAAATAAGTACTTCTGTACAGCCATAACATGTAAAATAATAATAATTAAAAAAACCTTTAAAAAAAGTTTTTGTGGAACTTTTGACTCGTAATGGGAATCAGAAGGGAAGTCAATGAGTATGTATAGTAAGTTAGTGTCTAAGAACTCTTGGGCCAAAAATATGTTCAGTAGGTCAAATATGGACTTCTGTACAGCCATAACATGTAAAAAAAAAAAAAAAAAAAAACTTACAAATATCTTTTGTGGAACTTTTGGCTAGTAATGGCAATCAGAATGGAAGTCAATGAGTATGTATAGTTAGTTAGTGTTTAAGGACTTTTGGGCCGAAAATATGTTCAATAGGTCAAATATGGACTTCTGTACAGCCATAACATTTAAAAAAAAACTTAAAAAAAAAAAAAAAAAAACTTAAAAAACCTTTTGTGGAACTTTTGGCTAGTAATGAGAATCAGATGGGAAGTCAATGAGTATGTATAGTAAGTTAGTGTTTAAGGACTCTTGGGCCAAAAATATGTTCAGCTGGTCAAATAAGGACTTCTGTACAGCCATAACATGTAAAATAATAATAATAAAAAAAACCTTTAAAAAAAGTTTTTGTGGAACTTTTGGCTCGTAATGGGAATCAGAAGGGAAGTCAATGAGTATGTATAGTAAGTTAGTGTTTAAGGACTCTTGGGCCAAAAATATGTTCAGTAGGTCAAATATGGACTTCTGTACAGCCATAACATGTAAAAAAAGCCTTAAAAAAAAAAAAAAACCTTAAAAAACCTTTTGTGGAACTTTTGGCTAGTAATGGGAATCAGAAGGGAAGTCAATGAGTATGTATAGTAAGTTAGTGTTTAAGGACTCTTGGGCCAAAAATATGTTCAGTAGGTCAAATAAGGACTTCTGTACAGCCATAACATGTAAAATAATAATAATAAAAAAAACCTTTAAAAAAAGTTTTTGTGGAACTTTTGACTCGTAATGGGAATCAGAAGGGAAGTCAATGAGTATGTATAGTAAGTTAGTGTCTAAGGACTCTTGGGCCAAAAATATGTTCAGTAGGTCAAATATGGACTTCTGTACAGCCATAACATGTAAAATAATAATAATAAAAAAAACCTTTATAAAAAGTTTTTGTGGAACTTTTGGCTCGTAATGGGAATCAGAAGGGAAGTCAATGAGTATGTATAGTAAGTTAGTGTTTAAGGACTCTTGGGCCAAAAATATGTTCAGTAGGTCAAATATGGACTTCTGTACAGCCATAAACATGTAAAAAAAAAAAAAAAAAAACTTAAAAAAAGCTTTTGTGGAACTTTTGACTAGTAATGGGAATCATAAGGGAAGGGAATCAGAAGGGAAGTCAATGAGTATGTATAGTAAGTTAGTGTTTAAGGACTCTTGTGCCAAATATATGTTCAGTAGGTCAAAAATGGACTTCTGTACATCCATAAACATGTTAAAAAAAAAAACAAACACACACAAAAAAAACCTTAAAAAAAGCTTTTGTTGAACTTTTGGCTAGTAATGGGCATCAGAAGGGAAGTCAATGAGTATGTATAGTAAGTTAGTTTAACGACTTTTGGGCCGAAAATATGTTCAATAAGTCAAATATGGACCTCTGTACAGCCATAACATGTAAAAAAAAAAAAAAAAAAAACTTACAAATATCTTTTGTGGAACTTTTGGCTAGTAATGGCAATCAGAATGGAAGTCAATGAGTATGTATAGTAAGTTAGTGTTTAAGGACTCTTGTGCCAAAAATATGTTCAGCAGGCCAAATAAGGACCTCTGTACAGCCATAAATATGTAAAATAATAATAATAAAAAAACCTTTTAGTAATGGGAATAAGAAGGGAAGTCAATGAGTATGTATAGTAAGTTAGTTTAAAGACTTTTGGGCCGAAAATATGTTCAGCAGGTCAAATAAGGACTTCTGTACAGCCATAACATGTAAAATAATAATAATAAAAAAAACCTTTATAAAAAGTTTTTGTGGTAAGTCAATGAGTATGTATAGTAAGTTAGTGTTTAAGGATTCTTGGGCCAAAAATATGTTCAGTAGGTCAAAAATGGACTTCTGTACATCCATAAACATGTTTTTAAAAAAAACAAACACACACAAAAAATACCTTACAAATATCTTTTGTATGGACTTCTGTACAGCCATAACATGTAAAATAATAATAATAAAAAAAACCTTTATAAAAAGTTTTTGTGGAACTTTTGGCTCGTAATGGGAATCAGAAGGGAAGTCAATGAGTATGTATAGTAAGTTAGTGTTTAAGGACTCTTGGGCCAAAAATATGTTCAGTTGATGAAATATGGACTTCTGTACAGCCATAACATGTAAAAAAAAAACCTTAAAAAGAAAAAAACAAACTTAAAAAATCTTTTGTGGAACTTTTGGCTAGTAATGGGAATCAGACGGGAAGTCAAAGAGTATGTATAGTAAGTTAGTGCTTAAGGACTCTTGGGCCAAAAATTTGCTCAATAGGTCAAAAATGGACTTCTGTACAGCCATAACATGTAAAATAATAATAATAAAAAAAACCTTTGAAAAAAGTTTTTGTGGAACTTTTGGCTCGTAATGGGAATCAGAAGGGAAGTCAATGAGTATGTATAGTAAGTTAGTGTTTAAGGACTCTTGTGCCAAAAATATGTTCAGCAGGCCAAATAAGGACCTCTGTACAGCCATAAATATGTAAAATAATAATAATAAAAAAACCTTAAAAAAAGTTTTTGTGGAACTTTTGGCTAGTAATGGGAATCAGAAGGGAAGTCAATGAGTATGTATAGTAAGTTAGTGTTTAAGGACTTTTGGGCCAAAAATATGTTCAGTATGTCAAATATGGACTTCTGTACAGCCATAAACATGTAAAAAAAAAAAAAAAAAAACTTAAAAAAAGCTTTTGTGGAACTTTTGGCTAGTAATGGGAATCATAAGGTAAGTCAATGAGTATGTATAGTAAGTTAGTGTTTAAGGACTCTTGTCCCAAATATATGTTCAGTAGGTCAAAAATGGACTTCTGTACATCCATAAACATGTTAAAAAAAAAAACAAACACACACAAAAAAAACCTTAAAAAAAGCTTTTGTTGAACTTTTGGCTAGTAATGGGCATCAGAAGGGAAGTCAATGAGTATGTATAGTAAGTTAGTTTAAGGACTTTTGGGCCGAAAATATGTTCAGTAAGTCAAATATGGACTTCTGTACAGCCATAACATGTATAAAAAAAAAAAATTAAAAAAAAACGTACAAATATCTTTTGTGGAACTTTTGGCTAGTAATGGCAATCAGAAGGGAACTCAATGAGTATGTATAGTAAGTTAGTGTTTAAGGACTTTTGGGCCGAAAATATGTTCAATAGGTCAAATATGGACTTCTGTACATCCATAAACATGTTAAAAAAAAAAAAAACACACACAAAAAAACCCTTAAAAAAAGCTTTTGTGGAACTTTTGGCTAGTAATGGGAATCAGAAGGGAAGTCAATGAGTATGTATAGTAAGTTAGTGTTTAAGGACTCTTGGGCCAAAAATATGTTCAGCTGGTCAAATATGGACTTCTGTACAGCCATAACATTTAAAAAAAAACTT
The DNA here is from genome assembly GCA_039654625.1 of Rhinogobio ventralis. Lineage (NCBI taxonomy): Eukaryota > Metazoa > Chordata > Actinopteri > Cypriniformes > Gobionidae > Rhinogobio > Rhinogobio ventralis. Next base: position 42,100,611 of record CM077196.1, read on the forward strand.
AAAAAAAAAAAAAAAAAAACTTAAAAAACCTTTTGTGGAACTTTTGGCTAGTAATGAGAATCAGATGGGAAGTCAATGAGTATGTATAGTAAGTTAGTGTTTAAGGACTCTTGGGCCAAAAATATGTTCAGCTGGTCAAATAAGGACTTCTGTACAGCCATAACATGTAAAATAATAATAATAAAAAAAACCTTTAAAAAAAGTTTTTGTGGAACTTTTGGCTCGTAATGGGAATCAGAAGGGAAGTCAATGAGTATGTATAGTAAGTTAGTGTTTAAGGACTCTTGGGCCAAAAATATGTTCAGTAGGTCAAATATGGACTTCTGTACAGTCATAACATGTAAAAAAAAACCTTAAAAAAAAAAAAACCTTAAAAAACCTTTTGTGGAACTTTTGGCTAGCAATGGGAATCAGAAGGGAAGTCAATGAGTATGTATAGTAAGTTAGTGTTTAAGGACTCTTGGGACAAAAATATGTTCAGTAGGTCAAATATGGACTTCTGTACAGCCATAACATGTAAAAAAAACCTTAAAAAAAAAAAAAACCTTAAAAAACCTTTTGTGGAACTTTTGGCTAGTAATGGGAATCAGAAGGGAAGTCAATGAGTATGTATAGTAAGTTAGTGTTTAAGGACTCTTGGGCCAAAAATATGTTCAGTAGGTCAAATAAGGACTTCTGTACAGCCATAACATGTAAAAAATAATAATAAAAAAAAACTTTAAAAAAAGTTTTTGTGGAACTTTTGGCTCGTAATGAGAATCAGATGGGAAGTCAATGAGTATGTATAGTAAGTTAGTGTTTAAGGACTCTTGGGCCAAAAATATGTTCAGTTGATGAAATATGGACTTCTGTACAGCCATAACATTTAAAAAAAAACTTAAAAAAAAAAAAAAAAAAAAAAACTTAAAAAACCTTTTGTGGAACTTTTGGCTAGTAATGAGAATCAGATGGGAAGTCAATGAGTATGTATAGTAAGTTAGTGTTTAAGGACTCTTGGGCCAAAAATATGTTCAGCTGGTCAAATAAGGACTTCTGTACAGCCATAACATGTAAAATAATAATAATAAAAAAAACCTTTAAAAAAAGTTTTTGTGGAACTTTTGGCTCGTAATGGGAATCAGAAGGGAAGTCAATGAGTATGTATAGTAAGTTAGTGTTTGAGTCTTGTGCCAAAAATATGTTCAGTAGGTCAAATATGGACTTCTGTACAGCCATAACATGTAAAAAATCCTTAAAAAAAACAAAAAACCTTAAAAAACCTTTTGTGGAACTTTTGGCTAGTAATGGGAATCAGAAGAGACGTCAAAGAGTATGTATAGTAAGTTAGTGTTTAAGGACTCTTGGGCCAAAAATATGTTCAGTAGTTCAAATAAGTACTTCTGTACAGCCATAACATGTAAAATAATAACAATAAAAAAAACCTTTAAAAAAAGTTTTTGTGGAACTTTTGACTCGTAATGGGAATCAGAAGGGAAGTCAATGAGTATGTATAGTAAGTTAGTGTCCAAGGACTCTTGGGCCAAAAATATGTTCAGTATGTCAAATATGGACTTCTGTACAGCCATAACATGTAAAATAATAATAATAAAAAAAACCTTTAAAAAAAGTTTTTGTGGAACTTTTGACTCGTAATGGCAATCAGAAGGGAAGTCAATGAGTATGTATAGTAAGTTAGTGTTTAAGGACTCTTGGGCCAAAAATATGTTCAGTAGGTCAAATATGGACTTCTGTACAGCCATAACATGTAAAAAACAAACAAAAAAAAAAACCTTACAAATACCTTTTGAGGGACTTTTGGCTAGTAATGGGAATCATAAGGTAAGTCAATGAGTATGTATAGTAAGTTAGTGTTTAAGGACTCTTGGGCCAAAAATATGTTCAGTAGGTCAAATATGGACTTCTGTACAGCCATAACATTTAAAAAAAACAAAACAAACAAAAAAAAAACCTTGAAAAGAACCTTTTGTGGAACTTTTGGCTAGTAATGGGAATATTACAAAAATATGTTCAGTAGGTCAAATATGGACTTTTGTACAGCCATAAACATGTAAAATATAATAATAATAATAATAATAATAATAAAACATTTAAAAACCTTAAAAAATACCTTTTGTGGAACTTTTGGCTAATAATGGATATCAGAAGGGAAGTCAATGAGCATGTATATTATGTTAGTGTTGTTTAAGGACTCTTGGGGCGAAAATATGTTCAGTAGGTCAAATAAGGACTTCTGTAAAGCCATAATATGTAAAAAAAAAAAAATAATAAATAAAAACAATAATGAATAAATAAATTATAAAACCTTACAAAAAACTTTTGGTGGAACTTTTGGCTAGTAATGTGAATCAGTAGGGAAGACAATGAGTATGTATAGTAAGTTATTGTTTAAGGACTCTTGGGCCAAAAATATGTTCAGTTGGTCAAATATGGACTTCTGTACAGCCATAACATGTGAAAAAAAAAAAAATATTAATGAATAAAAAAAAAAAAAACCTTACAAAAAACTTTTGGTGGATCTTTTGGCTAGTCAAATATGGACTTCTGTACAGCCATAACATGTAAAAAAAAAAAAATAATAATAATAATAATAATAAGAAAAAATAAAAAACCTTACAAATACCTTTTGTGGAACTTTTGCCTAGTAATGGGAATCAAAAGAGATGTCAATGAGTATGTATAGTAAGTTTGTGTTTAAGGACTCTTAGGCTGAGAATATGTTCAGTAGGTCAAATAAGGACTTCTGTACAGCCATAACGTAAAAAAAATAAAATAAAAAAAAAAATAACTTAAAAGACCTTTTGTGGAACTTTTGGTTAGTAATGGGAATCAGAAGGCAAGTCAATCAGTATGTATAGTAAGTTAGTGTTTAAGGACGCTTAGGCAGAGAATATGTTCAGTAGGCCAAATATGGACTTATGTACAGCCATGACATGTAAAAAAAATAAATAATAAAAAATAAAAAATCTTAAAAAATACCTTTTGTGGAACTTTTAGCTAGTAATATGAATCAGGAGGGAAGACAATATGTATAATAAGTTATTGTTTTAGGACTCTTGGGCCAAAAATATGTTCAGTTGGTCAAATATGGACTTCTGTACAGCCATAACATGTAAAAAAAAAAAAAAAAAAAAAAACTTACAAATACCTTTTGTGGAACTATTGGCTAGTAATGGGAATCAGAAGGGAAGTCAATGAGTATGTATAGTAAGTTAGTGCTTAAGGACTCTTGGGCCAAAAATATGTTCAATGGGTCAAATAAGGTCTTCTGTACAGCCATAACAGGTAAAAAAAAATGTAACACCTTGTGTCAGACATATGTTCAGTATGCATTAGTAAGTCAATTTTCAAGAACACTTTGGTCAAAAATATGTTCAGTGGTAGAAATATGGATTACTGTCTTGCAGATTTAACATCATAAGGACTCTTTGAGAATATATGGATGATATCCTTTTGTTGACCCTTAGCCAAAAACATGTTTAGTAGGTGAAATATGGACTTCTGTATAGCCATATACAGAAGTTTCTATAAATTAAGTTTTTATACACAATTATAGACTCCCGGCATTATGGATTACTCCTGGCAAGACAACTCGTTCCGAGGTGCATTGAGGTGCATTATATGCCATTATACTCCAATTGCATTGCATACACTACAACTTTATCCGAAGAATAACATTTTAGAGATAACACATTAGAGATTCTAGAGATAACACAGCACAAATGATATATACCATTTGAATAGACCATAGAATAGGCAAGACACTTATATGCACAACGAGTTCTTCTATGCAATGCAAAAGCACTAATCTCATCAATGCACAACAAGTTCTTGTATGCATTGCAATGCAAAAGCACTAATCTCGTCAATCCACAACGAGTTCTTTTATGCAATGCAAAAGCACTTGTCTCCAGTGCACAACGAGTTATTGTATGCAATGCAAACAAACTTATGTCGTCAATGCATGAGTTCTTATATTGCATTGCAATGCAACAGCACTTATCTCTTCAATGCACGAGTTCTTGTATGCAATGCAATGTAAAAGCACTTATGTCTTCAATTCACAACGAGTTCTTACATGCATTGCAATGCAACAGCACTTATCTCTTCACTGCACAACGAGTTCTTATATGCAATGCAATGTTAAAGCACTAATCTCTTCAATGCACACCAAGTTCTTGTATGCTTTGCAATGCAAAAGCACTTATCTCTTCAATGCACGGGTTCTTATATGCATGCAATGCAACAGCACATATGTCTTTAATGCACAAAGAATTCTTGTATGCAATGCAATGTAAAAGCACTTGTCTCTTCAATGCACAACAAATTACTTATGCAATGCAATGCAAACGCACTAATCTCTTCAATGCACGAGTTCATATGCATTGCAAAGAAACAGCACTTCGAGTTCTTATATGCAATGCAATGTTAAATCACTAATCTCTTCAATGCACGAGTTCATATGCATTGCAAAGCAACAGCACTTCGAGTTCTTATATGCAGTGCAATGTTAAAGCACTAATCTCAAGTTCTGGTATGCTTTGCAAAGCATCAGCACTAATCTCTTCAATGCACAACGAGTTCATGTATTCAGTGCAATGTAAAAGCACTTATGTATTCAATGCACGAGTTCTTATATGCATTGCAATGTAAAAGCACTAATCTCTTCAGTGCACAACGAGTTATTTTATGCAATGCAAACGCACTAATCTCTTCAATGCACGAGTTCATATGCATTGCAAAGCAACAGCACTTCGAGTTCTTATGCAATGTTAAATCACTAATCTCAAGTTCTTGTTTGCTTTGCAATGCAAAAGCACTTATCTCTTCAATGCACAACGCAATGCATGCAATGCAAAAGCACTAATCTCTTCAATGCACAAAGAGTTCTTGTATGCAACTGCAATGTAAAAGCACTAATCGCTTTAATGCAAACTAGTAAGTAAGTTAGTTCTTATATGCATTGCAATTATCTCTTCAGTGAACAACGAATGCAAAAATCACTAATCTCTTCAATGCACAATGAGTTATGGTATGCAATGCAAACACACTAATCTATTCAATGCACAAGTTATTGTATGCAATGCAAACACACTAATCTCTTCAATGCACATCGAGTTATTGTATGCATTGCAATGCAATTGCATTTATATTTTTCAATGCATGAGTTCTTGTATGTATTTCAACGCAAACGCGTTTACCTCTTCTTTGCATCACTTATCTCTTCCAATGTACGAGTTCTTGTATGTATTGCAATGCATAACGCTTATCTCTTCAAAGCGTTAGATTGTGCAATGCAATGCGACATTTAATATGTTTTTTTATCTCTTCAATACACAAGTTAGTTCTTGCATGCAATGCACTGCAATAACACGTTTGGTGTGTTCTCTATACAATACACAACAGAACAAGCTGATTCTTGTATGTAATGCAACAGTTCACATGACCATCTAAAATATATTATCTCCATTATATAACACAGCATTTTATTCGTATATTCGTATATGTATGCATTAAAACAGAGCATATGTTATTCTTAAATGCACAACGGAATAATTTTGATTTTGTCTCTAAACATAGCATTTAAGGTTGTTCGTCACTAACGGATTAAGTTAGATAGTGTATGCAATGCAACAATTATGTTATGTGTTATTTCTTCAATACAGAACGGAATGATTTAGTTCTTGTATGCATATCAATGAAACGGAGCATATATCAAGAGTTATTTTATCTCTTCAATGCACAAGTTAGATCCTGCATGCAATGCAATGAAACAGCATATGTTATTCACAATGCACAACGTATTAAGTTAGATCCTGCATGCAATGTAACAGCACACATGTTATGTGTTCTCTCTTAAAGGAATGAGTTTGTTTGTATACAATGCAAGCACATATGTTAAGTTAGATCGTGTATTCAGTTGCAATGCAACAGCAAATGTGTTATTTAATGGCATACACAATGGCATGGGATTGTTCATGTTGCAATGTACTACAACAGCACACGTTGTGTTATGTTTTCAATGCACAACGGAATAATTAAGTTTTGTATGCGATCTAGCAGAGCAAAACATAACATTTTAAGTTTGTTCCTCACTGGATAACGGATTAAGTTAGTGTAAGCAGAACATACTGAACATATGTCTGACAAAGGGGTCCACACATGGAGTTCAACTATATATTCTCAAAGACTCCATCTGATGTTAAATCAACCAGACAGTAGTCCATATTTGCCCCACTGAACATATTTCTGGCCCAAGAGTCCTTGATTATTAACTTCTATACATTCCCATTGTCTCTCTTCATATTAAATCAGCCATAACGTAATATATTGAACCATTTAACATGTTTCTGGCCGAAGAGTCCTTAAATATTAAGTTACTATTCATACTCATTGACTCCTTCTTATGTTACGTCAAGCCATACAAAAGACCATAATTGACCTACTGAATATAGTTCTGGTCCAAGATTCCTTGAACTAACATTTTATACACAATTATAGACTGCTTCTGACGTTAAATCAGCCATACAGCAGTCCATATTTGACCTACGGAACATATTTTTGACAAAAGACTCTTTGAACATTGACTTTCTATCCACATTGGACTCCAGAGCTCCTCCCTCAGGGATTCACATGCTCACGTCAACGCGGACAAAGACGCAGAAGTGAATAAATAGACGAAAATCAACGCGTAGCCAACAGCGTAGAGGCTAAGACGCAGATCCGACGCAGAAGTACAAATCAGCCTTTATGTTACGTCAGCCACACATTAGTATTTATTTGACGTTTTGAAGTTTTTTTTAATATTTATTCTCATAAACTCTTTCTGATATTAAATCAGCCATTACAATAAAATAAAATGAAAAAACTTAAAAAAAACTTTTTGTGAAACTTGTGTCTAGTAATGGGAATCAAAAGGGAAGTCAATGAGTATGTATAGTAAGTTAGTGTTTAAGGACTCTTAGGCCGAGAATATTTTCAGTAGGTCAAATATGGACTTCTGTACAGCCATGACATGTAAAAAAAATAAATAATAAAAAATAAAAAATCTTAACAAATACCTTTTGTGGAACTTTTGGCTAGTAATATGAATCAGGAGGGAAGACAATGAGTATGTATAGTAAGTTATTGTTTAAGAACTCTTGGGCCAAAAATATGTTCAGTTGGTCAAATATGGACTTCTGTACAGCCATAACATGTGAAAAAAAATAAAAAATAAATAATGAATAAAATAAAAAAAACCTTAGAAAAAACTTTTGGTGGATCTTTTGGCTAGTAATGGGAATCAGAAGGGAAGTCAATGAGTATGTATAGTAAGTTAGTGTTTAAGGACTCTTGGGCCAAAAATATGTTCAGTAGGTCAAATATGGACTTCTGTACAGCCATAACATTTAAAAAAAACAAAAAAAACAAAAAAAAAACCTTGAAAAGAACCTTTTGTGGAACTTTTGGCTAGTAATGGGAATATTACAAAAATATGTTCAGTAGGTCAAATATGGACTTCTGTACAGCCATAAACATGTAAAATATAATAATAATAATAATAATAATAAAACATTTAAAAACCTTAAAAAGTACCTTTTGTGGAACTTTTGGCTAATAATGGATATCAGAAGGGAAGTCAATGAGCATGTATATTATGTTAGTGTTGTTTAAGGACTCTTGGGGCGAAAATATGTTCAGTAGGTCAAATAAGGACTTCTGTAAAGCCATAATATGTAAAAAAAAAAAATAAATAAATAAAAACAATAATGAATAAATAAATTATAAAACCTTACAAAAAACTTTTGGTGGAACTTTTGGCTAGTAATGTGAATCAGGAGGGAAGACAATGAGTATGTATAGTAAGTTATTGTTTAAGGACTCTTGGGCCAAAAATATGTTCAGTTGGTCAAATATGGACTTCTGTACAGCCATAACATGTGAAAAAAAATAAAAATATTAATGAATAAAAAAAAAAAACCTTACAAAAAACTTTTGGTGGATCTTTTGGCTAGTCAAATATGGACTTCTGTACAGCCATAACATGTAAAAAAAAAAAATAATAATAATAATAATAAGAAAAAATAAAAAACCTTACAAATACCTTTTGTGGAACTTTTGCCTAGTAATGGGAATCAGAAGGGATGTCAATGAGTATGTATAGTAAGTTTGTGTTTAAGGACTCTTAGGCTGAGAATATGTTCAGTAGGTCAAATAAGGACTTCTGTACAGCCATAACGTAAAAAAAAATAAATAAAAAAAAAAACAAAACGTACAAATACCTTTTGTGGAACTATTGGCTAGTAATGGGAATCAGAAGGGAAGTCAATGAGTATGTATAGTAAGTTAGTGCTTAAGGACTCTTGGGCCAAAAATATGTTCAATGGGTCAAATAAGGACTTCTGTACAGCCATAACAGGTAAAAAAAAATGTAACACCTTGTGTCAGACATATGTTCAGTATGCATTAGTAAGTCAATTTTCAAGAACACTTTGGTCAAAAATATGTTCAGTGGTAGAAATATGGATTACTGTCTTGCAGATTTAACATCATAAGGACTCTTTGAGAATATATGGATGATATCCTTTTGTTGACCCTTAGCCAAAAACATGTTTAGTAGGTGAAATATGGACTTCTGTATAGCCATATACAGAAGTTTCTATAAATTAAGTTTTTATACACAATTATAGACTCCCGGCATTATGGATTACTCCTGGCAAGACAACTCATTCCGAGGTGCATTGAGGTGCATTATATGCCATTATACTCCAATTGCATTGCATACACTACAACTTTATCCGAAGAATAACATTTTAGAGATAACACATTAGAGATTCTAGAGATAACACAGCACAAATGATATATACCATTTGAATAGACCATAGAATAGGCAAGACACTTATATGCACAACGAGTTCTTCTATGCAATGCAAAAGCACTAATCTCATCAATGCACAACAAGTTCTTGTATGCATTGCAATGCAAAAGCACTAATCTCGTCAATCCACAACGAGTTCTTTTATGCAATGCAAAAGCACTTGTCTCCAGTGCACAACGAGTTATTGTATGCAATGCAAACAAACTTATGTCGTCAATGCATGAGTTCTTATATTGCATTGCAATGCAACAGCACTTATCTCTTCACTGCACAACGAGTTCTTATATGCAATGCAATGTTAAAGCACTAATCTCTTCAATGCACACCAAGTTCTTGTATGCTTTGCAATGCAAAAGCACTTATCTCTTCAATGCACGGGTTCTTATATGCATGCAATGCAACAGCACATATGTCTTTAATGCACAAAGAATTCTTGTATGCAATGCAATGTAAAAGCACTTGTCTCTTCAATGCACAACAAATTACTTATGCAATGCAATGCAAACGCACTAATCTCTTCAATGCACGAGTTCATATGCATTGCAAAGAAACAGCTCTTTGAGTTCTTATATGCAATGCAATGTTAAATCACTAATCTCTTCAATGCACGAGTTCATATGCATTGCAAAGCAACAGCACTTCGAGTTCTTATGCAATGTTAAATCACTAATCTCAAGTTCTTGTTTGCTTTGCAATGCAAAAGCACTTATCTCTTCAATGCACAACGCAATGCATGCAATGCAAAAGCACTAATCTCTTCAATGCACAAAGAGTTCTTGTATGCAACTGCAATGTAAAAGCACTAATCGCTTTAATGCAAACTAGTAAGTAAGTTAGTTCTTATATGCATTGCAATTATCTCTTCAGTGAACAACGAATGCAAAAATCACTAATCTCTTCAATGCACAATGAGTTATGGTATGCAATGCAAACACACTAATCTATTCAATGCACAACAAGTTATTGTATGCAATGCAAACACACTAATCTCTTCAATGCACATCGAGTTATTGTATGCATTGCAATGCAATTGCATTTATATTTTTCAATGCATGAGTTCTTGTATGTATTTCAACGCAAACGCGTTTACCTCTTCTTTGCATCACTTATCTCTTCCAATGTACGAGTTCTTGTATGTATTGCAATGCATAACGCTTATCTCTTCAAAGCGTTAGATTGTGCAATGCAATGCGACATTTAATATGTTTTTTTTATCTCTTTAATACACAAGTTAGTTCTTGCATGCAATGCACTGCAATAACACGTTTGGTGTGTTCTCTATTCAATACACAACAGAACAAGCTGATTCTTGTATGTAATGCAACAGTTCACATGACCATCTAAAATATATTATCTCCATTATATAACACAGCATTTTATTCGTATATTCGTATATGTATGCATTAAAACAGAGCATATGTTATTCTTAAATGCACAAAGGAATAATTTTGATTTTGTCTCTAAACATAGCATTTAAGGTTGTTCGTCACTGAATAACGGATTAAGTTAGATAGTGTATGCAATGCAACAATTATGTTATGCGTTATTTCTTCAATACAGAACGGAATGATTTAGTTCTTGTATGCATATCAATGAAACGGAGCATATATCAAGAGTTATTTTATCTTTTCAATGCACAAGTTAGATCCTGCATGCAATGTAACAGCACACATGTTATGTGTTCTCTCTTAAAGGAATGAGTTTGTTTGTATACAATGCAAGCACATATGTTAAGTTAGATCGTGTATTCAGTTGCAATGCAACAGCAAATGTGTTATTTAAATACACAATGGCATGGGATTGTTCATGTTGCAATGTACTACAACAGCACACGTTGTGTTATGTTTTCAATGCACAACGGAATAATTAAGTTTTGTATGCGATCTAGCAGAGCAAAACATAACATTTTAAGTTTGTTCCTCACTGGATAACGGATTAAGTTAGTGTAAGCAGAACATACTGAACATATGTCTGACAAAGGGGTCCACACATGGAGTTCAACTATATATTCTCAAAGACTCCATCTGATGTTAAATCAACCAGACAGTAGTCCATATTTGCCCCACTGAACATATTTCTGGCCCAAGAGTCCTTGATTATTAACTTCTATACATTCCCATTGTCTCTCTTCATATTAAATCAGCCATAACGTAATATATTGAACCATTTAACATGTTTCTGGCCGAAGAGTCCTTAAATATTAAGTTACTATTCATACTCATTGACTCCTTCTTATGTTACATCAAGCCATACAAAAGACCATAATTGACCTACTGAATATATTTCTGGTCCAAGATTCCTTGAACTAACATTTTATACACAATTATAGACTGCTTCTGACGTTAAATCAGCCATACAGCAGTCCATATTTGACCTACGGAACATATTTTTGACAAAAGACTCTTTGAACATTGACTTTCTATCCACATTGGACTCCAGAGCTCCTCCCTCAGGGATTCACATGCTCACGTCAACGCGGACAAAGACGCAGAAGTGAATAAATAGACGAAAATCAACGCGTAGCCAACAGCGTAGAGGCTAAGACGCAGATCCGACGCAGAAGTACAAATCAGCCTTTATGTTACGTCAGCCACACATTAGTATTTATTTGACGTTTTGAAGTTTTTTTTAATATTTATTCTCATAAACTCTTTCTGATATTAAATCAGCCATTACAATAAAATAAAATGAAAAAACTTAAAAAAAACTTTTTGTGAAACTTGTGTCTAGTAATGGAAATCAAAAGGGAAGTCAATGAGTATGTATAGTAAGTTAGTGTTTAAGGACACTTGGGCTGAAAATATGTTCAGTAGGTCCAGTACGGACTTCTGTACAGCCATAACATGTAAAAAAAAAAAAAAAAATGATAATAATAGAAAATAAAAAACCGTAAAAATAAACTTTTGTGGAACTTTTGGCTACTAATGGGAATCAGGAGGGAAGTCAATGAGTATGTAGAGAAAGTGAGTGTTTAAGGACTCTTGGTCCGAAAATATAAGGACTTCTGTACAGCCATAACATTTAAAAAAAAAAAAAAAAAAACCTTACAAATACCTTTTGTGGAACTATTGGCTAGTAATGGGAATCAGAAGGGAAGTCAATGAGTATGTATAGTAAGTTAGTGTTTAAGGACTCTTAGGCCGAGAATATTTTCAGTAGGTCAAATATGGACTTCTGTACAGCCATGACATGTAAAAAAAATAAATAATAAAAAAAAAAAAATCTTAACAAATACCTTTTGTGGAACTTTTGGCTAGTAATGGGAATCAGGAGGGAAGACAATGAGTATGTATAGTAAGTTATTGTTTAAGAACTCTTGGGCCAAAAATATGTTCAGTTGGTCAAATATGGACTTCTGTACAGCCATAACATGTGAAAAAAATAAAAAAACTTACAAATACCTTTTGTGGAACTTTTGGCTAGTAATGGGAATCAGAAGGGAAGTCAATGAGTATGTATAGTAAGTTAGTGTTTAAGGACTCTTGGGCCAAAAATATGTTCAGTTGGTCAAATATGGACTTCTGTACAGCCATAACATGTGAAAAAATAATAATAATAATAATGAATAAAAAAAAAAAAACTTTTGGTGGATCTTTTGGCTAGTAATGGCAATCAGAATGGAAGTCAATGAGTATGTATAGTAAGTTAGTGTTTAAAGACTCTTGGGCCAAAAATATGTTCAGTAGGTCAAATATGGACTTCTGTACAGCCATAACATGTAAAAAAAAAAACTTACAAATACCTTACAAATACCTTTTGTGGAACTTTTGGCTAGTAATGGGAATCAGAAGGGAAGTCAATGAGTATGTATAGTAAGTTAGTGTTTAAGGACTCTTGGGCCAAAAATATGTTCAGTTGGTCAAATATGGACTTCTGTACAGCCATAACGTGAAAAAAAAATAATAATAATAATGAATAAAAAAAAAAACTTACAAAAAACTTTTGGTGGATCTTTTGGCTAGTAATGGCAATCAGAAGGGAAGTCAATGAGTATGTATAGTAAGTTAGTGTTTAAGGACTCTTGGGCCAAAAATATGTTCAGTAGGTCAAATATGGACTTCTGTACACGCATAACATGTAAAAAAAAAAAAAAACTTACAAATACCTTTTGTGGAACTTTTGGCTAGTAATGGGAATCAGAAGGGAAGTCAATGAGTATGTATAGTAAGATAGTGTTTAAGGACTCTTGGGCCAAAGATATGTTCAGTAGGTCAAATATGGACTTCTGTACAGCCATAACATGTGAAAAAAAAAAATAATAATAATAATGAATAAAAAAAAAAAAACTTTTGGTGGATCTTTTGGCTAGTAATTGCAATCAGAAGGGAAGTCAATGAGTATGTATAGTAAGTTAGTGTTTAAGGCCTCTTGGGCCAAAAATATGTTCAGTAGGTCAAATATGGAATTCTGTACAGCCATAACATTTAAAAAAAAAAAACTTACAAATACCTTTTGTGGAACTTTTGGCTAGTAATGGCAATCAGAAGGGAAGTCAATGAGTATGTATAGTAAGTTAGTGTTTAAGGACTAAGCACTAAGTCAATGAGTATGTATAGTAAGTTATTGTTTAAGGACTCTTGGGCCTAAAATATGTTCAGTAGGTCAAATAAGGACTTCTGTACAGCCATAACATGTAAAAAAAAAAAAAAAAAAAAAAACCTTACAAATACCTTTTGTGGAACTATTGGCTAGTAATATGAATCAGGAGGGAAGACAATGAGTATGTATAGTAAGTTATTGTTTAAGGACTCTTGGGCCAAAAATATGTTCAGTTGGTCAAATATGGACTTCTGTACAGCCATAACATGTGAAAAAAATAAAAAATAAATAATGAATAATAAAAAAAAACCCTTAGAAAAAACTTTTGGTGGATCTTTTGGCTAGTAATGGGAATCAGAAGGGAAGTCAATGAGTATGTATAGTAAGTTAGTGTTTAAGGACTCTTGGGCCAAAAATATGTTCAGTTGGTCAAATATGGACTTCTGTACAGCCATAACATGTGAAAAAAATAAATAATAATAATAATGAATAAAATAAAAAAAACTTTTGGTGGATCTTTTGGCTAGTAATGGCAATCAGAAGGGAAGTCAATGAGTATGTATAGTAAGTTAGTGTTTAAGGACTCTTGGGCCAAAAATATGTTCAGTAGGTCAAATATGGACTTCTGTACAGCCATAACATGTAAAAAAACAAAACTTACAAATACCTTTTGTGGAACTTTTGACTAGTAATGGGAATCAGAAGGGAAGTCAATGAGTATGTATAGTAAGTTAGTGTTTAAGGACTCTTGGGCCAAAAATATGTTCAGTTGGTCAAATATGGACTTCTGTACAGCCATAACATGTGAAAAAAAATAAAAATAATAATGAATAAAAAAAAAAAACTTACAAAAAACTTTTGGTGGATCTTTTGGCTAGTAATGGCAATCAGAAGGGAAGTCAATGAGTATGTATAGTAAGTTAGTGTTTAAGGACTCTTGGGCCAAAAATATGTTCAGTAGGTCAAATATGGACTTCTGTACAGCCATAACATGTAAAAAAAAATAATAATAATAATAATAATAATAATAATAATAATAATAATAAATAAAAAACCTTAAAAAGAACCTTTTGTTGAACTTTTGGCTAGTAATGTGAATCAGAAGGGAAGTCAATGAGTATGTAGAAAAAGTGAGTGTTTAAGGACTCTTGGTCCGAAAATATAAGGAGTTCTGTACAGCCATAACATTTAAAAAAAAAAAAAAAAAAAAAACTTACAAATACCTTTTGTGGAACTATTGGCTAGTAATGGGAATCAGAAGGGAAGTCAATGAGTATGTATAGTAAGTTAGTGTTTAAGGACTCTTAGGCCGAGAATATTTTCAGTAGGTCAAATATGGACTTCTGTATAGCCATAACATGTAAAAAAACAAAACTTACAAATACCTTTTGTGGAACTTTTGACTAGTAATGGGAATCAGAAGGGAAGTCAATGAGTATGTATAGTAAGTTAGTGTTTAAGGACTCTTGGGCCAAAAATATGTTCAGTTGGTCAAATATGGACTTCTGTACAGCCATAACATGTGAAAAAAAATAAAAATAATAATGAATAAAAAAAAAAAACTTACAAAAAACTTTTGGTGGATCTTTTGGCTAGTAATGGCAATCAGAAGGGAAGTCAATGAGTATGTATAGTAAGTTAGTGTTTAAGGACTCTTGGGCCAAAAATATGTTCAGTAGGTCAAATATGGACTTCTACAGCCATAACATGTAAAAAAAATAAATAAATAATAATAATAATAATAATAATAATAAATAAAAAACCTTAAAAAGAACCTTTTGTTGAACTTTTGGCTAGTAATGTGAATCAGAAGGGAAGTCAATGAGTATGTAGAAAAAGTGAGTGTTTAAGGACTCTTGGTCCGAAAATATAAGGAGTTCTGTACAGCCATAACATTTAAAAAAAAAAAAAAAAAAAAAACCTTACAAATACCTTTTGTGGAACTATTGGCTAGTAATGGGAATCAGAAGGGAAGTCAATGAGTATGTATAGTAAGTTAGTGTTTAAGGACTCTTAGGCCGAGAATATTTTCAGTAGGTCAAATATGGACTTCTGTACAGCCATAACATGTGAAAAAATAATAATAATAATAATGAATAAAAAAAAAAAAACTTTTGGTGGATCTTTTGGCTAGTAATGGCAATCAGAATGGAAGTCAATGAGTATGTATAGTAAGTTAGTGTTTAAAGACTCTTGGGCCAAAAATATGTTCAGTAGGTCAAATATGGACTTCTGTACAGCCATAACATGTAAAAAAAAAACTTACAAATACCTTACAAATACCTTTTGTGGAACTTTTGGCTAGTAATGGGAATCAGAAGGGAAGTCAATGAGTATGTATAGTAAGTTAGTGTTTAAGGACTCTTGGGCCAAAAATATGTTCAGTTGGTCAAATATGGACTTCTGTACAGCCATAACATGTGAAAAAAAAATAATAATAATAATGAATAAAAAAAAAAACTTACAAAAAACTTTTGGTGGATCTTTTGGCTAGTAATGGCAATCAGAAGGGAAGTCAATGAGTATGTATAGTAAGTTAGTGTTTAAGGACTCTTGGGCCAAAAATATGTTCAGTAGGTCAAATATGGACTTCTGTACACGCATAACATGTAAAAAAAAAAAAAAACTTACAAATACCTTTTGTGGAACTTTTGGCTAGTAATGGGAATCAGAAGGGAAGTCAATGAGTATGTATAGTAAGATAGTGTTTAAGGACTCTTGGGCCAAAAATATGTTCAGTAGGTCAAATATGGACTTCTGTACAGCCATAACATGTGAAAAAAAAAAATAATAATAATAATGAATAAAAAAAAAAAAACTTTTGGTGGATCTTTTGGCTAGTAATTGCAATCAGAAGGGAAGTCAATGAGTATGTATAGTAAGTTAGTGTTTAAGGCCTCTTGGGCCAAAAATATGTTCAGTAGGTCAAATATGGAATTCTGTACAGCCATAACATTTAAAAAAAAAAAACTTACAAATACCTTTTGTGGAACTTTTGGCTAGTAATGGCAATCAGAAGGGAAGTCAATGAGTATGTATAGTAAGTTAGTGTTTAAGGACTAAGCACTAAGTCAATGAGTATGTATAGTAAGTTATTGTTTAAGGACTCTTGGGCCTAAAATATGTTCAGTAGGTCAAATAAGGACTTCTGTACAGCCATAACATGTAAAAAAAAAAAAAAAAAAAAAAACCTTACAAATACCTTTTGTGGAACTATTGGCTAGTAATATGAATCAGGAGGGAAGACAATGAGTATGTATAGTAAGTTATTGTTTAAGGACTCTTGGGCCAAAAATATGTTCAGTTGGTCAAATATGGACTTCTGTACAGCCATAACATGTGAAAAAAATAAAAAATAAATAATGA
The DNA here is from genome assembly GCA_039654625.1 of Rhinogobio ventralis. Lineage (NCBI taxonomy): Eukaryota > Metazoa > Chordata > Actinopteri > Cypriniformes > Gobionidae > Rhinogobio > Rhinogobio ventralis. The sequence continues at coordinate 42,117,373 of CM077196.1, forward strand.
ATAATAAAAAAAAACCCTTAGAAAAAACTTTTGGTGGATCTTTTGGCTAGTAATGGGAATCAGAAGGGAAGTCAATGAGTATGTATAGTAAGTTAGTGTTTAAGGACTCTTGGGCCAAAAATATGTTCAGTTGGTCAAATATGGACTTCTGTACAGCCATAACATGTGAAAAAAATAAATAATAATAATAATGAATAAAATAAAAAAAACTTTTGGTGGATCTTTTGGCTAGTAATGGCAATCAGAAGGGAAGTCAATGAGTATGTATAGTAAGTTAGTGTTTAAGGACTCTTGGGCCAAAAATATGTTCAGTAGGTCAAATATGGACTTCTGTACAGCCATAACATGTAAAAAAAAAAAAAAAAAAAAAATAATAATAATAATAATAATAATAATAAATAAAAAACCTTAAAAAGAACCTTTTGTTGAACTTTTGGCTAGTAATGGGAATCAGAAGGGAAGTCAATGAGTATGTAGAAAAAGTGAGTGTTTAAGGACTCTTGGTCCGAAAATATAAGGAGTTCTGTACAGCCATAACATTTAAAAAAAAAAAAAAAAAAAAAACTTACAAATACCTTTTGTGGAACTATTGGCTAGTAATGGGAATCAGAAGGGAAGTCAATGAGTATGTATAGTAAGTTAGTGTTTAAGGACTCTTAGGCCGAGAATATTTTCAGTAGGTCAAATATGGACTTCTGTATAGCCATAACATGTAAAAAAACAAAACTTACAAATACCTTTTGTGGAACTTTTGACTAGTAATGGGAATCAGAAGGGAAGTCAATGAGTATGTATAGTAAGTTAGTGTTTAAGGACTCTTGGGCCAAAAATATGTTCAGTTGGTCAAATATGGACTTCTGTACAGCCATAACATGTGAAAAAAAATAAAAATAATAATGAATAAAAAAAAAAAACTTACAAAAAACTTTTGGTGGATCTTTTGGCTAGTAATGGCAATCAGAAGGGAAGTCAATGAGTATGTATAGTAAGTTAGTGTTTAAGGACTCTTGGGCCAAAAATATGTTCAGTAGGTCAAATATGGACTTCTACAGCCATAACATGTAAAAAAAATAAATAAATAATAATAATAATAATAATAATAATAAATAAAAAACCTTAAAAAGAACCTTTTGTTGAACTTTTGGCTAGTAATGTGAATCAGAAGGGAAGTCAATGAGTATGTAGAAAAAGTGAGTGTTTAAGGACTCTTGGTCCGAAAATATAAGGAGTTCTGTACAGCCATAACATTTAAAAAAAAAAAAAAAAAAAAAACCTTACAAATACCTTTTGTGGAACTATTGGCTAGTAATGGGAATCAGAAGGGAAGTCAATGAGTATGTATAGTAAGTTAGTGTTTAAGGACTCTTAGGCCGAGAATATTTTCAGTAGGTCAAATATGGACTTCTGTACAGCCATGACATGTAAAAAAAAAAAATAATAAAAAAAAAAAAACCTTACAAATACCTTTTGTGGAACTATTGGCTAGTAATGGGAATCAGAAGGCAAGTCAATCAGTATGTATAGTAAGTTAGTGTTTAAGGACGCTTAGGCAGAGAATATGTTCAGTAGGCCAAATATGGACTTATGTACAGCCATGGACATGTAAAAAAAATAAAAAATAAAAAATCTTAAAAAATACCTTTTGTGGAACTTTTGGCTAGTAATATGAATCAGGAGGGAAGACAATGAGTATGTATAGTAAGTTATTGTTTAAGAACTCTTGGGCCAAAAATATGTTCAGTTGGTCAAATATGGACTTCTGTACAGCCATAACATGTGAAAAAAAAAAAAAAAAAATAATGAATAAAATAAAAAAAACCTTAGAAAAAACTTTTGGTGGATCTTTTGGCTAGTAATGGGAATCAGAAGGGAAATCAATGAGTATGTATAGTATGTTAGTGTTTAAGGACTCTTGGGCCAAAAATATGTTCAGTTGGTCAAATTTGGACTTCTGTACAGCCATAACATGTAAAAAAAAAAAAAAAACCTTACAAATACCTTTTGTGGAACTTTTGGCTAGTAATGGGAATCAGAAAGGAAGTCAATGAGTATGTATAGTAAGTTAGTGTTTAAGGACTCTTGGGCCAAAAATATATTCAGTTGGTCAAATATGGACTTCTGTACAGCCATAACATGTGAAAAAAAATAAAAATAATAATGAATAAAAAAAAAACCTTACAAAAAACTTTTGGTGGATCTTAAGGCTAGTAATGGGAATCAGAAGGCAAGTCAATCAGTATGTATATGTAAGTATGTATGTGTATGTATAGTAAGTTACTGTTTAAGGACTCTTGGGCCAAAAATATGTTCAGTTGGTCAAATATGGACTTCTGTACAGCCATAATATGTAAAAAAATAAAAAAAATAAAAACTTACAAATACCTTTTGTGGAACTATTGGCTAGTAATGGGAATCAGAAGGGAAGTCAATGAGTATGTATTGTAAGTTAGTGTTTAAGGACTCTTGGGGCGAAAATATGTTCAGTAGTTCAAATAAGGACTTCTGTACAGCCATGACATGCAAAAAAAATAAATAATAAAAAATAAAAAATCTTAAAAAATACCTTTTGTGGAACTTTTGGCTAGTAATATGAATCAGGAGGGAAGACAATATGTATAATAAGTTATTGTTTAAGGACTCTTGGGTCAAAAATATGTTCAGTGGGTCAAATAAGGACTTCTGTACAGCCATAACAGGTAAAAAAAATTGAACACCTTGTGTGGACCCCTTGGTCAGACATATGTTCAGTATGGATTAGTAAGTCAATGTTCAAGGACACTTTGGTCAAAAATATGTTCAGTGGTAGAAATATGGATTACTGTCTTGCAGATTTAACATCATAAGGACTCTTTGAGAATATATGGATGATATCCTTTTGTTGACCCTTAGCCAGAAACATGTTTAGTATGTGAAATATGGACTTCTGTATAGCCATATACAGAAGTTTCTATAAATTAAGTTCCTATACACAATTATAGACTCCCGGCATTATGGATTACTCCTGGCAAGACAACTCATTCCGAGGTGCATTGAGGTGCATTATATGCCATTATACTGCAATTGCATTGCATAAACTACAACTTTATCCAAAGAATAACATTTTAGAGATAACACATTAGAGATTCTAGAGATAACACAGCACAAATGATATATACCATTTGAATAGACCATAGAATAGGCAAGACCCTTATATGCACAACGAGTTCTTCTATGCAATGCAAAAGCACTAATCTCATCAATGCACAACAAGTTCTTGTATGCATTGCAATGCAAAAGCACTAATCTCGTCAATGCACAACGAGTTATTTTATGCAATGCAAAAGCAGTTGTCTCCAGTGCACAACGAGATATTGTATGCAATGCAAACGAACTTATGTCGTCAATGCACGAGTTCTTATATTGCATTGCAATGTTAAAGCACTAATCTCTTCAATGCACACCAAGTTCTTGTATGCTTTGCAATGCAAAAGCACTTATCTCTTCAATGCACGGGTTCTTATATGCATGCAATGCAACAGCACTTATGTCTTTAATGCACAAAGAATTCTTGTATGCAATGCAATGTAAAAGCACTTGTCTCTTCAATGCACAACAAATTACTTATGCAATGCAATGCAAACGCACTAATCTCTTCAATGCACGAGTTCATATGCATTGCAAAGAAACAGCACTTCGAGTTCTTATATGCAATGCAATGTTAAATCACTAATCTCTTCAATCCACGAGTTCATATGCATTGCAAAGCAACAGCACTTCGAGTTCTTATATGCAGTGCAATGTTAAATCACTAATCTCAAGTTCTGCTTTGCAAAGCATCAGCACTAATCTCTTCAATGCACAACGAGTTCATGTATTCAGTGCAATGTAAAAGCACTTATGTATTCAATGCACGAGTTCTTATATGCATTGCAATGCAAAAGCACTAATCTCTTCAGTGCACAACGAGTTATTTTATGCAATGCAAACGCACTAATCTCTTCAATGCACGAGTTCATATGCATTGCAAAGCAACAGCACTTCGAGTTCTTATATGCAATGCAATGTTAAATCACTAATCTCAAGTTCTTGTTTGCTTTGCAATGCAAAAGCACTTATCTCTTCAATGCACAACGCAATGCATGCAATGCAAAAGCACTAATCTCTTCAATGCACAAAGAGTTCTTGTATGCAACTGCAATGTAAAAGCACTAATCGCTTTAATGCAAACTAGTAAGTAAGTTAGTTCTTATATGCATTGCAATTATCTCTTCAGTGAACAACGAATGCAAAAATCACTAATCTCTTCAATGCACAATGAGTTATGGTATGCAATGCAAACACACTAATCTCTTCAATGCACATCGAGTTATTGTATGCATTGCAATGCAATTGCACTTATATTTTTCAATGCATGAGTTCTTGTATGTATTTCAACGCAAACGCGTTTACCTCTTCAATGCAACACTTATCTCTTCCAATGCACGAGTTCTTGTATGTATTGCAATGCATAACGCTTATCTCTTCAAAGCGTTAGTTTGTGCAATGCAATGCGAAATTTAATATGTTTTTTTATCTCTTTAATACACAAGTTAGTTCTTGCATGCAATGCACTGCAATAACACGTTTGGTGTGTTCTCTATTCAATACACAACAGAACAAGCTGATTCTTGTATGTAATGCAACAGTTCACATGACCATCTAAAATATATTATCTCCATTATATAACAGCATTTTATTCGTATATTCGTATATGTATGCATTAAAACAGAGCATATGTTATTCTTGCACAACGGAATAATTTTGATTTTGTCTCTAAACATAGCATTTAAGGTTGTTCGTCACTGAATAACGGATTAAGTTAGATAGTGTATGCAATGCAACAATTATGTTATGTGTTATTTCTTCAATGCAGAACGGAATGATTTAGTTATTGTATGCATATCAATGAAACGGAGCATATCTCAAGAGTTATTTTATCTTTTCAATACACAAGTTAGATCCTGCATGCAATGCAATGAAACAGCATATGTTATTCACAATGCACAACGTATTAAGTTAGATCCTGCATACAATGTAACAGCACACATGTTATGTGTTCTCTCTTAAAGGAATGAGTTTGTTTGTATACAATGCAAGCACATATGTTAAGTTAGATCGTGTATTCAGTTGCAATGCAACAGCAAATATGTTATTTAAATACACAATGGCATGGGATTGTTCATGTTGCAATGTACTACAACAGCACACGTTGTGTTATGTTTTCAATGCACAACGGAATAATTAAGTTTTGTATGCGATCTAGCAGAGCAAAACATAACATTTTAAGTGTGTTCCTCACTGGATAACGGATTAAGTTAGTGTAAGCAGAACATACTGAACATATGTCTGACCAAGGGGTCCACACATGGAGTTCAACTATATATTCTCAAAGACTCCATCTGATGTTAAATCAACCAGACAGTAGTCCATATTTGCCCCACTGAACATATTTCTGGCCCAAGAGTCCTTGATTATTAACTTCTATACATTCCCATTGTCTCTCTTCATATTAAATCAGCCATAACGTAATATATTGAACCATTTAACATGTTTCTGGCCGAAGAGTCCTTACATATTAAGTTACTATTCATACTCATTGACTCCTTCTTATGTTACATCAAGCCATACAAAAGACCATAATTGACCTACTGAATATATTTCTGGTCCAAGATTCCTTGAACTAACATTTTATACACAATTATAGACTGCTTCTGACGTTAAATCAGCCATACAGCAGTCCATATTTGACCTACGGAACATATTTTTGACAAAAGACTCTTTGAACATTGACTTTCTATCCACATTGGACTCCAGAGCTCCTCCCTCAGGGATTCACATGCTCACGTCAACGCGGACAAAGACGCAGAAGTGAATAAATAGACGAAAATCAACGCGTAGCCAACAGCGTAGAGGCTAAGCCGCAGATCCGACGCAGAAGTACAAATCAGCCTTTATGTTACGTCAGCCACACATTAGTATTTATTTGACGTTTTGAAGTTTTTTTAATATTTATTCTCATAAACTCTTTCTGATATTAAATCAGCCATACAATAAAATAAAATAAAAAAACTTAAAAAAAACTTTTTGTGAAACTTTTGTCTAGTAATGGGAATCAAAAGGGAAGTCAATGAGTATGTATAGTAAGTTAGTGTTTAAGGACACTTGGGCTGAAAATATGTTCAGTAGGTCAAGTAAGGACTTCTGTACAGCCATAACATGTAAAAAAAAAAAAAAAAAAAATGATAATAATAGAAAATAAAAAAACGTAAAAATAAACTTTTGTGGAACTTTTGGCTACTAATGGGAATCAGGAGGGAAGTCAATTAGTATGTATAGTAAGTTAGTGTTTAAGGACTCTTGTGCTGAAAATATGTTCAGTAAGTCAAATAAGGACTAATCTACAGCCATAACATGTGAAAAAAATAAAAAATAATAATAATAATAATAAAAAATAAAAAACCTTAAAAAGAACCTTTTGTTGAACTTTTGGCTAGTAATGTGAATCAGAAGGGAAGTCAATGAGTATGTAGAGAATGTGAGTGTTTAAGGACTCTTGGTCCGAAAATATAAGGAATTCTGTACAACCATAACATTTAAAAAAAATAAAATTAATTAAAAACCCTTTTGTGGAACTTTTGGCTAGTAATGGGAATCAGGAGGGAAGTCAATGAGTATGTATAGTAAGTTAATGTGTATGGACTATTGTGCTGAAAATAAGTTCAGTGGGTCAAATAAGGACTTCTGTACAGCCATAACATGTAAAAAAAAAAAAATGAATAAATCAATTAAAAACCTTACACAAAACTTTTGGTAGAACTTTTGGATAGTAATATGAATCAGGAGGGAAGACAATGAATATGTATAGTAAGTTATTGTTTAAGGACTCTTGGGCCTAAAATATGTTCAGTAGGTCAAATAAGGACTTCTGTACAGCCATAACATTAAAAAAAAAAAAAAAACCTTACAAATACCTTTTGTGGAACTATTGACTAGTAATGGGAATCAGAAGGCAAGTCAATCAGTATGTATATTAATTTAGTGTTTAAGAACGCTTAGGCAGAGAATATGTTCAGTAGGCCAAATATGGACTTATGTAGAGCCATGACATGTAAAAAAAATAAATAATAAAAAATAAAACATCTTAAGAAATACCTTTTGTGGAACTTTTGGCTAGTAATATGAATCAGGAGGGAAGTCAATGAATATGTATAGTAAGTTATTGTTTAAGGACTCTTGGGCCAAAAATATGTTCAGTTGGTCAAATATGGACTTCTGTACAGCCATAACATGTGAAAAAAATGAAAAATAAATAATGAATAAAAAAAAAAAAAACCTTACAAAAAACTTTTGGTGGATCTATTGGCTAGTAATGGGAATCAGAAGGGAAGTCAATGAGTATGTATAGTAAGTTAGTGTTTAAGGACTCTTGGGCCAAAAATATGTTCAGTTGGTCAAATATGGACTTCTGTACAGCCATAACATGTGAAAAAAATGAAAAATAAATAATGAATAAAAAAAAAAAAATCTTACAAAAAACTTTTGGTGGATCTTTTGGCTTGTAATGGGAATCAGAAGGGAAGTCAATGAGTATGTATAGTAAATTAGTGTTTAAGGACTCTTGGGCCAAAAATATGTTCAGTTGGTCAAATATGGACCTCTGTACAGCCATAACATGTAAAAAAAACAAAAAAAAAAACCTTACAAATACCTTTTGTGGAACTATTGGCTAGTAATGGGAATCAGAAGGCAAGTCAATCAGTATGTATAGTAAGTTAGTGTTTAAGGAAGCTTAGGCAGAGAATATGTTCAGTAGGCCAAATATGGACTTCTGTACAGCCATAACATGTGAAAAAAAACAAAAACAAATAATGAATACAAAAAAAAAAAACCTTACAAAAAACTTTTGGTGGATCTTTTGGCTAGTGATGGCATTCAGAAGGGAAGTCAATGAGTAAGAATAGTAAGTTAGTGTTTAAGGACTCTTGGGCCAAAAATATGTTCAGTAGGTCAAATATGGACTTCTGTACAGCCATAACATGTGAAAAAAAATAAAAATAATAATGAATAAAAAAAAAACCTTACAAAAAACTTTTGGTGGATCTTAAGGCTAGTAATGGGAATCAGAAGGCAAGTCAATCAGTATGTATAGTAAGTTAGTAAGGACGCTTAGGCAGAGAATATATTCAGAATATATTCAGTAGGCCAAATATGGACTTATGTACAGCCATGACATGTAAAAAAAATAAATAATAAAAAATAAAACATCTTAAGAAATACCTTTTGTGGAACTTTTGGCTAGTAATATGAATCAGGAGGGAAGTCAATGAATATGTATAGTAAGTTATTGTTTAAGGACTCTTGGGCCAAAAATATGTTCAGTTGGTCAAATATGGACTTCTGTACAGCCATAACATGTGAAAAAAATGAAAAATAAATAATGAATAAAAAAAAAAAAACCTTACAAAAAACTTTTGGTGGATCTATTGGCTAGTAATGGGAATCAGAAGGGAAGTCAATGAGTATGTATAGTAAGTTAGTGTTTAAGGACTCTTGGGCCAAAAATATGTTCAGTTGGTCAAATATGGACTTCTGTACAGCCATAACATGTGAAAAAATAATAATAATAATAAATAATAAAAAAAAAAAACCTACAAAAAACTTTTGGTGGATCTTTTGGCTAGTAATGGCAATCAGAAGGGAAGTCAATGAGTATGTATAGTAAGTTAGTGTTTAAGGACTCTTAGGCTGAGAATATGTTCAGTAGGTCAAATAAGGACTTCTGTACAGCCATAACATGTAAAAAAAAAAAAAAAACCTTAAAAGACCTTTTGTGGAACTTTTGGCTAGTAATGGGAATCAGAAGGCAAGTCAATCAGTATGTATAGTAAGTTAGTGTTTAAGGACGCTTAGGCAGAGAATATGTTCAGTAGGCCAAATATGGACTTATATACAGCCATGACATGTAAAAAAAAAAATAATAAAAAATAAAAAATCTTAAAAAATACCTTTTGTGGAACTTTTGCCTAGTAATGGGAATCAGAAGGGAAGTCAATGAGTATGTATAGTAAGTTAGTGTTTAAGGACTCTTGGGCCAAAAATATGTTCAGTTGGTCAAATATGGACCTCTGTACAGCCATAAAATGTAAAAAAAAAAAAAAAAAAACCTTACAAATACCTTTTGTGGAACTATTGGCTAGTAATGGGAATCAGAAGGCAAGTCAATCAGTATGTATAGTAATTTAGTGTTTAAGGAAGCTTAGGCAGAGAATATGTTCAGTAGGCCAAATATGGACTTCTGTACAGCCATAACATGTGAAAAAAAACAAAAACAAATAATGAATAAAAAAAAAAAAAACCTTACAAAAAACTTTTGGTGGATCTTTTGGCTAGTGATGGCATTCAGAAGGGAAGTCAATGAGTAAGAATAGTAAGTTAGTGTTTAAGGACTCTTGGGCCAAAAATATGTTCAGTAGGTCAAATATGGACTTCTGTACAGCCATAACATGTGAAAAAAAATAAAAATAATAATGAATAAAAAAAAAACCTTACAAAAAACTTTTGGTGGATCTTAAGGCTAGTAATGGGAATCAGAAGGCAAGTCAATCAGTATGTATAGTAAGTTAGTAAGGACGCTTAGGCAGAGAATATATTCAGAATATATTCAGTAGGCCAAATATGGACTTATGTACAGCCATGACATGTAAAAAAAAATAAATAATAAAAAATAAAAAATCTTAAAAAATAGCTTTTGTGGAACTTTTGGCTAGTAATATGAATCAGGAGGGAAGACAATGAGTATGTATAGTAAGTTAATGTGTATGGACTATTGTGCTGAAAATAAGTTCAGTGGGTCAAATAAGGACTTCTGTACAGCCATAACATGTAAAAAAAAAAATGAATAAATCAATTAAAAACCTTACACAAAACTTTTGGTAGAACTTTTGGATAGTAATATGAATCAGGAGGGAAGACAATGAATATGTATAGTAAGTTATTGTTTAAGGACTCTTGGGCCAAAAATATGTTCAGTTGGTCAAATATGGACTTCTGTACAGCCATGACATGTAAAAAAAATAAATAATAAAAAATAAAACATCTTAAGAAATACCTTTTGTGGAACTTTTGGCTAGTAATATGAATCAGGAGGGAAGTCAATGAGTATGTATAGTAAGTTATTGTTTAAGGACTCTTGGGCCAAAAATATGTTCAGTTGGTCAAAAATGGACTTCTGTACAGCCATAACATGTAAAATAATAATAATAAAAAAAACCTTTGAAAAAAGTTTTTGTGGAACTTTTGGCTCGTAATGGGAATCAGAAGGGAAGTCAATGAGTATGTATAGTAAGTTAGTGTTTAAGGACTCTTGTGCCAAAAATATGTTCAGCAGGCCAAATAAGGACCTCTGTACAGCCATAAATATGTAAAATAATAATAATAAAAAAACCTTAAAAAAAGTTTTTGTGGAACTTTTGGCTAGTAATGGGAATCAGAAGGGAAGTCAATGAGTATGTATAGTAAGTTAGTGTTTAAGGACTTTTGGGCCAAAAATATGTTCAGTAGGTCAAATATGGACTTCTGTACAGCCATAAACATGTAAAAAAAAAAAAAAAAAAACTTAAAAAAAGCTTTTGTGGAACTTTTGGCTAGTAATGGGAATCATAAGGTAAGTCAATGAGTATGTATAGTAAGTTAGTGTTTAAGGACTCTTGTCCCAAATATATGTTCAGTAGGTCAAAAATGGACTTCTGTACATCCATAAACATGTTAAAAAAAAAAACAAACACACACAAAAAAAACCTTAAAAAAAGCTTTTGTTGAACTTTTGGCTAGTAATGGGCATCAGAAGGGAAGTCAATGAGTATGTATAGTAAGTTAGTTTAAGGACTTTTGGGCCGAAAATATGTTCAGTAAGTCAAATATGGACTTCTGTACAGCCATAACATGTATAAAAAAAATAAATAAAAAAAAAACGTACAAATATCTTTTGTGGAACTTTTGGCTAGTAATGGCAATCAGAAGGGAACTCAATGAGTATGTATAGTAAGTTAGTGTTTAAGGACTTTTGGGCCGAAAATATGTTCAATAGGTCAAATATGGACTTCTGTACATCCATAAACATGTTAAAAAAAAAAAAAACACACACAAAAAAACCCTTAAAAAAAGCTTTTGTGGAACTTTTGGCTAGTAATGGGAATCAGAAGGGAAGTCAATGAGTATGTATAGTAAGTTAGTGTTTAAGGACTCTTGGGCCAAAAATATGTTCAGCTGGTCAAATATGGACTTCTGTACAGCCATAACATTTAAAAAAAAACTTTAAAAAAAAAAAAAAAAAACTTAAAAAACCTTTTGTGGAACTTTTGGCTAGTAATGAGAATCAGATGGGAAGTCAATGAGTATGTATAGTAAGTTAGTGTTTAAGGACTCTTGGTCCAAAAATATGTTCAGCTGGTCAAATAAGGACTTCTGTACAGCCATAACATGTAAAATAATAATAATAAAAAAAACCTTTAAAAAAAGTTTTTGTGGAACTTTTGGCTCGTAATGAGAATCAGATGGGAAGTCAATGAGTATGTATAGTAAGTTAGTGTTTAAGGACTCTTGGGACAAAAATATGTTCAGTAGGTCAAATATGGACTTCTGTACAGCCATAACATGTAAAAAAAACCTTAAAAAAAAAAAAAACCTTAAAAAACCTTTTGTGGAACTTTTGGCTAGTAATGGGAATCAGAAGGGAAGTCAATGAGTATGTATAGTAAGTTAGTTTAAGGACTTTTGGGCCGAAAATATGTTCAGTAAGTCAAATATGGACTTCTGTACAGCCATAACATGTATAAAAAAAATAAATAAAAAAAAAACGTACAAATATCTTTTGTGGAACTTTTGGCTAGTAATGGCAATCAGAAGGGAACTCAATGAGTATGTATAGTAAGTTAGTGTTTAAGGACTTTTGGGCCGAAAATATGTTCAATAGGTCAAATATGGACTTCTGTACATCCATAAACATGTTAAAAAAAAAAAAAACACACACAAAAAAACCCTTAAAAAAAGCTTTTGTGGAACTTTTGGCTAGTAATGGGAATCAGAAGGGAAGTCAATGAGTATGTATAGTAAGTTAGTGTTTAAGGACTCTTGGGCCAAAAATATGTTCAGCTGGTCAAATATGGACTTCTGTACAGCCATAACATTTAAAAAAAAACTTTAAAAAAAAAAAAAAAAAAACTTAAAAAACCTTTTGTGGAACTTTTGGCTAGTAATGAGAATCAGATGGGAAGTCAATGAGTATGTATAGTAAGTTAGTGTTTAAGGACTCTTGGTCCAAAAATATGTTCAGCTGGTCAAATAAGGACTTCTGTACAGCCATAACATGTAAAATAATAATAATAAAAAAAACCTTTAAAAAAAGTTTTTGTGGAACTTTTGGCTCGTAATGAGAATCAGATGGGAAGTCAATGAGTATGTATAGTAAGTTAGTGTTTAAGGACTCTTGGGACAAAAATATGTTCAGTAGGTCAAATATGGACTTCTGTACAGCCATAACATGTAAAAAAAACCTTAAAAAAAAAAAAAACCTTAAAAAACCTTTTGTGGAACTTTTGGCTAGTAATGGGAATCAGAAGGGAAGTCAATGAGTATGTATAGTAAGTTAGTGTTTAAGGACTCTTGGGCCAAAAATATGTTCAGTAGGTCAAATAAGGACTTCTGTACAGCCATAACATGTAAAAAATAATAATAAAAAAAAACTTTAAAAAAAGTTTTTGTGGAACTTTTGGCTCGTAATGAGAATCAGATGGGAAGTCAATGAGTATGTATAGTAAGTTAGTGTTTAAGGACTCTTGGGCCAAAAATATGTTCAGTTGATGAAATATGGACTTCTGTACAGCCATAACATTTAAAAAAAAACTTTAAAAAAAAAAAAAAAAAAACTTAAAAAACCTTTTGTGGAACTTTTGGCTAGTAATGAGAATCAGATGGGAAGTCAATGAGTATGTATAGTAAGTTAGTGTTTAAGGACTCTTGGGCCAAAAATATGTTCAGCTGGTCAAATAAGGACTTCTGTACAGCCATAACATGTAAAATAATAATAATAAAAAAAACCTTTAAAAAAAGTTTTTGTGGAACTTTTGGCTCGTAATGGGAATCAGAAGGGAAGTCAATGAGTATGTATAGTAAGTTAGTGTTTGAGTCTTGTGCCAAAAATATGTTCAGTAGGTCAAATATGGACTTCTGTACAGCCATAACATGTAAAAAATCCTTAAAAAAAACAAAAAACCTTAAAAAACCTTTTGTGGAACTTTTGGCTAGTAATGGGAATCAGAAGAGACGTCAAAGAGTATGTATAGTAAGTTAGTGTTTAAGGACTCTTGGGCCAAAAATATGTTCAGTAGTTCAAATAAGTACTTCTGTACAGCCATAACATGTAAAATAATAACAATAAAAAAAACCTTTAAAAAAAGTTTTTGTGGAACTTTTGACTCGTAATGGGAATCAGAAGGGAAGTCAATGAGTATGTATAGTAAGTTAGTGTCCAAGGACTCTTGGGCCAAAAATATGTTCAGTATGTCAAATATGGACTTCTGTACAGCCATAACATGTAAAAAAAAAACAAAAAAAAAAACCTTACAAATACCTTTTGAGGGACTTTTGGCTAGTAATGGGAATCATAAGGTAAGTCAATGAGTATGTATAGTAAGTTAGTGTTTAAGGACTCTTGGGCCAAAAATATGTTCAGTAGGTCAAATATGGACTTCTGTACAGCCATAACATTTAAAAAAAACAAAACAAAAAAAAAAAAAACCTTGAAAAGAACCTTTTGTGGAACTTTTGGCTAGTAATGGGAATATTACAAAAATATGTTCAGTAGGTCAAATATGGACTTTTGTACAGCCATAAACATGTAAAATATAATAATAATAATAATAATAATAATAAAACATTTAAAAACCTTAAAAAATACCTTTTGTGGAACTTTTGGCTAATAATGGATATCAGAAGGGAAGTCAATGAGCATGTATATTATGTTAGTGTTGTTTAAGGACTCTTGGGGCGAAAATATGTTCAGTAGGTCAAATAAGGACTTCTGTAAAGCCATAATATGTAAAAAAAATAAATAAATAAATAAAAACAATAATGAATAAATAAATTATAAAACCTTACAAAAAACTTTTGGTGGAACTTTTGGCTAGTAATGTGAATCAGTAGGGAAGACAATGAGTATGTATAGTAAGTTATTGTTTAAGGACTCTTGGGCCAAAAATATGTTCAGTTGGTCAAATATGGACTTCTGTACAGCCATAACATGTAAAATAATAATAATAAAAAAAACCTTTGAAAAAAGTTTTTGTGGAACTTTTGGCTCGTAATGGGAATCAGAAGGGAAGTCAATGAGTATGTATAGTAAGTTAGTGTTTAAGGACTCTTGTGCCAAAAATATGTTCAGCAGGCCAAATAAGGACCTCTGTACAGCCATAAATATGTAAAATAATAATAATAAAAAAACCTTAAAAAAAGTTTTTGTGGAACTTTTGGCTAGTAATGGGAATCAGAAGGGAAGTCAATGAGTATGTATAGTAAGTTAGTGTTTAAGGACTTTTGGGCCAAAAATATGTTCAGTAGGTCAAATATGGACTTCTGTACAGCCATAAACATGTAAAAAAAAAAAAAAAAAAACTTAAAAAAAGCTTTTGTGGAACTTTTGGCTAGTAATGGGAATCATAAGGTAAGTCAATGAGTATGTATAGTAAGTTAGTGTTTAAGGACTCTTGTCCCAAATATATGTTCAGTAGGTCAAAAATGGACTTCTGTACATCCATAAACATGTTAAAAAAAAAAACAAACACACACAAAAAAAACCTTAAAAAAAGCTTTTGTTGAACTTTTGGCTAGTAATGGGCATCAGAAGGGAAGTCAATGAGTATGTATAGTAAGTTAGTTTAAGGACTTTTGGGCCGAAAATATGTTCAGTAAGTCAAATATGGACTTCTGTACAGCCATAACATGTATAAAAAAAATAAATAAAAAAAAAACGTACAAATATCTTTTGTGGAACTTTTGGCTAGTAATGGCAATCAGAAGGGAACTCAATGAGTATGTATAGTAAGTTAGTGTTTAAGGACTTTTGGGCCGAAAATATGTTCAATAGGTCAAATATGGACTTCTGTACATCCATAAACATGTTAAAAAAAAAAAAAACACACACAAAAAAACCCTTAAAAAAAGCTTTTGTGGAACTTTTGGCTAGTAATGGGAATCAGAAGGGAAGTCAATGAGTATGTATAGTAAGTTAGTGTTTAAGGACTCTTGGGCCAAAAATATGTTCAGCTGGTCAAATATGGACTTCTGTACAGCCATAACATTTAAAAAAAAACTTTAAAAAAAAAAAAAAAAACTTAAAAAACCTTTTGTGGAACTTTTGGCTAGTAATGAGAATCAGATGGGAAGTCAATGAGTATGTATAGTAAGTTAGTGTTTAAGGACTCTTGGTCCAAAAATATGTTCAGCTGGTCAAATAAGGACTTCTGTACAGCCATAACATGTAAAATAATAATAATAAAAAAAACCTTTAAAAAAAGTTTTTGTGGAACTTTTGGCTCGTAATGAGAATCAGATGGGAAGTCAATGAGTATGTATAGTAAGTTAGTGTTTAAGGACTCTTGGGACAAAAATATGTTCAGTAGGTCAAATATGGACTTCTGTACAGCCATAACATGTAAAAAAAACCTTAAAAAAAAAAAAAACCTTAAAAAACCTTTTGTGGAACTTTTGGCTAGTAATGGGAATCAGAAGGGAAGTCAATGAGTATGTATAGTAAGTTAGTGTTTAAGGACTCTTGGGCCAAAAATATGTTCAGTAGGTCAAATAAGGACTTCTGTACAGCCATAACATGTAAAAAATAATAATAAAAAAAAACTTTAAAAAAAGTTTTTGTGGAACTTTTGGCTCGTAATGAGAATCAGATGGGAAGTCAATGAGTATGTATAGTAAGTTAGTGTTTAAGGACTCTTGGGCCAAAAATATGTTCAGTTGATGAAATATGGACTTCTGTACAGCCATAACATTTAAAAAAAAACTTTAAAAAAAAAAAAAAAAAAACTTAAAAAACCTTTTGTGGAACTTTTGGCTAGTAATGAGAATCAGATGGGAAGTCAATGAGTATGTATAGTAAGTTAGTGTTTAAGGACTCTTGGGCCAAAAATATGTTCAGCTGGTCAAATAAGGACTTCTGTACAGCCATAACATGTAAAATAATAATAATAAAAAAAACCTTTAAAAAAAGTTTTTGTGGAACTTTTGGCTCGTAATGGGAATCAGAAGGGAAGTCAATGAGTATGTATAGTAAGTTAGTGTTTGAGTCTTGTGCCAAAAATATGTTCAGTAGGTCAAATATGGACTTCTGTACAGCCATAACATGTAAAAAATCCTTAAAAAAAACAAAAAACCTTAAAAAACCTTTTGTGGAACTTTTGGCTAGTAATGGGAATCAGAAGAGACGTCAAAGAGTATGTATAGTAAGTTAGTGTTTAAGGACTCTTGGGCCAAAAATATGTTCAGTAGTTCAAATAAGTACTTCTGTACAGCCATAACATGTAAAATAATAACAATAAAAAAAACCTTTAAAAAAAGTTTTTGTGGAACTTTTGACTCGTAATGGGAATCAGAAGGGAAGTCAATGAGTATGTATAGTAAGTTAGTGTCCAAGGACTCTTGGGCCAAAAATATGTTCAGTATGTCAAATATGGACTTCTGTACAGCCATAACATGTAAAAAAAAAACAAAAAAAAAAACCTTACAAATACCTTTTGAGGGACTTTTGGCTAGTAATGGGAATCATAAGGTAAGTCAATGAGTATGTATAGTAAGTTAGTGTTTAAGGACTCTTGGGCCAAAAATATGTTCAGTAGGTCAAATATGGACTTCTGTACAGCCATAACATTTAAAAAAAACAAAACAAAAAAAAAAAAAACCTTGAAAAGAACCTTTTGTGGAACTTTTGGCTAGTAATGGGAATCAGAAGGGAAGTCAATGAGTATGTATAGTAAGTTAGTGTTTAAGGACTCTTGGGCCAAAAATATGTTCAGTTGGTCAAATATGGACCTCTGTACAGCCATAAAATGTAAAAAAAAAAAAAAAAAAACCTTACAAATACCTTTTGTGGAACTATTGGCTAGTAATGGGAATCAGAAGGCAAGTCAATCAGTATGTATAGTAATTTAGTGTTTAAGGAAGCTTAGGCAGAGAATATGTTCAGTAGGCCAAATATGGACTTCTGTACAGCCATAACATGTGAAAAAAAACAAAAACAAATAATGAATAAAAAAAAAAAAAACCTTACAAAAAACTTTTGGTGGATCTTTTGGCTAGTGATGGCATTCAGAAGGGAAGTCAATGAGTAAGAATAGTAAGTTAGTGTTTAAGGACTCTTGGGCCAAAAATATGTTCAGTAGGTCAAATATGGACTTCTGTACAGCCATAACATGTGAAAAAAAATAAAAATAATAATGAATAAAAAAAAAACCTTACAAAAAACTTTTGGTGGATCTTAAGGCTAGTAATGGGAATCAGAAGGCAAGTCAATCAGTATGTATAGTAAGTTAGTAAGGACGCTTAGGCAGAGAATATATTCAGAATATATTCAGTAGGCCAAATATGGACTTATGTACAGCCATGACATGTAAAAAAAAATAAATAATAAAAAATAAAAAATCTTAAAAAATAGCTTTTGTGGAACTTTTGGCTAGTAATATGAATCAGGAGGGAAGACAATGAGTATGTATAGTAAGTTAATGTGTATGGACTATTGTGCTGAAAATAAGTTCAGTGGGTCAAATAAGGACTTCTGTACAGCCATAACATGTAAAAAAAAAAATGAATAAATCAATTAAAAACCTTACACAAAACTTTTGGTAGAACTTTTGGATAGTAATATGAATCAGGAGGGAAGACAATGAATATGTATAGTAAGTTATTGTTTAAGGACTCTTGGGCCAAAAATATGTTCAGTTGGTCAAATATGGACTTCTGTACAGCCATGACATGTAAAAAAAATAAATAATAAAAAATAAAACATCTTAAGAAATACCTTTTGTGGAACTTTTGGCTAGTAATATGAATCAGGAGGGAAGTCAATGAGTATGTATAGTAAGTTATTGTTTAAGGACTCTTGGGCCAAAAATATGTTCAGTTGGTCAAAAATGGACTTCTGTACAGCCATAACATGTAAAATAATAATAATAAAAAAAACCTTTGAAAAAAGTTTTTGTGGAACTTTTGGCTCGTAATGGGAATCAGAAGGGAAGTCAATGAGTATGTATAGTAAGTTAGTGTTTAAGGACTCTTGTGCCAAAAATATGTTCAGCAGGCCAAATAAGGACCTCTGTACAGCCATAAATATGTAAAATAATAATAATAAAAAAACCTTAAAAAAAGTTTTTGTGGAACTTTTGGCTAGTAATGGGAATCAGAAGGGAAGTCAATGAGTATGTATAGTAAGTTAGTGTTTAAGGACTTTTGGGCCAAAAATATGTTCAGTAGGTCAAATATGGACTTCTGTACAGCCATAAACATGTAAAAAAAAAAAAAAAAAAACTTAAAAAAAGCTTTTGTGGAACTTTTGGCTAGTAATGGGAATCATAAGGTAAGTCAATGAGTATGTATAGTAAGTTAGTGTTTAAGGACTCTTGTCCCAAATATATGTTCAGTAGGTCAAAAATGGACTTCTGTACATCCATAAACATGTTAAAAAAAAAAACAAACACACACAAAAAAAACCTTAAAAAAAGCTTTTGTTGAACTTTTGGCTAGTAATGGGCATCAGAAGGGAAGTCAATGAGTATGTATAGTAAGTTAGTTTAAGGACTTTTGGGCCGAAAATATGTTCAGTAAGTCAAATATGGACTTCTGTACAGCCATAACATGTATAAAAAAAATAAATAAAAAAAAAACGTACAAATATCTTTTGTGGAACTTTTGGCTAGTAATGGCAATCAGAAGGGAACTCAATGAGTATGTATAGTAAGTTAGTGTTTAAGGACTTTTGGGCCGAAAATATGTTCAATAGGTCAAATATGGACTTCTGTACATCCATAAACATGTTAAAAAAAAAAAAAACACACACAAAAAAACCCTTAAAAAAAGCTTTTGTGGAACTTTTGGCTAGTAATGGGAATCAGAAGGGAAGTCAATGAGTATGTATAGTAAGTTAGTGTTTAAGGACTCTTGGGCCAAAAATATGTTCAGCTGGTCAAATATGGACTTCTGTACAGCCATAACATTTAAAAAAAAACTTTAAAAAAAAAAAAAAAAAACTTAAAAAACCTTTTGTGGAACTTTTGGCTAGTAATGAGAATCAGATGGGAAGTCAATGAGTATGTATAGTAAGTTAGTGTTTAAGGACTCTTGGTCCAAAAATATGTTCAGCTGGTCAAATAAGGACTTCTGTACAGCCATAACATGTAAAATAATAATAATAAAAAAAACCTTTAAAAAAAGTTTTTGTGGAACTTTTGGCTCGTAATGAGAATCAGATGGGAAGTCAATGAGTATGTATAGTAAGTTAGTGTTTAAGGACTCTTGGGACAAAAATATGTTCAGTAGGTCAAATATGGACTTCTGTACAGCCATAACATGTAAAAAAAACCTTAAAAAAAAAAAAAACCTTAAAAAACCTTTTGTGGAACTTTTGGCTAGTAATGGGAATCAGAAGGGAAGTCAATGAGTATGTATAGTAAGTTAGTTTAAGGACTTTTGGGCCGAAAATATGTTCAGTAAGTCAAATATGGACTTCTGTACAGCCATAACATGTATAAAAAAAATAAATAAAAAAAAAACGTACAAATATCTTTTGTGGAACTTTTGGCTAGTAATGGCAATCAGAAGGGAACTCAATGAGTATGTATAGTAAGTTAGTGTTTAAGGACTTTTGGGCCGAAAATATGTTCAATAGGTCAAATATGGACTTCTGTACATCCATAAACATGTTAAAAAAAAAAAAAACACACACAAAAAAACCCTTAAAAAAAGCTTTTGTGGAACTTTTGGCTAGTAATGGGAATCAGAAGGGAAGTCAATGAGTATGTATAGTAAGTTAGTGTTTAAGGACTCTTGGGCCAAAAATATGTTCAGCTGGTCAAATATGGACTTCTGTACAGCCATAACATTTAAAAAAAAACTTTAAAAAAAAAAAAAAAAAAACTTAAAAAACCTTTTGTGGAACTTTTGGCTAGTAATGAGAATCAGATGGGAAGTCAATGAGTATGTATAGTAAGTTAGTGTTTAAGGACTCTTGGTCCAAAAATATGTTCAGCTGGTCAAATAAGGACTTCTGTACAGCCATAACATGTAAAATAATAATAATAAAAAAAACCTTTAAAAAAAGTTTTTGTGGAACTTTTGGCTCGTAATGAGAATCAGATGGGAAGTCAATGAGTATGTATAGTAAGTTAGTGTTTAAGGACTCTTGGGACAAAAATATGTTCAGTAGGTCAAATATGGACTTCTGTACAGCCATAACATGTAAAAAAAACCTTAAAAAAAAAAAAAACCTTAAAAAACCTTTTGTGGAACTTTTGGCTAGTAATGGGAATCAGAAGGGAAGTCAATGAGTATGTATAGTAAGTTAGTGTTTAAGGACTCTTGGGCCAAAAATATGTTCAGTAGGTCAAATAAGGACTTCTGTACAGCCATAACATGTAAAAAATAATAATAAAAAAAAACTTTAAAAAAAGTTTTTGTGGAACTTTTGGCTCGTAATGAGAATCAGATGGGAAGTCAATGAGTATGTATAGTAAGTTAGTGTTTAAGGACTCTTGGGCCAAAAATATGTTCAGTTGATGAAATATGGACTTCTGTACAGCCATAACATTTAAAAAAAAACTTTAAAAAAAAAAAAAAAAAAACTTAAAAAACCTTTTGTGGAACTTTTGGCTAGTAATGAGAATCAGATGGGAAGTCAATGAGTATGTATAGTAAGTTAGTGTTTAAGGACTCTTGGGCCAAAAATATGTTCAGCTGGTCAAATAAGGACTTCTGTACAGCCATAACATGTAAAATAATAATAATAAAAAAAACCTTTAAAAAAAGTTTTTGTGGAACTTTTGGCTCGTAATGGGAATCAGAAGGGAAGTCAATGAGTATGTATAGTAAGTTAGTGTTTGAGTCTTGTGCCAAAAATATGTTCAGTAGGTCAAATATGGACTTCTGTACAGCCATAACATGTAAAAAATCCTTAAAAAAAACAAAAAACCTTAAAAAACCTTTTGTGGAACTTTTGGCTAGTAATGGGAATCAGAAGAGACGTCAAAGAGTATGTATAGTAAGTTAGTGTTTAAGGACTCTTGGGCCAAAAATATGTTCAGTAGTTCAAATAAGTACTTCTGTACAGCCATAACATGTAAAATAATAACAATAAAAAAAACCTTTAAAAAAAGTTTTTGTGGAACTTTTGACTCGTAATGGGAATCAGAAGGGAAGTCAATGAGTATGTATAGTAAGTTAGTGTCCAAGGACTCTTGGGCCAAAAATATGTTCAGTATGTCAAATATGGACTTCTGTACAGCCATAACATGTAAAAAAAAAACAAAAAAAAAAACCTTACAAATACCTTTTGAGGGACTTTTGGCTAGTAATGGGAATCATAAGGTAAGTCAATGAGTATGTATAGTAAGTTAGTGTTTAAGGACTCTTGGGCCAAAAATATGTTCAGTAGGTCAAATATGGACTTCTGTACAGCCATAACATTTAAAAAAAACAAAACAAAAAAAAAAAAAACCTTGAAAAGAACCTTTTGTGGAACTTTTGGCTAGTAATGGGAATATTACAAAAATATGTTCAGTAGGTCAAATATGGACTTTTGTACAGCCATAAACATGTAAAATATAATAATAATAATAATAATAATAATAAAACATTTAAAAACCTTAAAAAATACCTTTTGTGGAACTTTTGGCTAATAATGGATATCAGAAGGGAAGTCAATGAGCATGTATATTATGTTAGTGTTGTTTAAGGACTCTTGGGGCGAAAATATGTTCAGTAGGTCAAATAAGGACTTCTGTAAAGCCATAATATGTAAAAAAAATAAATAAATAAATAAAAACAATAATGAATAAATAAATTATAAAACCTTACAAAAAACTTTTGGTGGAACTTTTGGCTAGTAATGTGAATCAGTAGGGAAGACAATGAGTATGTATAGTAAGTTATTGTTTAAGGACTCTTGGGCCAAAAATATGTTCAGTTGGTCAAATATGGACTTCTGTACAGCCATAACATGTAAAATAATAATAATAAAAAAAACCTTTGAAAAAAGTTTTTGTGGAACTTTTGGCTCGTAATGGGAATCAGAAGGGAAGTCAATGAGTATGTATAGTAAGTTAGTGTTTAAGGACTCTTGTGCCAAAAATATGTTCAGCAGGCCAAATAAGGACCTCTGTACAGCCATAAATATGTAAAATAATAATAATAAAAAAACCTTAAAAAAAGTTTTTGTGGAACTTTTGGCTAGTAATGGGAATCAGAAGGGAAGTCAATGAGTATGTATAGTAAGTTAGTGTTTAAGGACTTTTGGGCCAAAAATATGTTCAGTAGGTCAAATATGGACTTCTGTACAGCCATAAACATGTAAAAAAAAAAAAAAAAAAACTTAAAAAAAGCTTTTGTGGAACTTTTGGCTAGTAATGGGAATCATAAGGTAAGTCAATGAGTATGTATAGTAAGTTAGTGTTTAAGGACTCTTGTCCCAAATATATGTTCAGTAGGTCAAAAATGGACTTCTGTACATCCATAAACATGTTAAAAAAAAAAACAAACACACACAAAAAAAACCTTAAAAAAAGCTTTTGTTGAACTTTTGGCTAGTAATGGGCATCAGAAGGGAAGTCAATGAGTATGTATAGTAAGTTAGTTTAAGGACTTTTGGGCCGAAAATATGTTCAGTAAGTCAAATATGGACTTCTGTACAGCCATAACATGTATAAAAAAAATAAATTAAAAAAAAACGTACAAATATCTTTTGTGGAACTTTTGGCTAGTAATGGCAATCAGAAGGGAACTCAATGAGTATGTATAGTAAGTTAGTGTTTAAGGACTTTTGGGCCGAAAATATGTTCAATAGGTCAAATATGGACTTCTGTACATCCATAAACATGTTAAAAAAAAAAAAAACACACACAAAAAAACCCTTAAAAAAAGCTTTTGTGGAACTTTTGGCTAGTAATGGGAATCAGAAGGGAAGTCAATGAGTATGTATAGTAAGTTAGTGTTTAAGGACTCTTGGGCCAAAAATATGTTCAGCTGGTCAAATATGGACTTCTGTACAGCCATAACATTTAAAAAAAAACTTTAAAAAAAAAAAAAAAAAACTTAAAAAACCTTTTGTGGAACTTTTGGCTAGTAATGAGAATCAGATGGGAAGTCAATGAGTATGTATAGTAAGTTAGTGTTTAAGGACTCTTGGTCCAAAAATATGTTCAGCTGGTCAAATAAGGACTTCTGTACAGCCATAACATGTAAAATAATAATAATAAAAAAAACCTTTAAAAAAAGTTTTTGTGGAACTTTTGGCTCGTAATGAGAATCAGATGGGAAGTCAATGAGTATGTATAGTAAGTTAGTGTTTAAGGACTCTTGGGACAAAAATATGTTCAGTAGGTCAAATATGGACTTCTGTACAGCCATAACATGTAAAAAAAACCTTAAAAAAAAAAAAACCTTAAAAAACCTTTTGTGGAACTTTTGGCTAGTAATGGGAATCAGAAGGGAAGTCAATGAGTATGTATAGTAAGTTAGTGTTTAAGGACTCTTGGGCCAAAAATATGTTCAGTAGGTCAAATAAGGACTTCTGTACAGCCATAACATGTAAAAAATAATAATAAAAAAAAACTTTAAAAAAAGTTTTTGTGGAACTTTTGGCTCGTAATGAGAATCAGATGGGAAGTCAATGAGTATGTATAGTAAGTTAGTGTTTAAGGACTCTTGGGCCAAAAATATGTTCAGTTGATGAAATATGGACTTCTGTACAGCCATAACATTTAAAAAAAAACTTTAAAAAAAAAAAAAAAAAAACTTAAAAAACCTTTTGTGGAACTTTTGGCTAGTAATGAGAATCAGATGGGAAGTCAATGAGTATGTATAGTAAGTTAGTGTTTAAGGACTCTTGGGCCAAAAATATGTTCAGCTGGTCAAATAAGGACTTCTGTACAGCCATAACATGTAAAATAATAATAATAAAAAAAACCTTTAAAAAAAGTTTTTGTGGAACTTTTGGCTCGTAATGGGAATCAGAAGGGAAGTCAATGAGTATGTATAGTAAGTTAGTGTTTGAGTCTTGTGCCAAAAATATGTTCAGTAGGTCAAATATGGACTTCTGTACAGCCATAACATGTAAAAAATCCTTAAAAAAAACAAAAAACCTTAAAAAACCTTTTGTGGAACTTTTGGCTAGTAATGGGAATCAGAAGAGACGTCAAAGAGTATGTATAGTAAGTTAGTGTTTAAGGACTCTTGGGCCAAAAATATGTTCAGTAGTTCAAATAAGTACTTCTGTACAGCCATAACATGTAAAATAATAACAATAAAAAAAACCTTTAAAAAAAGTTTTTGTGGAACTTTTGACTCGTAATGGGAATCAGAAGGGAAGTCAATGAGTATGTATAGTAAGTTAGTGTCCAAGGACTCTTGGGCCAAAAATATGTTCAGTATGTCAAATATGGACTTCTGTACAGCCATAACATGTAAAAAAAAAACAAAAAAAAAAACCTTACAAATACCTTTTGAGGGACTTTTGGCTAGTAATGGGAATCATAAGGTAAGTCAATGAGTATGTATAGTAAGTTAGTGTTTAAGGACTCTTGGGCCAAAAATATGTTCAGTAGGTCAAATATGGACTTCTGTACAGCCATAACATTTAAAAAAAACAAAACAAAAAAAAAAAAAACCTTGAAAAGAACCTTTTGTGGAACTTTTGGCTAGTAATGGGAATATTACAAAAATATGTTCAGTAGGTCAAATATGGACTTTTGTACAGCCATAAACATGTAAAATATAATAATAATAATAATAATAATAATAAAACATTTAAAAACCTTAAAAAATACCTTTTGTGGAACTTTTGGCTAATAATGGATATCAGAAGGGAAGTCAATGAGCATGTATATTATGTTAGTGTTGTTTAAGGACTCTTGGGGCGAAAATATGTTCAGTAGGTCAAATAAGGACTTCTGTAAAGCCATAATATGTAAAAAAAATAAATAAATAAATAAAAACAATAATGAATAAATAAATTATAAAACCTTACAAAAAACTTTTGGTGGAACTTTTGGCTAGTAATGTGAATCAGTAGGGAAGACAATGAGTATGTATAGTAAGTTATTGTTTAAGGACTCTTGGGCCAAAAATATGTTCAGTTGGTCAAATATGGACTTCTGTACAGCCATAACATGTAAAATAATAATAATAAAAAAAACCTTTGAAAAAAGTTTTTGTGGAACTTTTGGCTCGTAATGGGAATCAGAAGGGAAGTCAATGAGTATGTATAGTAAGTTAGTGTTTAAGGACTCTTGTGCCAAAAATATGTTCAGCAGGCCAAATAAGGACCTCTGTACAGCCATAAATATGTAAAATAATAATAATAAAAAAACCTTAAAAAAAGTTTTTGTGGAACTTTTGGCTAGTAATGGGAATCAGAAGGGAAGTCAATGAGTATGTATAGTAAGTTAGTGTTTAAGGACTTTTGGGCCAAAAATATGTTCAGTAGGTCAAATATGGACTTCTGTACAGCCATAAACATGTAAAAAAAAAAAAAAAAAAACTTAAAAAAAGCTTTTGTGGAACTTTTGGCTAGTAATGGGAATCATAAGGTAAGTCAATGAGTATGTATAGTAAGTTAGTGTTTAAGGACTCTTGTCCCAAATATATGTTCAGTAGGTCAAAAATGGACTTCTGTACATCCATAAACATGTTAAAAAAAAAAACAAACACACACAAAAAAAACCTTAAAAAAAGCTTTTGTTGAACTTTTGGCTAGTAATGGGCATCAGAAGGGAAGTCAATGAGTATGTATAGTAAGTTAGTTTAAGGACTTTTGGGCCGAAAATATGTTCAGTAAGTCAAATATGGACTTCTGTACAGCCATAACATGTATAAAAAAAATAAATAAAAAAAAAACGTACAAATATCTTTTGTGGAACTTTTGGCTAGTAATGGCAATCAGAAGGGAACTCAATGAGTATGTATAGTAAGTTAGTGTTTAAGGACTTTTGGGCCGAAAATATGTTCAATAGGTCAAATATGGACTTCTGTACATCCATAAACATGTTAAAAAAAAAAAAAACACACACAAAAAAACCCTTAAAAAAAGCTTTTGTGGAACTTTTGGCTAGTAATGGGAATCAGAAGGGAAGTCAATGAGTATGTATAGTAAGTTAGTGTTTAAGGACTCTTGGGCCAAAAATATGTTCAGCTGGTCAAATATGGACTTCTGTACAGCCATAACATTTAAAAAAAAACTTAAAAAAAAAAAAAAAAAAACTTAAAAAACCTTTTGTGGAACTTTTGGCTAGTAATGAGAATCAGATGGGAAGTCAATGAGTATGTATAGTAAGTTAGTGTTTAAGGACTCTTGGTCCAAAAATATGTTCAGCTGGTCAAATAAGGACTTCTGTACAGCCATAACATGTAAAATAATAATAATAAAAAAAACCTTTAAAAAAAGTTTTTGTGGAACTTTTGGCTCGTAATGGGAATCAGAAGGGAAGTCAATGAGTATGTATAGTAAGTTAGTGTTTAAGGACTCTTGGGCCAAAAATATGTTCAGTAGGTCAAATATGGACTTCTGTACAGTCATAACATGTAAAAAAAAACCTTAAAAAAAAAAAAACCTTAAAAAACCTTTTGTGGAACTTTTGGCTAGCAATGGGAATCAGAAGGGAAGTCAATGAGTATGTATAGTAAGTTAGTGTTTAAGGACTCTTGGTCCAAAAATATGTTCAGCTGGTCAAATAAGGACTTCTGTACAGCCATAACATGTAAAATAATAATAATAAAAAAAACCTTTAAAAAAAGTTTTTGTGGAACTTTTGGCTCGTAATGAGAATCAGATGGGAAGTCAATGAGTATGTATAGTAAGTTAGTGTTTAAGGACTCTTGGGACAAAAATATGTTCAGTAGGTCAAATATGGACTTCTGTACAGCCATAACATGTAAAAAAAACCTTAAAAAAAAAAAAAACCTTAAAAAACCTTTTGTGGAACTTTTGGCTAGTAATGGGAATCAGAAGGGAAGTCAATGAGTATGTATAGTAAGTTAGTGTTTAAGGACTCTTGGGCCAAAAATATGTTCAGTAGGTCAAATAAGGACTTCTGTACAGCCATAACATGTAAAAAATAATAATAAAAAAAAACTTTAAAAAAAGTTTTTGTGGAACTTTTGGCTCGTAATGAGAATCAGATGGGAAGTCAATGAGTATGTATAGTAAGTTAGTGTTTAAGGACTCTTGGGCCAAAAATATGTTCAGTTGATGAAATATGGACTTCTGTACAGCCATAACATTTAAAAAAAAACTTTAAAAAAAAAAAAAAAAAACTTAAAAAACCTTTTGTGGAACTTTTGGCTAGTAATGAGAATCAGATGGGAAGTCAATGAGTATGTATAGTAAGTTAGTGTTTAAGGACTCTTGGGCCAAAAATATGTTCAGCTGGTCAAATAAGGACTTCTGTACAGCCATAACATGTAAAATAATAATAATAAAAAAAACCTTTAAAAAAAGTTTTTGTGGAACTTTTGGCTCGTAATGGGAATCAGAAGGGAAGTCAATGAGTATGTATAGTAAGTTAGTGTTTGAGTCTTGTGCCAAAAATATGTTCAGTAGGTCAAATATGGACTTCTGTACAGCCATAACATGTAAAAAATCCTTAAAAAAAACAAAAAACCTTAAAAAACCTTTTGTGGAACTTTTGGCTAGTAATGGGAATCAGAAGAGACGTCAAAGAGTATGTATAGTAAGTTAGTGTTTAAGGACTCTTGGGCCAAAAATATGTTCAGTAGTTCAAATAAGTACTTCTGTACAGCCATAACATGTAAAATAATAACAATAAAAAAAACCTTTAAAAAAAGTTTTTGTGGAACTTTTGACTCGTAATGGGAATCAGAAGGGAAGTCAATGAGTATGTATAGTAAGTTAGTGTCCAAGGACTCTTGGGCCAAAAATATGTTCAGTATGTCAAATATGGACTTCTGTACAGCCATAACATGTAAAAAAAAAACAAAAAAAAAAACCTTACAAATACCTTTTGAGGGACTTTTGGCTAGTAATGGGAATCATAAGGTAAGTCAATGAGTATGTATAGTAAGTTAGTGTTTAAGGACTCTTGGGCCAAAAATATGTTCAGTAGGTCAAATATGGACTTCTGTACAGCCATAACATTTAAAAAAAACAAAACAAAAAAAAAAAAAACCTTGAAAAGAACCTTTTGTGGAACTTTTGGCTAGTAATGGGAATATTACAAAAATATGTTCAGTAGGTCAAATATGGACTTTTGTACAGCCATAAACATGTAAAATATAATAATAATAATAATAATAATAATAAAACATTTAAAAACCTTAAAAAATACCTTTTGTGGAACTTTTGGCTAATAATGGATATCAGAAGGGAAGTCAATGAGCATGTATATTATGTTAGTGTTGTTTAAGGACTCTTGGGGCGAAAATATGTTCAGTAGGTCAAATAAGGACTTCTGTAAAGCCATAATATGTAAAAAAAATAAATAAATAAATAAAAACAATAATGAATAAATAAATTATAAAACCTTACAAAAAACTTTTGGTGGAACTTTTGGCTAGTAATGTGAATCAGTAGGGAAGACAATGAGTATGTATAGTAAGTTATTGTTTAAGGACTCTTGGGCCAAAAATATGTTCAGTTGGTCAAATATGGACTTCTGTACAGCCATAACATGTAAAATAATAATAATAAAAAAAACCTTTGAAAAAAGTTTTTGTGGAACTTTTGGCTCGTAATGGGAATCAGAAGGGAAGTCAATGAGTATGTATAGTAAGTTAGTGTTTAAGGACTCTTGTGCCAAAAATATGTTCAGCAGGCCAAATAAGGACCTCTGTACAGCCATAAATATGTAAAATAATAATAATAAAAAAACCTTAAAAAAAGTTTTTGTGGAACTTTTGGCTAGTAATGGGAATCAGAAGGGAAGTCAATGAGTATGTATAGTAAGTTAGTGTTTAAGGACTTTTGGGCCAAAAATATGTTCAGTAGGTCAAATATGGACTTCTGTACAGCCATAAACATGTAAAAAAAAAAAAAAAAAAACTTAAAAAAAGCTTTTGTGGAACTTTTGGCTAGTAATGGGAATCATAAGGTAAGTCAATGAGTATGTATAGTAAGTTAGTGTTTAAGGACTCTTGTCCCAAATATATGTTCAGTAGGTCAAAAATGGACTTCTGTACATCCATAAACATGTTAAAAAAAAAAACAAACACACACAAAAAAAACCTTAAAAAAAGCTTTTGTTGAACTTTTGGCTAGTAATGGGCATCAGAAGGGAAGTCAATGAGTATGTATAGTAAGTTAGTTTAAGGACTTTTGGGCCGAAAATATGTTCAGTAAGTCAAATATGGACTTCTGTACAGCCATAACATGTATAAAAAAAATAAATAAAAAAAAAACGTACAAATATCTTTTGTGGAACTTTTGGCTAGTAATGGCAATCAGAAGGGAACTCAATGAGTATGTATAGTAAGTTAGTGTTTAAGGACTTTTGGGCCGAAAATATGTTCAATAGGTCAAATATGGACTTCTGTACATCCATAAACATGTTAAAAAAAAAAAAAACACACACAAAAAAACCCTTAAAAAAAGCTTTTGTGGAACTTTTGGCTAGTAATGGGAATCAGAAGGGAAGTCAATGAGTATGTATAGTAAGTTAGTGTTTAAGGACTCTTGGGCCAAAAATATGTTCAGCTGGTCAAATATGGACTTCTGTACAGCCATAACATTTAAAAAAAAACTTAAAAAAAAAAAAAAAAAACTTAAAAAACCTTTTGTGGAACTTTTGGCTAGTAATGAGAATCAGATGGGAAGTCAATGAGTATGTATAGTAAGTTAGTGTTTAAGGACTCTTGGTCCAAAAATATGTTCAGCTGGTCAAATAAGGACTTCTGTACAGCCATAACATGTAAAATAATAATAATAAAAAAAACCTTTAAAAAAAGTTTTTGTGGAACTTTTGGCTCGTAATGGGAATCAGAAGGGAAGTCAATGAGTATGTATAGTAAGTTAGTGTTTAAGGACTCTTGGGCCAAAAATATGTTCAGTAGGTCAAATATGGACTTCTGTACAGTCATAACATGTAAAAAAAAACCTTAAAAAAAAAAAAACCTTAAAAAACCTTTTGTGGAACTTTTGGCTAGCAATGGGAATCAGAAGGGAAGTCAATGAGTATGTATAGTAAGTTAGTGTTTAAGGACTCTTGGGACAAAAATATGTTCAGTAGGTCAAATATGGACTTCTGTACAGCCATAACATGTAAAAAAAACCTTAAAAAAAAAAAAAACCTTAAAAAACCTTTTGTGGAACTTTTGGCTAGTAATGGGAATCAGAAGGGAAGTCAATGAGTATGTATAGTAAGTTAGTGTTTAAGGACTCTTGGGCCAAAAATATGTTCAGTAGGTCAAATAAGGACTTCTGTACAGCCATAACATGTAAAAAATAATAATAAAAAAAAACTTAAAAAAAAGTTTTTGTGGAACTTTTGGCTCGTAATGAGAATCAGATGGGAAGTCAATGAGTATGTATAGTAAGTTAGTGTTTAAGGACTCTTGGGCCAAAAATATGTTCAGTTGATGAAATATGGACTTCTGTACAGCCATAACATTTAAAAAAAAACTTAAAAAAAAAAAAAAAAAACTTAAAAAACCTTTTGTGGAACTTTTGGCTAGTAATGAGAATCAGATGGGAAGTCAATGAGTATGTATAGTAAGTTAGTGTTTAAGGACTCTTGGGCCAAAAATATGTTCAGCTGGTCAAATAAGGACTTCTGTACAGCCATAACATGTAAAATAATAATAATAAAAAAAACCTTTAAAAAAAGTTTTTGTGGAACTTTTGGCTCGTAATGGGAATCAGAAGGGAAGTCAATGAGTATGTATAGTAAGTTAGTGTTTGAGTCTTGTGCCAAAAATATGTTCAGTAGGTCAAATATGGACTTCTGTACAGCCATAACATGTAAAAAATCCTTAAAAAAAACAAAAAACCTTAAAAAACCTTTTGTGGAACTTTTGGCTAGTAATGGGAATCAGAAGAGACGTCAAAGAGTATGTATAGTAAGTTAGTGTTTAAGGACTCTTGGGCCAAAAATATGTTCAGTAGTTCAAATAAGTACTTCTGTACAGCCATAACATGTAAAATAATAACAATAAAAAAAACCTTTAAAAAAAGTTTTTGTGGAACTTTTGACTCGTAATGGGAATCAGAAGGGAAGTCAATGAGTATGTATAGTAAGTTAGTGTCCAAGGACTCTTGGGCCAAAAATATGTTCAGTATGTCAAATATGGACTTCTGTACAGCCATAACATGTAAAATAATAATAATAAAAAAAACCTTTAAAAAAAGTTTTTGTGGAACTTTTGACTCGTAATGGCAATCAGAAGGGAAGTCAATGAGTATGTATAGTAAGTTAGTGTTTAAGGACTCTTGGGCCAAAAATATGTTCAGTAGGTCAAATATGGACTTCTGTACAGCCATAACATGTAAAAAAAAACCAAAAAAAAAAACCTTACAAATACCTTTTGAGGGACTTTTGGCTAGTAATGGGAATCATAAGGTAAGTCAATGAGTATGTATAGTAAGTTAGTGTTTAAGGACTCTTGGGCCAAAAATATGTTCAGTAGGTCAAATATGGACTTCTGTACAGCCATAACATTTAAAAAAAACAAAACAAAAAAAAAAAAACCTTGAAAAGAACCTTTTGTGGAACTTTTGGCTAGTAATGGGAATATTACAAAAATATGTTCAGTAGGTCAAATATGGACTTTTGTACAGCCATAAACATGTAAAATATAATAATAATAATAATAATAATAAAACATTTAAAAACCTTAAAAAATACCTTTTGTGGAACTTTTGGCTAATAATGGATATCAGAAGGGAAGTCAATGAGCATGTATATTATGTTAGTGTTGTTTAAGGACTCTTGGGGCGAAAATATGTTCAGTAGGTCAAATAAGGACTTCTGTAAAGCCATAATATGTAAAAAAAATAAATAAATAAATAAAAACAATAATGAATAAATAAATTATAAAACCTTACAAAAAACTTTTGGTGGAACTTTTGGCTAGTAATGTGAATCAGTAGGGAAGACAATGAGTATGTATAGTAAGTTATTGTTTAAGGACTCTTGGGCCAAAAATATGTTCAGTTGGTCAAATATGGACTTCTGTACAGCCATAACATGTGAAAAAAAAAAAAATATTAATGAATAAAAAAAAAAAAAACCTTACAAAAAACTTTTGGTGGATCTTTTGGCTAGTCAAATATGGACTTCTGTACAGCCATAACATGTAAAAAAAAATAATAATAATAAAATTAATAATAAGAAAAAATAAAAAACCTTACAAATACCTTTTGTGGAACTTTTGCCTAGTAATGGGAATCAAAAGAGATGTCAATGAGTATGTATAGTAAGTTTGTGTTTAAGGACTTTTAGGCTGAGAATATGTTCAGTAGGTCAAATAAGGACTTCTGTACAGCCATAACGTAAAAAAAAAAAAAAAAAAAAAAAAATAACTTAAAAGACCTTTTGTGGAACTTTTGGTTAGTAATGGGAATCAGAAGGCAAGTCAATCAGTATGTATAGTAAGTTAGTGTTTAAGGACGCTTAGGCAGAGAATATGTTCAGTAGGCCAAATATGGACTTATGTACAGCCATGACATGTAAAAAAAATAAATAATAAAAAATAAAAAATCTTAAAAAATACCTTTTGTGGAACTTTTAGCTAGTAATATGAATCAGGAGGGAAGACAATATGTATAATAAGTTATTGTTTTAGGACTCTTGGGCCAAAAATATGTTCAGTTGGTCAAATATGGACTTCTGTACAGCCATAACATGTAAAAAAAAAAAAAAAAAAAAAACTTACAAATACCTTTTGTGGAACTATTGGCTAGTAATGGGAATCAGAAGGGAAGTCAATGAGTATGTATAGTAAGTTAGTGCTTAAGGACTCTTGGGCCAAAAATATGTTCAATGGGTCAAATAAGGTCTTCTGTACAGCCATAACAGGTAAAAAAAAATGTAACACCTTGTGTCAGACATATGTTCAGTATGCATTAGTAAGTCAATTTTCAAGAACACTTTGGTCAAAAATATGTTCAGTGGTAGAAATATGGATTACTGTCTTGCAGATTTAACATCATAAGGACTCTTTGAGAATATATGGATGATATCCTTTTGTTGACCCTTAGCCAAAAACATGTTTAGTAGGTGAAATATGGACTTCTGTATAGCCATATACAGAAGTTTCTATAAATTAAGTTTTTATACACAATTATAGACTCCCGGCATTATGGATTACTCCTGGCAAGACAACTCATTCCGAGGTGCATTGAGGTGCATTATATGCCATTATACTCCAATTGCATTGCATACACTACAACTTTATCCGAAGAATAACATTTTAGAGATAACACATTAGAGATTCTAGAGATAACACAGCACAAATGATATATACCATTTGAATAGACCATAGAATAGGCAAGACACTTATATGCACAACGAGTTCTTCTATGCAATGCAAAAGCACTAATCTCATCAATGCACAACAAGTTCTTGTATGCATTGCAATGCAAAAGCACTAATCTCGTCAATCCACAACGAGTTCTTTTATGCAATGCAAAAGCACTTGTCTCCAGTGCACAACGAGTTATTGTATGCAATGCAAACAAACTTATGTCGTCAATGCATGAGTTCTTATATTGCATTGCAATGCAACAGCACTTATCTCTTCAATGCACGAGTTCTTGTATGCAATGCAATGTAAAAGCACTTATGTCTTCAATTCACAACGAGTTCTTACATGCATTGCAATGCAACAGCACTTATCTCTTCACTGCACAACGAGTTCTTATATGCAATGCAATGTTAAAGCACTAATCTCTTCAATGCACACCAAGTTCTTGTATGCTTTGCAATGCAAAAGCACTTATCTCTTCAATGCACGGGTTCTTATATGCATGCAATGCAACAGCACATATGTCTTTAATGCACAAAGAATTCTTGTATGCAATGCAATGTAAAAGCACTTGTCTCTTCAATGCACAACAAATTACTTATGCAATGCAATGCAAACGCACTAATCTCTTCAATGCACGAGTTCATATGCATTGCAAAGAAACAGCACTTCGAGTTCTTATATGCAATGCAATGTTAAATCACTAATCTCTTCAATGCACGAGTTCATATGCATTGCAAAGCAACAGCACTTCGAGTTCTTATATGCAGTGCAATGTTAAAGCACTAATCTCAAGTTCTGGTATGCTTTGCAAAGCATCAGCACTAATCTCTTCAATGCACAACGAGTTCATGTATTCAGTGCAATGTAAAAGCACTTATGTATTCAATGCACGAGTTCTTATATGCATTGCAATGCAAAAGCACTAATCTCTTCAGTGCACAACGAGTTATTTTATGCAATGCAAACGCACTAATCTCTTCAATGCACGAGTTCATATGCATTGCAAAGCAACAGCACTTCGAGTTCTTATGCAATGTTAAATCACTAATCTCAAGTTCTTGTTTGCTTTGCAATGCAAAAGCACTTATCTCTTCAATGCACAACGCAATGCATGCAATGCAAAAGCACTAATCTCTTCAATGCACAAAGAGTTCTTGTATGCAACTGCAATGTAAAAGCACTAATCGCTTTAATGCAAACTAGTAAGTAAGTTAGTTCTTATATGCATTGCAATTATCTCTTCAGTGAACAACGAATGCAAAAATCACTAATCTCTTCAATGCACAATGAGTTATGGTATGCAATGCAAACACACTAATCTATTCAATGCACAACAAGTTATTGTATGCAATGCAAACACACTAATCTCTTCAATGCACATCGAGTTATTGTATGCATTGCAATGCAATTGCATTTATATTTTTCAATGCATGAGTTCTTGTATGTATTTCAACGCAAACGCGTTTACCTCTTCTTTGCATCACTTATCTCTTCCAATGTACGAGTTCTTGTATGTATTGCAATGCATAACGCTTATCTCTTCAAAGCGTTAGATTGTGCAATGCAATGCGACATTTAATATGTTTTTTTATCTCTTTAATACACAAGTTAGTTCTTGCATGCAATGCACTGCAATAACACGTTTGGTGTGTTCTCTATACAATACACAACAGAACAAGCTGATTCTTGTATGTAATGCAACAGTTCACATGACCATCTAAAATATATTATCTCCATTATATAACACAGCATTTTATTCGTATATTCGTATATGTATGCATTAAAACAGAGCATATGTTATTCTTAAATGCACAACGGAATAATTTTGATTTTGTCTCTAAACATAGCATTTAAGGTTGTTCGTCACTAACGGATTAAGTTAGATAGTGTATGCAATGCAACAATTATGTTATGTGTTATTTCTTCAATACAGAACGGAATGATTTAGTTCTTGTATGCATATCAATGAAACGGAGCATATATCAAGAGTTATTTTATCTCTTCAATGCACAAGTTAGATCCTGCATGCAATGCAATGAAACAGCATATGTTATTCACAATGCACAACGTATTAAGTTAGATCCTGCATGCAATGTAACAGCACACATGTTATGTGTTCTCTCTTAAAGGAATGAGTTTGTTTGTATACAATGCAAGCACATATGTTAAGTTAGATCGTGTATTCAGTTGCAATGCAACAGCAAATGTGTTATTTAATGGCATACACAATGGCATGGGATTGTTCATGTTGCAATGTACTACAACAGCACACGTTGTGTTATGTTTTCAATGCACAACGGAATAATTAAGTTTTGTATGCGATCTAGCAGAGCAAAACATAACATTTTAAGTTTGTTCCTCACTGGATAACGGATTAAGTTAGTGTAAGCAGAACATACTGAACATATGTCTGACAAAGGGGTCCACACATGGAGTTCAACTATATATTCTCAAAGACTCCATCTGATGTTAAATCAACCAGACAGTAGTCCATATTTGCCCCACTGAACATATTTCTGGCCCAAGAGTCCTTGATTATTAACTTCTATACATTCCCATTGTCTCTCTTCATATTAAATCAGCCATAACGTAATATATTGAACCATTTAACATGTTTCTGGCCGAAGAGTCCTTAAATATTAAGTTACTATTCATACTCATTGACTCCTTCTTATGTTACGTCAAGCCATACAAAAGACCATAATTGACCTACTGAATATAGTTCTGGTCCAAGATTCCTTGAACTAACATTTTATACACAATTATAGACTGCTTCTGACGTTAAATCAGCCATACAGCAGTCCATATTTGACCTACGGAACATATTTTTGACAAAAGACTCTTTGAACATTGACTTTCTATCCACATTGGACTCCAGAGCTCCTCCCTCAGGGATTCACATGCTCACGTCAACGCGGACAAAGACGCAGAAGTGAATAAATAGACGAAAATCAACGCGTAGCCAACAGCGTAGAGGCTAAGACGCAGATCCGACGCAGAAGTACAAATCAGCCTTTATGTTACGTCAGCCACACATTAGTATTTATTTGACGTTTTGAAGTTTTTTTTAATATTTATTCTCATAAACTCTTTCTGATATTAAATCAGCCATTACAATAAAATAAAATGAAAAAACTTAAAAAAAACTTTTTGTGAAACTTGTGTCTAGTAATGGGAATCAAAAGGGAAGTCAATGAGTATGTATAGTAAGTTAGTGTTTAAGGACTCTTAGGCCGAGAATATTTTCAGTAGGTCAAATATGGACTTCTGTACAGCCATGACATGTAAAAAAAATAAATAATAAAAAATAAAAAATCTTAACAAATACCTTTTGTGGAACTTTTGGCTAGTAATATGAATCAGGAGGGAAGACAATGAGTATGTATAGTAAGTTATTGTTTAAGAACTCTTGGGCCAAAAATATGTTCAGTTGGTCAAATATGGACTTCTGTACAGCCATAACATGTGAAAAAAATAAAAAATAAATAATGAATAAAATAAAAAAAACCTTAGAAAAAACTTTTGGTGGATCTTTTGGCTAGTAATGGGAATCAGAAGGGAAGTCAATGAGTATGTATAGTAAGTTAGTGTTTAAGGACTCTTGGGCCAAAAATATGTTCAGTAGGTCAAATATGGACTTCTGTACAGCCATAACATTTAAAAAAAACAAAAAAAACAAAAAAAAAACCTTGAAAAGAACCTTTTGTGGAACTTTTGGCTAGTAATGGGAATATTACAAAAATATGTTCAGTAGGTCAAATATGGACTTCTGTACAGCCATAAACATGTAAAATATAATAATAATAATAATAATAATAAAACATTTAAAAACCTTAAAAAGTACCTTTTGTGGAACTTTTGGCTAATAATGGATATCAGAAGGGAAGTCAATGAGCATGTATATTATGTTAGTGTTGTTTAAGGACTCTTGGGGCGAAAATATGTTCAGTAGGTCAAATAAGGACTTCTGTAAAGCCATAATATGTAAAAAAAAAAAATAAATAAATAAAAACAATAATGAATAAATAAATTATAAAACCTTACAAAAAACTTTTGGTGGAACTTTTGGCTAGTAATGTGAATCAGGAGGGAAGACAATGAGTATGTATAGTAAGTTATTGTTTAAGGACTCTTGGGCCAAAAATATGTTCAGTTGGTCAAATATGGACTTCTGTACAGCCATAACATGTGAAAAAAAATAAAAATATTAATGAATAAAAAAAAAAAACCTTACAAAAAACTTTTGGTGGATCTTTTGGCTAGTCAAATATGGACTTCTGTACAGCCATAACATGTAAAAAAAAAAAAATAATAATAATAATAATAAGAAAAAATAAAAAACCTTACAAATACCTTTTGTGGAACTTTTGCCTAGTAATGGGAATCAGAAGGGATGTCAATGAGTATGTATAGTAAGTTTGTGTTTAAGGACTCTTAGGCTGAGAATATGTTCAGTAGGTCAAATAAGGACTTCTGTACAGCCATAACGTAAAAAAAAAAAAAAAAAAAAAAAAATAACTTAAAAGACCTTTTGTGGAACTTTTGGTTAGTAATGGGAATCAGAAGGCAAGTCAATCAGTATGTATAGTAAGTTAGTGTTTAAGGACGCTTAGGCAGAGAATATGTTCAGTAGGCCAAATATGGACTTATGTACAGCCATAACAGGTAAAAAAAAATGTAACACCTTGTGTCAGACATATGTTCAGTATGCATTAGTAAGTCAATTTTCAAGAACACTTTGGTCAAAAATATGTTCAGTGGTAGAAATATGGATTACTGTCTTGCAGATTTAACATCATAAGGACTCTTTGAGAATATATGGATGATATCCTTTTGTTGACCCTTAGCCAAAAACATGTTTAGTAGGTGAAATATGGACTTCTGTATAGCCATATACAGAAGTTTCTATAAATTAAGTTTTTATACACAATTATAGACTCCCGGCATTATGGATTACTCCTGGCAAGACAACTCATTCCGAGGTGCATTGAGGTGCATTATATGCCATTATACTCCAATTGCATTGCATACACTACAACTTTATCCGAAGAATAACATTTTAGAGATAACACATTAGAGATTCTAGAGATAACACAGCACAAATGATATATACCATTTGAATAGACCATAGAATAGGCAAGACACTTATATGCACAACGAGTTCTTCTATGCAATGCAAAAGCACTAATCTCATCAATGCACAACAAGTTCTTGTATGCATTGCAATGCAAAAGCACTAATCTCGTCAATCCACAACGAGTTCTTTTATGCAATGCAAAAGCACTTGTCTCCAGTGCACAACGAGTTATTGTATGCAATGCAAACAAACTTATGTCGTCAATGCATGAGTTCTTATATTGCATTGCAATGCAACAGCACTTATCTCTTCACTGCACAACGAGTTCTTATATGCAATGCAATGTTAAAGCACTAATCTCTTCAATGCACACCAAGTTCTTGTATGCTTTGCAATGCAAAAGCACTTATCTCTTCAATGCACGGGTTCTTATATGCATGCAATGCAACAGCACATATGTCTTTAATGCACAAAGAATTCTTGTATGCAATGCAATGTAAAAGCACTTGTCTCTTCAATGCACAACAAATTACTTATGCAATGCAATGCAAACGCACTAATCTCTTCAATGCACGAGTTCATATGCATTGCAAAGAAACAGCACTTCGAGTTCTTATATGCAGTGCAATGTTAAAGCACTAATCTCAAGTTCTGGTATGCTTTGCAAAGCATCAGCACTAATCTCTTCAATGCACAACGAGTTCATGTATTTAGTGCAATGTAAAAGCACTTATGTATTCAATGCACGAGTTCTTATATGCATTGCAATGCAAAAGCACTAATCTCTTCAGTGCACAACGAGTTATTTTATGCAATGCAAACGCACTAATCTCTTCAATGCACGAGTTCATATGCATTGCAAAGCAACAGCACTTCGAGTTCTTATGCAATGTTAAATCACTAATCTCAAGTTCTTGTTTGCTTTGCAATGCAAAAGCACTTATCTCTTCAATGCACAACGCAATGCATGCAATGCAAAAGCACTAATCTCTTCAATGCACAAAGAGTTCTTGTATGCAACTGCAATGTAAAAGCACTAATCGCTTTAATGCAAACTAGTAAGTAAGTTAGTTCTTATATGCATTGCAATTATCTCTTCAGTGAACAACGAATGCAAAAATCACTAATCTCTTCAATGCACAATGAGTTATGGTATGCAATGCAAACACACTAATCTATTCAATGCACAACAAGTTATTGTATGCAATGCAAACACACTAATCTCTTCAATGCACATCGAGTTATTGTATGCATTGCAATGCAATTGCATTTATATTTTTCAATGCATGAGTTCTTGTATGTATTTCAACGCAAACGCGTTTACCTCTTCTTTGCATCACTTATCTCTTCCAATGTACGAGTTCTTGTATGTATTGCAATGCATAACGCTTATCTCTTCAAAGCGTTAGATTGTGCAATGCAATGCGACATTTAATATGTTTTTTTTATCTCTTTAATACACAAGTTAGTTCTTGCATGCAATGCACTGCAATAACACGTTTGGTGTGTTCTCTATTCAATACACAACAGAACAAGCTGATTCTTGTATGTAATGCAACA
Source organism: Rhinogobio ventralis (assembly GCA_039654625.1). Lineage (NCBI taxonomy): Eukaryota > Metazoa > Chordata > Actinopteri > Cypriniformes > Gobionidae > Rhinogobio > Rhinogobio ventralis. The sequence continues at coordinate 42,157,766 of CM077196.1, forward strand.
GTTCACATGACCATCTAAAATATATTATCTCCATTATATAACACAGCATTTTATTCGTATATTCGTATATGTATGCATTAAAACAGAGCATATGTTATTCTTAAATGCACAAAGGAATAATTTTGATTTTGTCTCTAAACATAGCATTTAAGGTTGTTCGTCACTGAATAACGGATTAAGTTAGATAGTGTATGCAATGCAACAATTATGTTATGCGTTATTTCTTCAATACAGAACGGAATGATTTAGTTCTTGTATGCATATCAATGAAACGGAGCATATATCAAGAGTTATTTTATCTTTTCAATGCACAAGTTAGATCCTGCATGCAATGCAATGAAACAGCATATGTTATTCACAATGCACAACGTATTAAGTTAGATCCTGCATGCAATGTAACAGCACACATGTTATGTGTTCTCTCTTAAAGGAGTTTGTTTGTATACAATGCAAGCACATATGTTAAGTTAGATCGTGTATTCAGTTGCAATGCAACAGCAATTGTGTTATTTAAATACACAATGGCATGGGATTGTTCATGTTGCAATGTACTACAACAGCACACGTTGTGTTATGTTTTCAATGCACAACGGAATAATTAAGTTTTGTATGCGATCTAGCAGAGCAAAACATAACATTTTAAGTTTGTTCCTCACTGGATAACGGATTAAGTTAGTGTAAGCAGAACATACTGAACATATGTCTGACAAAGGGGTCCACACATGGAGTTCAACTATATATTCTCAAAGACTCCATCTGATGTTAAATCAACCAGACAGTAGTCCATATTTGCCCCACTGAACATATTTCTGGCCCAAGAGTCCTTGATTATTAACTTCTATACATTCCCATTGTCTCTCTTCATATTAAATCAGCCATAAAGTAATATATTGAACCATTTAACATGTTTCTGGCCGAAGAGTCCTTAAATATTAAGTTACTATTCATACTCATTGACTCCTTCTTATGTTACATCAAGCCATACAAAAGACCATAATTGACCTACTGAATATATTTCTGGTCCAAGATTCCTTGAACTAACATTTTATACACAATTATAGACTGCTTCTGACGTTAAATCAGCCATACAGCAGTCCATATTTGACCTACGGAACATATTTTTGACAAAAGACTCTTTGAACATTGACTTTCTATCCACATTGGACTCCAGAGCTCCTCCCTCAGGGATTCACATGCTCACGTCAACGCGGACAAAGACGCAGAAGTGAATAAATAGACGAAAATCAACGCGTAGCCAACAGCGTAGAGGCTAAGACGCAGATCCGACGCAGAAGTACAAATCAGCCTTTATGTTACGTCAGCCACACATTAGTATTTATTTGACGTTTTGAAGTTTTTTTTAATATTTATTCTCATAAACTCTTTCTGATATTAAATCAGCCATTACAATAAAATAAAATGAAAAAACTTAAAAAAAACTTTTTGTGAAACTTGTGTCTAGTAATGGAAATCAAAAGGGAAGTCAATGAGTATGTATAGTAAGTTAGTGTTTAAGGACACTTGGGCTGAAAATATGTTCAGTAGGTCCAGTACGGACTTCTGTACAGCCATAACATGTAAAAAAAAAAAAAAAATGATAATAATAGAAAATAAAAAACCGTAAAAATAAACTTTTGTGGAACTTTTGGCTACTAATGGGAATCAGGAGGGAAGTCAATGAGTATGTAGAGAAAGTGAGTGTTTAAGGACTCTTGGTCCGAAAATATAAGGACTTCTGTACAGCCATAACATTTAAAAAAAAAAAAAAAAAAAAACTTACAAATACCTTTTGTGGAACTATTGGCTAGTAATGGGAATCAGAAGGGAAGTCAATGAGTATGTATAGTAAGTTAGTGTTTAAGGACTCTTAGGCCGAGAATATTTTCAGTAGGTCAAATATGGACTTCTGTACAGCCATGACATGTAAAAAAAATAAATAATAAAAAAAAAAAAATCTTAACAAATACCTTTTGTGGAACTTTTGGCTAGTAATGGCAATCAGAAGGGAAGTCAATGAGTATGTATAGTAAGTTATTGTTTAAGGACTCTTGGGCCTAAAATATGTTCAGTAGGTCAAATAAGGACTTCTGTACAGCCATAACATGTAAAAAAACAAAAAAAAAAAAAAAAAAAAAACCTTACAAATACCTTTTGTGGAACTATTGGCTAGTAATATGAATCAGGAGGGAAGACAATGAGTATGTATAGTAAGTTATTGTTTAAGGACTCTTGGGCCAAAAATATGTTCAGTTGGTCAAATATGGACTTCTGTACAGCCATAACATGTGAAAAAAATAAAAAATAAATAATGAATAATAAAAAAAAACCCTTAGAAAAAACTTTTGGTGGATCTTTTGGCTAGTAATGGGAATCAGAAGGGAAGTCAATGAGTATGTATAGTAAGTTAGTGTTTAAGGACTCTTGGGCCAAAAATATGTTCAGTTGGTCAAATATGGACTTCTGTACAGCCATAACATGTGAAAAAAATAAATAATAATAATAATGAATAAAATAAAAACAACTTTTGGTGGATCTTTTGGCTAGTAATGGCAATCAGAAGGGAAGTCAATGAGTATGTATAGTAAGTTAGTGTTTAAGGACTCTTGGGCCAAAAATATGTTCAGTAGGTCAAATATGGACTTCTGTACAGCCATAACATGTAAAAAAACAAAACTTACAAATACCTTTTGTGGAACTTTTGACTAGTAATGGGAATCAGAAGGGAAGTCAATGAGTATGTATAGTAAGTTAGTGTTTAAGGACTCTTGGGCCAAAAATATGTTCAGTTGGTCAAATATGGACTTCTGTACAGCCATAACATGTGAAAAAAAATAAAAATAATAATGAATAAAAAAAAAAAACTTACAAAAAACTTTTGGTGGATCTTTTGGCTAGTAATGGCAATCAGAAGGGAAGTCAATGAGTATGTATAGTAAGTTAGTGTTTAAGGACTCTTGGGCCAAAAATATGTTCAGTAGGTCAAATATGGACTTCTGTACAGCCATAACATGTAAAAAAAATAAATAAATAATAATAATAATAATAATAATAATAAATAAAAAACCTTAAAAAGAACCTTTTGTTGAACTTTTGGCTAGTAATGTGAATCAGAAGGGAAGTCAATGAGTATGTAGAAAAAGTGAGTGTTTAAGGACTCTTGGTCCGAAAATATAAGGAGTTCTGTACAGCCATAACATTTAAAAAAAAAACAAAAAAAAAAAACTTACAAATACCTTTTGTGGAACTATTGGCTAGTAATGGGAATCAGAAGGGAAGTCAATGAGTATGTATAGTAAGTTAGTGTTTAAGGACTCTTAGGCCGAGAATATTTTCAGTAGGTCAAATATGGACTTCTGTATAGCCATAACATGTAAAAAAACAAAACTTACAAATACCTTTTGTGGAACTTTTGACTAGTAATGGGAATCAGAAGGGAAGTCAATGAGTATGTATAGTAAGTTAGTGTTTAAGGACTCTTGGGCCAAAAATATGTTCAGTTGGTCAAATATGGACTTCTGTACAGCCATAACATGTGAAAAAAAATAAAAATAATAATGAATAAAAAAAAAAAACTTACAAAAAACTTTTAGTGGATCTTTTGGCTAGTAATGGCAATCAGAAGGGAAGTCAATGAGTATGTATAGTAAGTTAGTGTTTAAGGACTCTTGGGCCAAAAATATGTTCAGTAGGTCAAATATGGACTTCTACAGCCATAACATGTAAAAAAAAAAAATAAATAATAATAATAATAATAATAATAATAAATAAAAAACCTTAAAAAGAACCTTTTGTTGAACTTTTGGCTAGTAATGTGAATCAGAAGGGAAGTCAATGAGTATGTAGAAAAAGTGAGTGTTTAAGGACTCTTGGTCCGAAAATATAAGGAGTTCTGTACAGCCATAACATTTAAAAAAAAAAAAAAAAAAAAAACCTTACAAATACCTTTTGTGGAACTATTGGCTAGTAATGGGAATCAGAAGGGAAGTCAATGAGTATGTATAGTAAGTTAGTGTTTAAGGACTCTTAGGCCGAGAATATTTTCAGTAGGTCAAATATGGACTTCTGTACAGCCATGACATGTAAAAAAAAAAAATAATAAAAAAAAAAAAAACCTTACAAATACCTTTTGTGGAACTATTGGCTAGTAATGGGAATCAGAAGGCAAGTCAATCAGTATGTATAGTAAGTTAGTGTTTAAGGACGCTTAGGCAGAGAATATGTTCAGTAGGCCAAATATGGACTTATGTACAGCCATGGACATGTAAAAAAAATAAAAAATAAAAAATCTTAAAAAATACCTTTTGTGGAACTTTTGGCTAGTAATATGAATCAGGAGGGAAGACAATGAGTATGTATAGTAAGTTATTGTTTAAGAACTCTTGGGCCAAAAATATGTTCAGTTGGTCAAATATGGACTTCTGTACAGCCATAACATGTGAAAAAAATAAAAAATAAATAATGAATAAAATAAAAAAAACCTTAGAAAAAACTTTTGGTGGATCTTTTGGCTAGTAATGGGAATCAGAAGGGAAATCAATGAGTATGTATAGTATGTTAGTGTTTAAGGACTCTTGGGCCAAAAATATGTTCAGTTGGTCAAATTTGGACTTCTGTACAGCCATAACATGTAAAAAAAAAAAAAAAACCTTAGAAAAAACTTTTGGTGGATCTTTTGGCTAGTAATGGGAATCAGAAGGGAAGTCAATGAGCATGTATAGTAAGTTAGTGTTTAAGGACTCTTGGGCCAAAAATATGTTCAGTAGGTCAAATATGGACTTCTGTACAGCCATAACATGTGAAAAAAAAAAATAATAATAATAATGAATAAAAAAAAAAAAACTTTTGGTGGATCTTTTGGCTAGTAATGGCAATCAGAAGGGAAGTCAATGAGTATGTATAGTAAGTTAGTGTTTAAGGCCTCTTGGGCCAAAAATATGTTCAGTAGGTCAAATATGGAATTCTGTACAGCCATAACATTTAAAAAAAAAAAACTTACAAATACCTTTTGTGGAACTTTTGGCTAGTAATGGCAATCAGAAGGGAAGTCAATGAGTATGTATAGTAAGTTAGTGTTTAAGGACTAAGCACTAAGTCAATGAGTATGTATAGTAAGTTATTGTTTAAGGACTCTTGGGCCTAAAATATGTTCAGTAGGTCAAATAAGGACTTCTGTACAGCCATAACATGTAAAAAAAAAAAAAAAAAAAAAAAAAAAAACCTTACAAATACCTTTTGTGGAACTATTGGCTAGTAATATGAATCAGGAGGGAAGACAATGAGTATGTATAGTAAGTTATTGTTTAAGGACTCTTGGGCCAAAAATATGTTCAGTTGGTCAAATATGGACTTCTGTACAGCCATAACATGTGAAAAAAATAAAAAATAAATAATGAATAATAAAAAAAAACCCTTAGAAAAAACTTTTGGTGGATCTTTTGGCTAGTAATGGGAATCAGAAGGGAAGTCAATGAGTATGTATAGTAAGTTAGTGTTTAAGGACTCTTGGGCCAAAAATATGTTCAGTTGGTCAAATATGGACTTCTGTACAGCCATAACATGTGAAAAAAATAAATAATAATAATAATGAATAAAATAAAAACAACTTTTGGTGGATCTTTTGGCTAGTAATGGCAATCAGAAGGGAAGTCAATGAGTATGTATAGTAAGTTAGTGTTTAAGGACTCTTGGGCCAAAAATATGTTCAGTAGGTCAAATATGGACTTCTGTACAGCCATAACATGTAAAAAAACAAAACTTACAAATACCTTTTGTGGAACTTTTGACTAGTAATGGGAATCAGAAGGGAAGTCAATGAGTATGTATAGTAAGTTAGTGTTTAAGGACTCTTGGGCCAAAAATATGTTCAGTTGGTCAAATATGGACTTCTGTACAGCCATAACATGTGAAAAAAAATAAAAATAATAATGAATAAAAAAAAAAAACTTACAAAAAACTTTTGGTGGATCTTTTGGCTAGTAATGGCAATCAGAAGGGAAGTCAATGAGTATGTATAGTAAGTTAGTGTTTAAGGACTCTTGGGCCAAAAATATGTTCAGTAGGTCAAATATGGACTTCTGTACAGCCATAACATGTAAAAAAAAAAAATAAATAATAATAATAATAATAATAATAATAAATAAAAAACCTTAAAAAGAACCTTTTGTTGAACTTTTGGCTAGTAATGTGAATCAGAAGGGAAGTCAATGAGTATGTAGAAAAAGTGAGTGTTTAAGGACTCTTGGTCCGAAAATATAAGGAGTTCTGTACAGCCATAACATTTAAAAAAAAAAAAAAAAAAAAAAACTTACAAATACCTTTTGTGGAACTATTGGCTAGTAATGGGAATCAGAAGGGAAGTCAATGAGTATGTATAGTAAGTTAGTGTTTAAGGACTCTTAGGCCGAGAATATTTTCAGTAGGTCAAATATGGACTTCTGTATAGCCATAACATGTAAAAAAACAAAACTTACAAATACCTTTTGTGGAACTTTTGACTAGTAATGGGAATCAGAAGGGAAGTCAATGAGTATGTATAGTAAGTTAGTGTTTAAGGACTCTTGGGCCAAAAATATGTTCAGTTGGTCAAATATGGACTTCTGTACAGCCATAACATGTGAAAAAAAATAAAAATAATAATGAATAAAAAAAAAAAACTTACAAAAAACTTTTAGTGGATCTTTTGGCTAGTAATGGCAATCAGAAGGGAAGTCAATGAGTATGTATAGTAAGTTAGTGTTTAAGGACTCTTGGGCCAAAAATATGTTCAGTAGGTCAAATATGGACTTCTACAGCCATAACATGTAAAAAAAATAAATAAATAATAATAATAATAATAATAATAATAAATAAAAAACCTTAAAAAGAACCTTTTGTTGAACTTTTGGCTAGTAATGTGAATCAGAAGGGAAGTCAATGAGTATGTAGAAAAAGTGAGTGTTTAAGGACTCTTGGTCCGAAAATATAAGGAGTTCTGTACAGCCATAACATTTAAAAAAAAAAAAAAAAAAAAAACCTTACAAATACCTTTTGTGGAACTATTGGCTAGTAATGGGAATCAGAAGGGAAGTCAATGAGTATGTATAGTAAGTTAGTGTTTAAGGACTCTTAGGCCGAGAATATTTTCAGTAGGTCAAATATGGACTTCTGTACAGCCATGACGTAAAAAAAAAAAATAATAAAAAAAAAAAAACCTTACAAATACCTTTTGTGGAACTATTGGCTAGTAATGGGAATCAGAAGGCAAGTCAATCAGTATGTATAGTAAGTTAGTGTTTAAGGACGCTTAGGCAGAGAATATGTTCAGTAGGCCAAATATGGACTTATGTACAGCCATGGACATGTAAAAAAAATAAAAAATAAAACATCTTAAAAAATACCTTTTGTGGAACTTTTGGCTAGTAATATGAATCAGGAGGGAAGACAATGAGTATGTATAGTAAGTTATTGTTTAAGAACTCTTGGGCCAAAAATATGTTCAGTTGGTCAAATATGGACTTCTGTACAGCCATAACATGTGAAAAAAATAAAAAATAAATAATGAATAAAATAAAAAAAACCTTAGAAAAAACTTTTGGTGGATCTTTTGGCTAGTAATGGGAATCAGAAGGGAAATCAATGAGTATGTATAGTATGTTAGTGTTTAAGGACTCTTGGGCCAAAAATATGTTCAGTTGGTCAAATTTGGACTTCTGTACAGCCATAACATGTAAAAAAAAAAAAAAAACCTTAGAAAAAACTTTTGGTGGATCTTTTGGCTAGTAATGGGAATCAGAAGGGAAGTCAATGAGTATGTATAGTAAGTTAGTGTTTAAGGACTCTTGGGCCAAAAATATGTTCAGTTGGTCAAATTTGGACTTCTGTACAGCCATAACATGTAAAAAAAAAAAAAAAACTTACAAATACCTTTTGTGGAACTTTTGGCTAGTAATGGGAATCAGAAAGGAAGTCAATGAGTATGTATAGTAAGTTAGTGTTTAAGGACTCTTGGGCCAAAAATATATTCAGTTGGTCAAATATGGACTTCTGTACAGCCATAACATGTGAAAAAAAATAAAAATAATAATGAATAAAAAAAAAACCTTACAAAAAACTTTTGGTGGATCTTAAGGCTAGTAATGGGAATCAGAAGGCAAGTCAATCAGTATGTATATGTAAGTATGTATGTGTATGTATAGTAAGTTACTGTTTAAGGACTCTTGGGCCAAAAATATGTTCAGTTGGTCAAATATGGACTTCTGTACAGCCATAATATGTAAAAAAATAAAAAAAATAAAAACTTACAAATACCTTTTGTGGAACTATTGGCTAGTAATGGGAATCAGAAGGGAAGTCAATGAGTATGTATTGTAAGTTAGTGTTTAAGGACTCTTGGGGCGAAAATATGTTCAGTAGTTCAAATAAGGACTTCTGTACAGCCATGACATGCAAAAAAAATAAATAATAAAAAATAAAAAATCTTAAAAAATACCTTTTGTGGAACTTTTGGCTAGTAATATGAATCAGGAGGGAAGACAATATGTATAATAAGTTATTGTTTAAGGACTCTTGGGTCAAAAATATGTTCAGTGGGTCAAATAAGGACTTCTGTACAGCCATAACAGGTAAAAAAAATTGAACACCTTGTGTGGACCCCTTGGTCAGACATATGTTCAGTATGGATTAGTAAGTCAATGTTCAAGGACACTTTGGTCAAAAATATGTTCAGTGGTAGAAATATGGATTACTGTCTTGCAGATTTAACATCATAAGGACTCTTTGAGAATATATGGATGATATCCTTTTGTTGACCCTTAGCCAGAAACATGTTTAGTATGTGAAATATGGACTTCTGTATAGCCATATACAGAAGTTTCTATAAATTAAGTTCCTATACACAATTATAGACTCCCGGCATTATGGATTACTCCTGGCAAGACAACTCATTCCGAGGTGCATTGAGGTGCATTATATGCCATTATACTGCAATTGCATTGCATAAACTACAACTTTATCCAAAGAATAACATTTTAGAGATAACACATTAGAGATTCTAGAGATAACACAGCACAAATGATATATACCATTTGAATAGACCATAGAATAGGCAAGACCCTTATATGCACAACGAGTTCTTCTATGCAATGCAAAAGCACTAATCTCATCAATGCACAACAAGTTCTTGTATGCATTGCAATGCAAAAGCACTAATCTCGTCAATGCACAACGAGTTATTTTATGCAATGCAAAAGCAGTTGTCTCCAGTGCACAACGAGATATTGTATGCAATGCAAACGAACTTATGTCGTCAATGCACGAGTTCTTATATTGCATTGCAATGTTAAAGCACTAATCTCTTCAATGCACACCAAGTTCTTGTATGCTTTGCAATGCAAAAGCACTTATCTCTTCAATGCACGGGTTCTTATATGCATGCAATGCAACAGCACTTATGTCTTTAATGCACAAAGAATTCTTGTATGCAATGCAATGTAAAAGCACTTGTCTCTTCAATGCACAACAAATTACTTATGCAATGCAATGCAAACGCACTAATCTCTTCAATGCACGAGTTCATATGCATTGCAAAGAAACAGCACTTCGAGTTCTTATATGCAATGCAATGTTAAATCACTAATCTCTTCAATCCACGAGTTCATATGCATTGCAAAGCAACAGCACTTCGAGTTCTTATATGCAGTGCAATGTTAAATCACTAATCTCAAGTTCTGCTTTGCAAAGCATCAGCACTAATCTCTTCAATGCACAACGAGTTCATGTATTCAGTGCAATGTAAAAGCACTTATGTATTCAATGCACGAGTTCTTATATGCATTGCAATGCAAAAGCACTAATCTCTTCAGTGCACAACGAGTTATTTTATGCAATGCAAACGCACTAATCTCTTCAATGCACGAGTTCATATGCATTGCAAAGCAACAGCACTTCGAGTTCTTATATGCAATGCAATGTTAAATCACTAATCTCAAGTTCTTGTTTGCTTTGCAATGCAAAAGCACTTATCTCTTCAATGCACAACGCAATGCATGCAATGCAAAAGCACTAATCTCTTCAATGCACAAAGAGTTCTTGTATGCAACTGCAATGTAAAAGCACTAATCGCTTTAATGCAAACTAGTAAGTAAGTTAGTTCTTATATGCATTGCAATTATCTCTTCAGTGAACAACGAATGCAAAAATCACTAATCTCTTCAATGCACAATGAGTTATGGTATGCAATGCAAACACACTAATTTCTTCAATGCACATCGAGTTATTGTATGCATTGCAATGCAATTGCACTTATATTTTTCAATGCATGAGTTCTTGTATGTATTTCAACGCAAACGCGTTTACCTCTTCAATGCAACACTTATCTCTTCCAATGCACGAGTTCTTGTATGTATTGCAATGCATAACGCTTATCTCTTCAAAGCGTTAGTTTGTGCAATGCAATGCGAAATTTAATATGTTTTTTTATCTCTTTAATACACAAGTTAGTTCTTGCATGCAATGCACTGCAATAACACGTTTGGTGTGTTCTCTATTCAATACACAACAGAACAAGCTGATTCTTGTATGTAATGCAACAGTTCACATGACCATCTAAAATATATTATCTCCATTATATAACAGCATTTTATTCGTATATTCGTATATGTATGCATTAAAACAGAGCATATGTTATTCTTGCACAACGGAATAATTTTGATTTTGTCTCTAAACATAGCATTTAAGGTTGTTCGTCACTGAATAACGGATTAAGTTAGATAGTGTATGCAATGCAACAATTATGTTATGTGTTATTTCTTCAATGCAGAACGGAATGATTTAGTTATTGTATGCATATCAATGAAACGGAGCATATCTCAAGAGTTATTTTATCTTTTCAATGCACAAGTTAGATCCTGCATGCAATGCAATGAAACAGCATATGTTATTCACAATGCACAACGTATTAAGTTAGATCCTGCATACAATGTAACAGCACACATGTTATGTGTTCTCTCTTAAAGGAATGAGTTTGTTTGTATACAATGCAAGCACATATGTTAAGTTAGATCGTGTATTCAGTTGCAATGCAACAGCAAATATGTTATTTAAATACACAATGGCATGGGATTGTTCATGTTGCAATGTACTACAACAGCACACGTTGTGTTATGTTTTCAATGCACAACGGAATAATTAAGTTTTGTATGCGATCTAGCAGAGCAAAACATAACATTTTAAGTGTGTTCCTCACTGGATAACGGATTAAGTTAGTGTAAGCAGAACATACTGAACATATGTCTGACCAAGGGGTCCACACATGGAGTTCAACTATATATTCTCAAAGACTCCATCTGATGTTAAATCAACCAGACAGTAGTCCATATTTGCCCCACTGAACATATTTCTGGCCCAAGAGTCCTTGATTATTAACTTCTATACATTCCCATTGTCTCTCTTCATATTAAATCAGCCATAACGTAATATATTGAACCATTTAACATGTTTCTGGCCGAAGAGTCCTTACATATTAAGTTACTATTCATACTCATTGACTCCTTCTTATGTTACATCAAGCCATACAAAAGACCATAATTGACCTACTGAATATATTTCTGGTCCAAGATTCCTTGAACTAACATTTTATACACAATTATAGACTGCTTCTGACGTTAAATCAGCCATACAGCAGTCCATATTTGACCTACGGAACATATTTTTGACAAAAGACTCTTTGAACATTGACTTTCTATCCACATTGGACTCCAGAGCTCCTCCCTCAGGGATTCACATGCTCACGTCAACGCGGACAAAGACGCAGAAGTGAATAAATAGACGAAAATCAACGCGTAGCCAACAGCGTAGAGGCTAAGCCGCAGATCCGACGCAGAAGTACAAATCAGCCTTTATGTTACGTCAGCCACACATTAGTATTTATTTGACGTTTTGAAGTTTTTTTTATATTTATTCTCATAAACTCTTTCTGATATTAAATCAGCCATACAATAAAATAAAATAAAAAAACTTAAAAAAAACTTTTTGTGAAACTTTTGTCTAGTAATGGGAATCAAAAGGGAAGTCAATGAGTATGTATAGTAAGTTAGTGTTTAAGGACACTTGGGCTGAAAATATGTTCAGTAGGTCAAGTAAGGACTTCTGTACAGCCATAACATGTAAAAAAAAAAAAAAAAAAATGATAATAATAGAAAATAAAAAAACGTAAAAATAAACTTTTGTGGAACTTTTGGCTACTAATGGGAATCAGGAGGGAAGTCAATTAGTATGTATAGTAAGTTAGTGTTTAAGGACTCTTGTGCTGAAAATATGTTCAGTAAGTCAAATAAGGACTAATCTACAGCCATAACATGTAAAAAAAAATAAAAAATAAAAATAATAATAATAATAATAAAAAATAAAAAACCTTAAAAAGAACCTTTTGTTGAACTTTTGGCTAGTAATGTGAATCAGAAGGGAAGTCAATGAGTATGTAGAGAATGTGAGTGTTTAAGGACTCTTGGTCCGAAAATATAAGGAATTCTGTACAACCATAACATTTAAAAAAAATAAAATTAATTAAAAACCCTTTTGTGGAACTTTTGGCTAGTAATGGGAATCAGGAGGGAAGTCAATGAGTATGTATAGTAAGTTAATGTGTATGGACTATTGTGCTGAAAATAAGTTCAGTGGGTCAAATAAGGACTTCTGTACAGCCATAACATGTAAAAAAAAAAAAATGAATAAATCAATTAAAAACCTTACACAAAACTTTTGGTAGAACTTTTGGATAGTAATATGAATCAGGAGGGAAGACAATGAATATGTATAGTAAGTTATTGTTTAAGGACTCTTGGGCCTAAAATATGTTCAGTAGGTCAAATAAGGACTTCTGTACAGCCATAACATTAAAAAAAAAAAAAAAACCTTACAAATACCTTTTGTGGAACTATTGACTAGTAATGGGAATCAGAAGGCAAGTCAATCAGTATGTATATTAATTTAGTGTTTAAGAACGCTTAGGCAGAGAATATGTTCAGTAGGCCAAATATGGACTTATGTAGAGCCATGACATGTAAAAAAAATAAATAATAAAAAATAAAACATCTTAAGAAATACCTTTTGTGGAACTTTTGGCTAGTAATATGAATCAGGAGGGAAGTCAATGAATATGTATAGTAAGTTATTGTTTAAGGACTCTTGGGCCAAAAATATGTTCAGTTGGTCAAATATGGACTTCTGTACAGCCATAACATGTGAAAAAAATGAAAAATAAATAATGAATAAAAAAAAAAAAAACCTTACAAAAAACTTTTGGTGGATCTATTGGCTAGTAATGGGAATCAGAAGGGAAGTCAATGAGTATGTATAGTAAGTTAGTGTTTAAGGACTCTTGGGCCAAAAATATGTTCAGTTGGTCAAATATGGACTTCTGTACAGCCATAACATGTGAAAAAAATGAAAAATAAATAATGAATAAAAAAAAAAAAAACCTTACAAAAAACTTTTGGTGGATCTTTTGGCTTGTAATGGGAATCAGAAGGGAAGTCAATGAGTATGTATAGTAAATTAGTGTTTAAGGACTCTTGGGCCAAAAATATGTTCAGTTGGTCAAATATGGACCTCTGTACAGCCATAACATGTAAAAAAAACAAAAAAAAAAACCTTACAAATACCTTTTGTGGAACTATTGGCTAGTAATGGGAATCAGAAGGCAAGTCAATCAGTATGTATAGTAAGTTAGTGTTTAAGGAAGCTTAGGCAGAGAATATGTTCAGTAGGCCAAATATGGACTTCTGTACAGCCATAACATGTGAAAAAAAACAAAAACAAATAATGAATACAAAAAAAAAAAACCTTACAAAAAACTTTTGGTGGATCTTTTGGCTAGTGATGGCATTCAGAAGGGAAGTCAATGAGTAAGAATAGTAAGTTAGTGTTTAAGGACTCTTGGGCCAAAAATATGTTCAGTAGGTCAAATATGGACTTCTGTACAGCCATAACATGTGAAAAAAAATAAAAATAATAATGAATAAAAAAAAAACCTTACAAAAAACTTTTGGTGGATCTTAAGGCTAGTAATGGGAATCAGAAGGCAAGTCAATCAGTATGTATAGTAAGTTAGTAAGGACGCTTAGGCAGAGAATATATTCAGAATATATTCAGTAGGCCAAATATGGACTTATGTACAGCCATGACATGTAAAAAAAATAAATAATAAAAAATAAAACATCTTAAGAAATACCTTTTGTGGAACTTTTGGCTAGTAATATGAATCAGGAGGGAAGTCAATGAATATGTATAGTAAGTTATTGTTTAAGGACTCTTGGGCCAAAAATATGTTCAGTTGGTCAAATATGGACTTCTGTACAGCCATAACATGTGAAAAAATAATAATAATAATAAATAATAAAAAAAAAAAACCTACAAAAAACTTTTGGTGGATCTTTTGGCTAGTAATGGCAATCAGAAGGGAAGTCAATGAGTATGTATAGTAAGTTAGTGTTTAAGGACTCTTGGGCCAAAAATATGTTCAGTAGGTCAAATATGGACTTATGTACAGCCATAACATGTAAAAAAAAAAAAAAAAAAAAAAAAAAAATTAAAAAACCTTTTGTGGAACTTTTGGCTAGTAATGGGAATCAGAAGGGAAATCAATGAGTATGTATAGTAAGTTACTGTTTAAGGACTCTTAGGCTGAGAATATGTTCAGTAGGTCAAATAAGGACTTCTGTACAGCCATAACATGTAAAAAAAAAAAAAAAAACCTTAAAAGACCTTTTGTGGAACTTTTGGCTAGTAATGGGAATCAGAAGGCAAGTCAATCAGTATGTATAGTAAGTTAGTGTTTAAGGACGCTTAGGCAGAGAATATGTTCAGTAGGCCAAATATGGACTTATGTACAGCCATGACATGTAAAAAAAATAAATAATAAAAAATAAAAAATCTTAAAAAATACCTTTTGTGGAACTTTTGCCTAGTAATGGGAATCAGAAGGGAAGTCAATGAGTATGTATAGTAAGTTAGTGTTTAAGGACTCTTGGGCCAAAAATATGTTCAGTTGGTCAAATATGGACCTCTGTACAGCCATAAAATGTAAAAAAAAAAAAAAAAAAAACCTTACAAATACCTTTTGTGGAACTATTGGCTAGTAATGGGAATCAGAAGGCAAGTCAATCAGTATGTATAGTAATTTAGTGTTTAAGGAAGCTTAGGCAGAGAATATGTTCAGTAGGCCAAATATGGACTTCTGTACAGCCATAACATGTGAAAAAAAACAAAAACAAATAATGAATAAAAAAAAAAAAAACCTTACAAAAAACTTTTGGTGGATCTTTTGGCTAGTGATGGCATTCAGAAGGGAAGTCAATGAGTAAGAATAGTAAGTTAGTGTTTAAGGACTCTTGGGCCAAAAATATGTTCAGTAGGTCAAATATGGACTTCTGTACAGCCATAACATGTGAAAAAAAAAAATTATAATAATGAATAAAAAAAAAACCTTACAAAAAACTTTTGGTGGATCTTAAGGCTAGTAATGGGAATCAGAAGGCAAGTCAATCAGTATGTATAGTAAGTTAGTAAGGACGCTTAGGCAGAGAATATATTCAGAATATATTCAGTAGGCCAAATATGGACTTATGTACAGCCATGACATGTAAAAAAAAATAAATAATAAAAAATAAAAAATCTTAAAAAATAGCTTTTGTGGAACTTTTGGCTAGTAATATGAATCAGGAGGGAAGACAATGAGTATGTATAGTAAGTTAATGTGTATGGACTATTGTGCTGAAAATAAGTTCAGTGGGTCAAATAAGGACTTCTGTACAGCCATAACATGTAAAAAAAAAAAATGAATAAATCAATTAAAAACCTTACACAAAACTTTTGGTAGAACTTTTGGATAGTAATATGAATCAGGAGGGAAGACAATGAATATGTATAGTAAGTTATTGTTTAAGGACTCTTGGGCCAAAAATATGTTCAGTTGGTCAAATATGGACTTCTGTACAGCCATGACATGTAAAAAAAATAAATAATAAAAAATAAAACATCTTAAGAAATACCTTTTGTGGAACTTTTGGCTAGTAATATGAATCAGGAGGGAAGTCAATGAGTATGTATAGTAAGTTATTGTTTAAGGACTCTTGGGCCAAAAATATGTTCAGTTGGTCAAATATGGACTTCTGTACAGCCATAACATGTGAAAAAAATGAAAAATAAATAATGAATAAAAAAAAAAAAAACCTTACAAAAAACTTTTGGTGGATCTTTTGGCTAGTAATGGGAATCAGAAGGGAAGTCAATGAGTATGTATAGTAAGTTAGTGTTTAAGGACTCTTGGGCCAAAAATATGTTCAGTTGGTCAAATATGGACTTCTGTACAGCCATAACATGTGAAAAAATAATAATAATAATAAATAATAAAAAAAAAAAAAACTACAAAAAACTTTTGGTGGATCTTTTGGCTAGTAATGGCAATCAGAAGGGAAGTCAATGAGTATGTATAGTAAGTTAGTGTTTAAGGACTCTTGGGCCAAAAATATGTTCAGTAGGTCAAATATGGACTTATGTACAGCCATAACATGTAAAAAAAAAAAAAAAAAAAAAAAAAAAAATTAAAAAACCTTTTGTGGAACTTTTGGCTAGTAATGGGAATCAGAAGGGAAGTCAATGAGTATGTATAGTAAGTTACTGTTTAAGGACTCTTAGGCTGAGAATATGTTCAGTAGGTCAAATAAGGACTTCTGTACAGCCATAACATGTAAAAAAAAAAAAAAAACCTTAAAAGACCTTTTGTGGAACTTTTGGCTAGTAATGGGAATCAGAAGACAAGTCAATCAGTATGTATAGTAAGTTAGTGTTTAAGGACGCTTAGGCAGAGAATATGTTCAGTAGGCCAAATATGGACTTCTGTACAGCCATAACATGTGAAAAAAAACAAAAACAAATAATGAATACAAAAAAAAAAAACCTTACAAAAAACTTTTGGTGGATCTTTTGGCTAGTGATGGCATTCAGAAGGGAAGTCAATGAGTAAGAATAGTAAGTTAGTGTTTAAGGACTCTTGGGCCAAAAATATGTTCAGTAGGTCAAATAAGGACTTCTGTACAGCCATAACATGTAAAAAATAATAATAAAAAAAAACTTTAAAAAAAGTTTTTGTGGAACTTTTGGCTCGTAATGAGAATCAGATGGGAAGTCAATGAGTATGTATAGTAAGTTAGTGTTTAAGGACTCTTGGGCCAAAAATATGTTCAGTTGATGAAATATGGACTTCTGTACAGCCATAACATTTAAAAAAAAACTTAAAAAAAAAAAAAAAAAAACTTAAAAAACCTTTTGTGGAACTTTTGGCTAGTAATGAGAATCAGATGGGAAGTCAATGAGTATGTATAGTAAGTTAGTGTTTAAGGACTCTTGGGCCAAAAATATGTTCAGCTGGTCAAATAAGGACTTCTGTACAGCCATAACATGTAAAATAATAATAATAAAAGAAACCTTTAAAAAAAGTTTTTGTGGAACTTTTGGCTCGTAATGGGAATCAGAAGGGAAGTCAATGAGTATGTATAGTAAGTTAGTGTTTGAGTCTTGTGCCAAAAATATGTTCAGTAGGTCAAATATGGACTTCTGTACAGCCATAACATGTAAAAAATCCTTAAAAAAAACAAAAAACCTTAAAAAACCTTTTGTGGAACTTTTGGCTAGTAATGGGAATCAGAAGAGACGTCAAAGAGTATGTATAGTAAGTTAGTGTTTAAGGACTCTTGGGCCAAAAATATGTTCAGTAGTTCAAATAAGTACTTCTGTACAGCCATAACATGTAAAATAATAACAATAAAAAAAACCTTTAAAAAAAGTTTTTGTGGAACTTTTGACTCGTAATGGGAATCAGAAGGGAAGTCAATGAGTATGTATAGTAAGTTAGTGTCCAAGGACTCTTGGGCCAAAAATATGTTCAGTATGTCAAATATGGACTTCTGTACAGCCATAACATGTAAAATAATAATAATAAAAAAAACCTTTAAAAAAAGTTTTTGTGGAACTTTTGACTCGTAATGGCAATCAGAAGGGAAGTCAATGAGTATGTATAGTAAGTTAGTGTTTAAGGACTCTTGGGCCAAAAATATGTTCAGTAGGTCAAATATGGACTTCTGTACAGCCATAACATGTAAAAAAAAACCAAAAAAAAAAACCTTACAAATACCTTTTGAGGGACTTTTGGCTAGTAATGGGAATCATAAGGTAAGTCAATGAGTATGTATAGTAAGTTAGTGTTTAAGGACTCTTGGGCCAAAAATATGTTCAGTAGGTCAAATATGGACTTCTGTACAGCCATAACATTTAAAAAAAACAAAACAAAAAAAAAAAAAACCTTGAAAAGAACCTTTTGTGGAACTTTTGGCTAGTAATGGGAATATTACAAAAATATGTTCAGTAGGTCAAATATGGACTTTTGTACAGCCATAAACATGTAAAATATAATAATAATAATAATAATAATAATAAAACATTTAAAAACCTTAAAAAATACCTTTTGTGGAACTTTTGGCTAATAATGGATATCAGAAGGGAAGTCAATGAGCATGTATATTATGTTAGTGTTGTTTAAGGACTCTTGGGGCGAAAATATGTTCAGTAGGTCAAATAAGGACTTCTGTAAAGCCATAATATGTAAAAAAAATAAATAAATAAATAAAAACAATAATGAATAAATAAATTATAAAACCTTACAAAAAACTTTTGGTGGAACTTTTGGCTAGTAATGTGAATCAGTAGGGAAGACAATGAGTATGTATAGTAAGTTATTGTTTAAGGACTCTTGGGCCAAAAATATGTTCAGTTGGTCAAATATGGACTTCTGTACAGCCATAACATGTGAAAAAAAAAAAAATATTAATGAATAAAAAAAAAAAAAACCTTACAAAAAACTTTTGGTGGATCTTTTGGCTAGTCAAATATGGACTTCTGTACAGCCATAACATGTAAAAAAAAAAAAAAATAATAATAATAATAATAAGAAAAAATAAAAAACCTTACAAATACCTTTTGTGGAACTTTTGCCTAGTAATGGGAATCAAAAGAGATGTCAATGAGTATGTATAGTAAGTTTGTGTTTAAGGACTTTTAGGCTGAGAATATGTTCAGTAGGTCAAATAAGGACTTCTGTACAGCCATAACGTAAAAAAAAAAAAAAAAAAAAAAAAATAACTTAAAAGACCTTTTGTGGAACTTTTGGTTAGTAATGGGAATCAGAAGGCAAGTCAATCAGTATGTATAGTAAGTTAGTGTTTAAGGACGCTTAGGCAGAGAATATGTTCAGTAGGCCAAATATGGACTTATGTACAGCCATGACATGTAAAAAAAATAAATAATAAAAAATAAAAAATCTTAAAAAATTCCTTTTGTGGAACTTTTAGCTAGTAATATGAATCAGGAGGGAAGACAATATGTATAATAAGTTATTGTTTTAGGACTCTTGGGCCAAAAATATGTTCAGTTGGTCAAATATGGACTTCTGTACAGCCATAACATGTAAAAAAAAAAAAAAAAAAAAAAACTTACAAATACCTTTTGTGGAACTATTGGCTAGTAATGGGAATCAGAAGGGAAGTCAATGAGTATGTATAGTAAGTTAGTGCTTAAGGACTCTTGGGCCAAAAATATGTTCAATGGGTCAAATAAGGTCTTCTGTACAGCCATAACAGGTAAAAAAAAATGTAACACCTTGTGTCAGACATATGTTCAGTATGCATTAGTAAGTCAATTTTCAAGAACACTTTGGTCAAAAATATGTTCAGTGGTAGAAATATGGATTACTGTCTTGCAGATTTAACATCATAAGGACTCTTTGAGAATATATGGATGATATCCTTTTGTTGACCCTTAGCCAAAAACATGTTTAGTAGGTGAAATATGGACTTCTGTATAGCCATATACAGAAGTTTCTATAAATTAAGTTTTTATACACAATTATAGACTCCCGGCATTATGGATTACTCCTGGCAAGACAACTCATTCCGAGGTGCATTGAGGTGCATTATATGCCATTATACTCCAATTGCATTGCATACACTACAACTTTATCCGAAGAATAACATTTTAGAGATAACACATTAGAGATTCTAGAGATAACACAGCACAAATGATATATACCATTTGAATAGACCATAGAATAGGCAAGACACTTATATGCACAACGAGTTCTTCTATGCAATGCAAAAGCACTAATCTCATCAATGCACAACAAGTTCTTGTATGCATTGCAATGCAAAAGCACTAATCTCGTCAATCCACAACGAGTTCTTTTATGCAATGCAAAAGCACTTGTCTCCAGTGCACAACGAGTTATTGTATGCAATGCAAACAAACTTATGTCGTCAATGCATGAGTTCTTATATTGCATTGCAATGCAACAGCACTTATCTCTTCAATGCACGAGTTCTTGTATGCAATGCAATGTAAAAGCACTTATGTCTTCAATTCACAACGAGTTCTTACATGCATTGCAATGCAACAGCACTTATCTCTTCACTGCACAACGAGTTCTTATATGCAATGCAATGTTAAAGCACTAATCTCTTCAATGCACACCAAGTTCTTGTATGCTTTGCAATGCAAAAGCACTTATCTCTTCAATGCACGGGTTCTTATATGCATGCAATGCAACAGCACATATGTCTTTAATGCACAAAGAATTCTTGTATGCAATGCAATGTAAAAGCACTTGTCTCTTCAATGCACAACAAATTACTTATGCAATGCAATGCAAACGCACTAATCTCTTCAATGCACGAGTTCATATGCATTGCAAAGAAACAGCACTTCGAGTTCTTATATGCAATGCAATGTTAAATCACTAATCTCTTCAATGCACGAGTTCATATGCATTGCAAAGCAACAGCACTTCGAGTTCTTATATGCAGTGCAATGTTAAAGCACTAATCTCAAGTTCTGGTATGCTTTGCAAAGCATCAGCACTAATCTCTTCAATGCACAACGAGTTCATGTATTCAGTGCAATGTAAAAGCACTTATGTATTCAATGCACGAGTTCTTATATGCATTGCAATGCAAAAGCACTAATCTCTTCAGTGCACAACGAGTTATTTTATGCAATGCAAACGCACTAATCTCTTCAATGCACGAGTTCATATGCATTGCAAAGCAACAGCACTTCGAGTTCTTATGCAATGTTAAATCACTAATCTCAAGTTCTTGTTTGCTTTGCAATGCAAAAGCACTTATCTCTTCAATGCACAACGCAATGCATGCAATGCAAAAGCACTAATCTCTTCAATGCACAAAGAGTTCTTGTATGCAACTGCAATGTAAAAGCACTAATCGCTTTAATGCAAACTAGTAAGTAAGTTAGTTCTTATATGCATTGCAATTATCTCTTCAGTGAACAACGAATGCAAAAATCACTAATCTCTTCAATGCACAATGAGTTATGGTATGCAATGCAAACACACTAATCTATTCAATGCACAACAAGTTATTGTATGCAATGCAAACACACTAATCTCTTCAATGCACATCGAGTTATTGTATGCATTGCAATGCAATTGCATTTATATTTTTCAATGCATGAGTTCTTGTATGTATTTCAACGCAAACGCGTTTACCTCTTCTTTGCATCACTTATCTCTTCCAATGTACGAGTTCTTGTATGTATTGCAATGCATAACGCTTATCTCTTCAAAGCGTTAGATTGTGCAATGCAATGCGACATTTAATATGTTTTTTTATCTCTTTAATACACAAGTTAGTTCTTGCATGCAATGCACTGCAATAACACGTTTGGTGTGTTCTCTATACAATACACAACAGAACAAGCTGATTCTTGTATGTAATGCAACAGTTCACATGACCATCTAAAATATATTATCTCCATTATATAACACAGCATTTTATTCGTATATTCGTATATGTATGCATTAAAACAGAGCATATGTTATTCTTAAATGCACAACGGAATAATTTTGATTTTGTCTCTAAACATAGCATTTAAGGTTGTTCGTCACTAACGGATTAAGTTAGATAGTGTATGCAATGCAACAATTATGTTATGTGTTATTTCTTCAATACAGAACGGAATGATTTAGTTCTTGTATGCATATCAATGAAACGGAGCATATATCAAGAGTTATTTTATCTCTTCAATGCACAAGTTAGATCCTGCATGCAATGCAATGAAACAGCATATGTTATTCACAATGCACAACGTATTAAGTTAGATCCTGCATGCAATGTAACAGCACACATGTTATGTGTTCTCTCTTAAAGGAATGAGTTTGTTTGTATACAATGCAAGCACATATGTTAAGTTAGATCGTGTATTCAGTTGCAATGCAACAGCAAATGTGTTATTTAATGGCATACACAATGGCATGGGATTGTTCATGTTGCAATGTACTACAACAGCACACGTTGTGTTATGTTTTCAATGCACAACGGAATAATTAAGTTTTGTATGCGATCTAGCAGAGCAAAACATAACATTTTAAGTTTGTTCCTCACTGGATAACGGATTAAGTTAGTGTAAGCAGAACATACTGAACATATGTCTGACAAAGGGGTCCACACATGGAGTTCAACTATATATTCTCAAAGACTCCATCTGATGTTAAATCAACCAGACAGTAGTCCATATTTGCCCCACTGAACATATTTCTGGCCCAAGAGTCCTTGATTATTAACTTCTATACATTCCCATTGTCTCTCTTCATATTAAATCAGCCATAACGTAATATATTGAACCATTTAACATGTTTCTGGCCGAAGAGTCCTTAAATATTAAGTTACTATTCATACTCATTGACTCCTTCTTATGTTACGTCAAGCCATACAAAAGACCATAATTGACCTACTGAATATAGTTCTGGTCCAAGATTCCTTGAACTAACATTTTATACACAATTATAGACTGCTTCTGACGTTAAATCAGCCATACAGCAGTCCATATTTGACCTACGGAACATATTTTTGACAAAAGACTCTTTGAACATTGACTTTCTATCCACATTGGACTCCAGAGCTCCTCCCTCAGGGATTCACATGCTCACGTCAACGCGGACAAAGACGCAGAAGTGAATAAATAGACGAAAATCAACGCGTAGCCAACAGCGTAGAGGCTAAGACGCAGATCCGACGCAGAAGTACAAATCAGCCTTTATGTTACGTCAGCCACACATTAGTATTTATTTGACGTTTTGAAGTTTTTTTTAATATTTATTCTCATAAACTCTTTCTGATATTAAATCAGCCATTACAATAAAATAAAATGAAAAAACTTAAAAAAAACTTTTTGTGAAACTTGTGTCTAGTAATGGGAATCAAAAGGGAAGTCAATGAGTATGTATAGTAAGTTAGTGTTTAAGGACTCTTAGGCCGAGAATATTTTCAGTAGGTCAAATATGGACTTCTGTACAGCCATGACATGTAAAAAAAATAAATAATAAAAAATAAAAAATCTTAACAAATACCTTTTGTGGAACTTTTGGCTAGTAATATGAATCAGGAGGGAAGACAATGAGTATGTATAGTAAGTTATTGTTTAAGAACTCTTGGGCCAAAAATATGTTCAGTTGGTCAAATATGGACTTCTGTACAGCCATAACATGTGAAAAAAATAAAAAATAAATAATGAATAAAATAAAAAAAACCTTAGAAAAAACTTTTGGTGGATCTTTTGGCTAGTAATGGGAATCAGAAGGGAAGTCAATGAGTATGTATAGTAAGTTAGTGTTTAAGGACTCTTGGGCCAAAAATATGTTCAGTAGGTCAAATATGGACTTCTGTACAGCCATAACATGTAAAAAAAAAAAAAAAAAAAAACTTACAAATATCTTTTGTGGAACTTTTGGCTAGTAATGGCAATCAGAATGGAAGTCAATGAGTATGTATAGTAAGTTAGTGTTTAAGGACTTTTGGGCCGAAAATATGTTCAATAGGTCAAATATGGACTTCTGTACATCCATAAACATGTTAAAAAAAAAAAAAAACACACACAAAAAAAACCTTAAAAAAAGCTTTTGAGGAACTTTTGGCTAGTAATGGGAATCATAAGGTAAGTCAATGAGTATGTATAGTAAGTTAGTGTTTAAGGACTCTTGGGCCAAAAATATGTTCAGTAGGTCAAATATGGACTTCTGTACAGCCATAACATTTAAAAAAAACAAAACAAAAAAAAAAAAAACCTTGAAAAGAACCTTTTGTGGAACTTTTGGCTAGTAATGGGAATATTACAAAAATATGTTCAGTAGGTCAAATATGGACTTCTGTACAGCCATAAACATGTAAAATATAATAATAATAATAATAATAATAAAACATTTAAAAACCTTAAAAAGTACCTTTTGTGGAACTTTTGCCTAGTAATGGGAATCAGAAGGGATGTCAATGAGTATGTATAGTAAGTTTGTGTTTAAGGACTCTTAGGCTGAGAATATGTTAAGTAGGTCAAATAAGGACTTCTGTACAGCCATAACGTAAAAAAAAAAAAAAAAAAAAAAAAAATAACTTAAAAGACCTTTTGTGGAACTTTTGGTTAGTAATAGGAATCAGAAGGCAAGTCAATCAGTATGTATAGTAAGTTAGTGTTTAAGGACGCTTAGGCAGAGAATATGTTCAGTAGGCCAAATATGGACTTATGTACAGCCATGACATGTAAAAAAAATAAATAATAAAAAATAAAAAATCTTAAAAAATACCTTTTGTGGAACTTTTAGCTAGTAATATGAATCAGGAGGGAAGACAATATGTATAATAAGTTATTGTTTTAGGACTCTTGGGCCAAAAATATGTTCAGTTGGTCAAATATGGACTTCTGTACAGCCATAACATGTAAAAAAAAAAAAAAAAAAAAAAACGTACAAATACCTTTTGTGGAACTATTGGCTAGTAATGGGAATCAGAAGGGAAGTCAATGAGTATGTACACAAAAAAAACCTTAAAAAAAGCTTTTGAGGAACTTTTGGCTAGTAATGGGAATCATAAGGTAAGTCAATGAGTATGTATAGTAAGTTAGTGTTTAAGGACTCTTGGGCCAAAAATATGTTCAGTAGGTCAAATATGGACTTCTGTACAGCCATAACATTTAAAAAAAAAAAAAAAAAAAAAACCTTGAAAAGAACCTTTTGTGGAACTTTTGGCTAGTAATGGGAATATTACAAAAATATGTTCAGTAGGTCAAATATGGACTTCTGTACAGCCATAAACATGTAAAATATAATAATAATAATAATAATAATAAAACATTTAAAAACCTTAAAAAATACCTTTTGTGGAACTTTTGGCTAATAATGGATATCAGAAGGGAAGTCAATGAGCATGTATATTATGTTAGTGTTGTTTAAGGACTCTTGGGGCGAAAATATGTTCAGTAGGTCAAATAAGGACTTCTGTAAAGCCATAATATGTAAAAAAAATAAATAAATAAATAAAAACAATAATGAATAAATAAATTATAAAACCTTACAAAAAACTTTTGGTGGAACTTTTGGCTAGTAATGTGAATCAGGAGGGAAGACAATGAGTATGTATAGTAAGTTATTGTTTAAGGACTCTTGGGCCAAAAATATGTTCAGTTGGTCAAATATGGACTTCTGTACAGCCATAACATGTGAAAAAAAATAAAAATATTAATGAATAAAAAAAAAAAAACCTTACAAAAAACTTTTGGTGGATCTTTTGGCTAGTCAAATATGGACTTCTGTACAGCCATAACATGTAAAAAAAAAATAATAATAATAATAATAATAATAAGAAAAAATAAAAAACCTTACAAATACCTTTTGTGGAACTTTTGCCTAGTAATGGGAATCAGAAGGGATGTCAATGAGTATGTATAGTAAGTTTGTGTTTAAGGACTCTTAGGCTGAGAATATGTTCAGTAGGTCAAATAAGGACTTCTGTACAGCCATAACGTAAAAAAAAAAATAAATAAAAAAAATAACTTAAAAGACCTTTTGTGGAACTTTTGGTTAGTAATGGGAATCAGAAGGCAAGTCAATCAGTATGTATAGTAAGTTAGTGTTTAAGGACGCTTAGGCAGAGAATATGTTCAGTAGGCCAAATATGGACTTATGTACAGCCATAACAGGTAAAAAAAAATGTAACACCTTGTGTCAGACATATGTTCAGTATGCATTAGTAAGTCAATTTTCAAGAACACTTTGGTCAAAAATATGTTCAGTGGTAGAAATATGGATTACTGTCTTGCAGATTTAACATCATAAGGACTCTTAGAGAATATATGGATGATATCCTTTTGTTGACCCTTAGCCAAAAACATGTTTAGTAGGTGAAATATGGACTTCTGTATAGCCATATACAGAAGTTTCTATAAATTAAGTTTTTATACACAATTATAGACTCCCGGCATTATGGATTACTCCTGGCAAGACAACTCATTCCGAGGTGCATTGAGGTGCATTATATGCCATTATACTCCAATTGCATTGCATACACTACAACTTTATCCGAAGAATAACATTTTAGAGATAACACATTAGAGATTCTAGAGATAACACAGCACAAATGATATATACCATTTGAATAGACCATAGAATAGGCAAGACACTTATATGCACAACGAGTTCTTCTATGCAATGCAAAAGCACTAATCTCATCAATGCACAACAAGTTCTTGTATGCATTGCAATGCAAAAGCACTAATCTCGTCAATCCACAACGAGTTCTTTTATGCAATGCAAAAGCACTTGTCTCCAGTGCACAACGAGTTATTGTATGCAATGCAAACAAACTTATGTCGTCAATGCATGAGTTCTTATATTGCATTGCAATGCAACAGCACTTATCTCTTCACTGCACAACGAGTTCTTATATGCAATGCAATGTTAAAGCACTAATCTCTTCAATGCACACCAAGTTCTTGTATGCTTTGCAATGCAAAAGCACTTATCTCTTCAATGCACGGGTTCTTATATGCATGCAATGCAACAGCACATATGTCTTTAATGCACAAAGAATTCTTGTATGCAATGCAATGTAAAAGCACTTGTCTCTTCAATGCACAACAAATTACTTATGCAATGCAATGCAAACGCACTAATCTCTTCAATGCACGAGTTCATATGCATTGCAAAGAAACAGCACTTCGAGTTCTTATATGCAGTGCAATGTTAAAGCACTAATCTCAAGTTCTGGTATGCTTTGCAAAGCATCAGCACTAATCTCTTCAATGCACAACGAGTTCATGTATTTAGTGCAATGTAAAAGCACTTATGTATTCAATGCACGAGTTCTTATATGCATTGCAATGCAAAAGCACTAATCTCTTCAGTGCACAACGAGTTATTTTATGCAATGCAAACGCACTAATCTCTTCAATGCACGAGTTCATATGCATTGCAAAGCAACAGCACTTCGAGTTCTTATGCAATGTTAAATCACTAATCTCAAGTTCTTGTTTGCTTTGCAATGCAAAAGCACTTATCTCTTCAATGCACAACGCAATGCATGCAATGCAAAAGCACTAATCTCTTCAATGCACAAAGAGTTCTTGTATGCAACTGCAATGTAAAAGCACTAATCGCTTTAATGCAAACTAGTAAGTAAGTTAGTTCTTATATGCATTGCAATTATCTCTTCAGTGAACAACGAATGCAAAAATCACTAATCTCTTCAATGCACAATGAGTTATGGTATGCAATGCAAACACACTAATCTATTCAATGCACAACAAGTTATTGTATGCAATGCAAACACACTAATCTCTTCAATGCACATCGAGTTATTGTATGCATTGCAATGCAATTGCATTTATATTTTTCAATGCATGAGTTCTTGTATGTATTTCAACGCAAACGCGTTTACCTCTTCTTTGCATCACTTATCTCTTCCAATGTACGAGTTCTTGTATGTATTGCAATGCATAACGCTTATCTCTTCAAAGCGTTAGATTGTGCAATGCAATGCGACATTTAATATGTTTTTTTTATCTCTTTAATACACAAGTTAGTTCTTGCATGCAATGCACTGCAATAACACGTTTGGTGTGTTCTCTATTCAATACACAACAGAACAAGCTGATTCTTGTATGTAATGCAACAGTTCACATGACCATCTAAAATATATTATCTCCATTATATAACACAGCATTTTATTCGTATATTCGTATATGTATGCATTAAAACAGAGCATATGTTATTCTTAAATGCACAAAGGAATAATTTTGATTTTGTCTCTAAACATAGCATTTAAGGTTGTTCGTCACTGAATAACGGATTAAGTTAGATAGTGTATGCAATGCAACAATTATGTTATGCGTTATTTCTTCAATACAGAACGGAATGATTTAGTTCTTGTATGCATATCAATGAAACGGAGCATATATCAAGAGTTATTTTATCTTTTCAATGCACAAGTTAGATCCTGCATGCAATGCAATGAAACAGCATATGTTATTCACAATGCACAACGTATTAAGTTAGATCCTGCATGCAATGTAACAGCACACATGTTATGTGTTCTCTCTTAAAGGAATGAGTTTGTTTGTATACAATGCAAGCACATATGTTAAGTTAGATCGTGTATTCAGTTGCAATGCAACAGCAAATGTGTTATTTAAATACACAATGGCATGGGATTGTTCATGTTGCAATGTACTACAACAGCACACGTTGTGTTATGTTTTCAATGCACAACGGAATAATTAAGTTTTGTATGCGATCTAGCAGAGCAAAACATAACATTTTAAGTTTGTTCCTCACTGGATAACGGATTAAGTTAGTGTAAGCAGAACATACTGAACATATGTCTGACAAAGGGGTCCACACATGGAGTTCAACTATATATTCTCAAAGACTCCATCTGATGTTAAATCAACCAGACAGTAGTCCATATTTGCCCCACTGAACATATTTCTGGCCCAAGAGTCCTTGATTATTAACTTCTATACATTCCCATTGTCTCTCTTCATATTAAATCAGCCATAACGTAATATATTGAACCATTTAACATGTTTCTGGCCGAAGAGTCCTTAAATATTAAGTTACTATTCATACTCATTGACTCCTTCTTATGTTACATCAAGCCATACAAAAGACCATAATTGACCTACTGAATATATTTCTGGTCCAAGATTCCTTGAACTAACATTTTATACACAATTATAGACTGCTTCTGACGTTAAATCAGCCATACAGCAGTCCATATTTGACCTACGGAACATATTTTTGACAAAAGACTCTTTGAACATTGACTTTCTATCCACATTGGACTCCAGAGCTCCTCCCTCAGGGATTCACATGCTCACGTCAACGCGGACAAAGACGCAGAAGTGAATAAATAGACGAAAATCAACGCGTAGCCAACAGCGTAGAGGCTAAGACGCAGATCCGACGCAGAAGTACAAATCAGCCTTTATGTTACGTCAGCCACACATTAGTATTTATTTGACGTTTTGAAGTTTTTTTTAATATTTATTCTCATAAACTCTTTCTGATATTAAATCAGCCATTACAATAAAATAAAATGAAAAAACTTAAAAAAAACTTTTTGTGAAACTTGTGTCTAGTAATGGAAATCAAAAGGGAAGTCAATGAGTATGTATAGTAAGTTAGTGTTTAAGGACACTTGGGCTGAAAATATGTTCAGTAGGTCCAGTACGGACTTCTGTACAGCCATAACATGTAAAAAAAAAAAAAAAATGATAATAATAGAAAATAAAAAACCGTAAAAATAAACTTTTGTGGAACTTTTGGCTACTAATGGGAATCAGGAGGGAAGTCAATGAGTATGTAGAGAAAGTGAGTGTTTAAGGACTCTTGGTCCGAAAATATAAGGACTTCTGTACAGCCATAACATTTAAAAAAAAAAAAAAAAAAACCTTACAAATACCTTTTGTGGAACTATTGGCTAGTAATGGGAATCAGAAGGGAAGTCAATGAGTATGTATAGTAAGTTAGTGTTTAAGGACTCTTAGGCCGAGAATATTTTCAGTAGGTCAAATATGGACTTCTGTACAGCCATGACATGTAAAAAAAATAAATAATAAAAAAAAAAAAATCTTAACAAATACCTTTTGTGGAACTTTTGGCTAGTAATGGGAATCAGGAGGGAAGACAATGAGTATGTATAGTAAGTTATTGTTTAAGAACTCTTGGGCCAAAAATATGTTCAGTTGGTCAAATATGGACTTCTGTACAGCCATAACATGTGAAAAAAATAAAAAAACTTACAAATACCTTTTGTGGAACTTTTGGCTAGTAATGGGAATCAGAAGGGAAGTCAATGAGTATGTATAGTAAGTTAGTGTTTAAGGACTCTTGGGCCAAAAATATGTTCAGTTGGTCAAATATGGACTTCTGTACAGCCATAACATGTGAAAAAATAATAATAATAATAATGAATAAAAAAAAAAAAACTTTTGGTGGATCTTTTGGCTAGTAATGGCAATCAGAATGGAAGTCAATGAGTATGTATAGTAAGTTAGTGTTTAAAGACTCTTGGGCCAAAAATATGTTCAGTAGGTCAAATATGGACTTCTGTACAGCCATAACATGTAAAAAAAAAAACTTACAAATACCTTACAAATACCTTTTGTGGAACTTTTGGCTAGTAATGGGAATCAGAAGGGAAGTCAATGAGTATGTATAGTAAGTTAGTGTTTAAGGACTCTTGGGCCAAAAATATGTTCAGTTGGTCAAATATGGACTTCTGTACAGCCATAACATGTGAAAAAAAAATAATAATAATAATGAATAAAAAAAAAAACTTACAAAAAACTTTTGGTGGATCTTTTGGCTAGTAATGGCAATCAGAAGGGAAGTCAATGAGTATGTATAGTAAGTTAGTGTTTAAGGACTCTTGGGCCAAAAATATGTTCAGTAGGTCAAATATGGACTTCTGTACACCCATAACATGTAAAAAAAAAAAAAACTTACAAATACCTTTTGTGGAACTTTTGGCTAGTAATGGGAATCAGAAGGGAAGTCAATGAGTATGTATAGTAAGATAGTGTTTAAGGACTCTTGGGCCAAAAATATGTTCAGTAGGTCAAATATGGACTTCTGTACAGCCATAACATGTGAAAAAAAAAAAAAATAATAATAATGAATAAAAAAAAAAAACTTTTGGTGGATCTTTTGGCTAGTAATGGCAATCAGAAGGGAAGTCAATGAGTATGTATAGTAAGTTAGTGTTTAAGGCCTCTTGGGCCAAAAATATGTTCAGTAGGTCAAATATGGAATTCTGTACAGCCATAACATTTAAAAAAAAAAAACTTACAAATACCTTTTGTGGAACTTTTGGCTAGTAATGGCAATCAGAAGGGAAGTCAATGAGTATGTATAGTAAGTTAGTGTTTAAGGACTAAGCACTAAGTCAATGAGTATGTATAGTAAGTTATTGTTTAAGGACTCTTGGGCCTAAAATATGTTCAGTAGGTCAAATAAGGACTTCTGTACAGCCATAACATGTAAAAAAAAAAAAAAAAAAAAAAAAAAAAACCTTACAAATACCTTTTGTGGAACTATTGGCTAGTAATATGAATCAGGAGGGAAGACAATGAGTATGTATAGTAAGTTATTGTTTAAGGACTCTTGGGCCAAAAATATGTTCAGTTGGTCAAATATGGACTTCTGTACAGCCATAACATGTGAAAAAAATAAAAAATAAATAATGAATAATAAAAAAAAACCCTTAGAAAAAACTTTTGGTGGATCTTTTGGCTAGTAATGGGAATCAGAAGGGAAGTCAATGAGTATGTATAGTAAGTTAGTGTTTAAGGACTCTTGGGCCAAAAATATGTTCAGTTGGTCAAATATGGACTTCTGTACAGCCATAACATGTGAAAAAAATAAATAATAATAATAATGAATAAAATAAAAACAACTTTTGGTGGATCTTTTGGCTAGTAATGGCAATCAGAAGGGAAGTCAATGAGTATGTATAGTAAGTTAGTGTTTAAGGACTCTTGGGCCAAAAATATGTTCAGTAGGTCAAATATGGACTTCTGTACAGCCATAACATGTAAAAAAACAAAACTTACAAATACCTTTTGTGGAACTTTTGACTAGTAATGGGAATCAGAAGGGAAGTCAATGAGTATGTATAGTAAGTTAGTGTTTAAGGACTCTTGGGCCAAAAATATGTTCAGTTGGTCAAATATGGACTTCTGTACAGCCATAACATGTGAAAAAAAATAAAAATAATAATGAATAAAAAAAAAAAACTTACAAAAAACATTTGGTGGATCTTTTGGCTAGTAATGGCAATCAGAAGGGAAGTCAATGAGTATGTATAGTAAGTTAGTGTTTAAGGACTCTTGGGCCAAAAATATGTTCAGTAGGTCAAATATGGACTTCTGTACAGCCATAACATGTAAAAAAAATAAATAAATAATAATAATAATAATAATAATAATAAATAAAAAACCTTAAAAAGAACCTTTTGTTGAACTTTTGGCTAGTAATGTGAATCAGAAGGGAAGTCAATGAGTATGTAGAAAAAGTGAGTGTTTAAGGACTCTTGGTCCGAAAATATAAGGAGTTCTGTACAGCCATAACATTTAAAAAAAAAAAAAAAAAAAAAAACTTACAAATACCTTTTGTGGAACTATTGGCTAGTAATGGGAATCAGAAGGGAAGTCAATGAGTATGTATAGTAAGTTAGTGTTTAAGGACTCTTAGGCCGAGAATATTTTCAGTAGGTCAAATATGGACTTCTGTATAGCCATAACATGTAAAAAAACAAAACTTACAAATACCTTTTGTGGAACTTTTGACTAGTAATGGGAATCAGAAGGGAAGTCAATGAGTATGTATAGTAAGTTAGTGTTTAAGGACTCTTGGGCCAAAAATATGTTCAGTTGGTCAAATATGGACTTCTGTACAGCCATAACATGTGAAAAAAAATAAAAATAATAATGAATAAAAAAAAAAAACTTACAAAAAACTTTTAGTGGATCTTTTGGCTAGTAATGGCAATCAGAAGGGAAGTCAATGAGTATGTATAGTAAGTTAGTGTTTAAGGACTCTTGGGCCAAAAATATGTTCAGTAGGTCAAATATGGACTTCTACAGCCATAACATGTAAAAAAAATAAATAAATAATAATAATAATAATAATAATAATAAATAAAAAACCTTAAAAAGAACCTTTTGTTGAACTTTTGGCTAGTAATGTGAATCAGAAGGGAAGTCAATGAGTATGTAGAAAAAGTGAGTGTTTAAGGACTCTTGGTCCGAAAATATAAGGAGTTCTGTACAGCCATAACATTTAAAAAAAAAAAAAAAAAAAAAACCTTACAAATACCTTTTGTGGAACTATTGGCTAGTAATGGGAATCAGAAGGGAAGTCAATGAGTATGTATAGTAAGTTAGTGTTTAAGGACTCTTAGGCCGAGAATATTTTCAGTAGGTCAAATATGGACTTCTGTACAGCCATGACATGTAAAAAAAAAAAATAATAAAAAAAAAAAAACCTTACAAATACCTTTTGTGGAACTATTGGCTAGTAATGGGAATCAGAAGGCAAGTCAATCAGTATGTATAGTAAGTTAGTGTTTAAGGACGCTTAGGCAGAGAATATGTTCAGTAGGCCAAATATGGACTTATGTACAGCCATGGACATGTAAAAAAAATAAAAAATAAAAAATCTTAAAAAATACCTTTTGTGGAACTTTTGGCTAGTAATATGAATCAGGAGGGAAGACAATGAGTATGTATAGTAAGTTATTGTTTAAGAACTCTTGGGCCAAAAATATGTTCAGTTGGTCAAATATGGACTTCTGTACAGCCATAACATGTGAAAAAAATAAAAAATAAATAATGAATAAAATAAAAAAAACCTTAGAAAAAACTTTTGGTGGATCTTTTGGCTAGTAATGGGAATCAGAAGGGAAATCAATGAGTATGTATAGTATGTTAGTGTTTAAGGACTCTTGGGCCAAAAATATGTTCAGTTGGTCAAATTTGGACTTCTGTACAGCCATAACATGTAAAAAAAAAAAAAAAACCTTAGAAAAAACTTTTGGTGGATCTTTTGGCTAGTAATGGGAATCAGAAGGGAAGTCAATGAGTATGTATAGTAAGTTAGTGTTTAAGGACTCTTGGGCCAAAAATATGTTCAGTTGGTCAAATTTGGACTTCTGTACAGCCATAACATGTAAAAAAAAAAAAAAAACTTACAAATACCTTTTGTGGAACTTTTGGCTAGTAATGGGAATCAGAAAGGAAGTCAATGAGTATGTATAGTAAGTTAGTGTTTAAGGACTCTTGGGCCAAAAATATATTCAGTTGGTCAAATATGGACTTCTGTACAGCCATAACATGTGAAAAAAAATAAAAATAATAATGAATAAAAAAAAAACCTTACAAAAAACTTTTGGTGGATCTTAAGGCTAGTAATGGGAATCAGAAGGCAAGTCAATCAGTATGTATATGTAAGTATGTATGTGTATGTATAGTAAGTTACTGTTTAAGGACTCTTGGGCCAAAAATATGTTCAGTTGGTCAAATATGGACTTCTGTACAGCCATAATATGTAAAAAAATAAAAAAAATAAAAACTTACAAATACCTTTTGTGGAACTATTGGCTAGTAATGGGAATCAGAAGGGAAGTCAATGAGTATGTATTGTAAGTTAGTGTTTAAGGACTCTTGGGGCGAAAATATGTTCAGTAGTTCAAATAAGGACTTCTGTACAGCCATGACATGCAAAAAAAATAAATAATAAAAAATAAAAAATCTTAAAAAATACCTTTTGTGGAACTTTTGGCTAGTAATATGAATCAGGAGGGAAGACAATATGTATAATAAGTTATTGTTTAAGGACTCTTGGGTCAAAAATATGTTCAGTGGGTCAAATAAGGACTTCTGTACAGCCATAACAGGTAAAAAAAATTGAACACCTTGTGTGGACCCCTTGGTCAGACATATGTTCAGTATGGATTAGTAAGTCAATGTTCAAGGACACTTTGGTCAAAAATATGTTCAGTGGTAGAAATATGGATTACTGTCTTGCAGATTTAACATCATAAGGACTCTTTGAGAATATATGGATGATATCCTTTTGTTGACCCTTAGCCAGAAACATGTTTAGTATGTGAAATATGGACTTCTGTATAGCCATATACAGAAGTTTCTATAAATTAAGTTCCTATACACAATTATAGACTCCCGGCATTATGGATTACTCCTGGCAAGACAACTCATTCCGAGGTGCATTGAGGTGCATTATATGCCATTATACTGCAATTGCATTGCATAAACTACAACTTTATCCAAAGAATAACATTTTAGAGATAACACATTAGAGATTCTAGAGATAACACAGCACAAATGATATATACCATTTGAATAGACCATAGAATAGGCAAGACCCTTATATGCACAACGAGTTCTTCTATGCAATGCAAAAGCACTAATCTCATCAATGCACAACAAGTTCTTGTATGCATTGCAATGCAAAAGCACTAATCTCGTCAATGCACAACGAGTTATTTTATGCAATGCAAAAGCAGTTGTCTCCAGTGCACAACGAGATATTGTATGCAATGCAAACGAACTTATGTCGTCAATGCACGAGTTCTTATATTGCATTGCAATGTTAAAGCACTAATCTCTTCAATGCACACCAAGTTCTTGTATGCTTTGCAATGCAAAAGCACTTATCTCTTCAATGCACGGGTTCTTATATGCATGCAATGCAACAGCACTTATGTCTTTAATGCACAAAGAATTCTTGTATGCAATGCAATGTAAAAGCACTTGTCTCTTCAATGCACAACAAATTACTTATGCAATGCAATGCAAACGCACTAATCTCTTCAATGCACGAGTTCATATGCATTGCAAAGAAACAGCACTTCGAGTTCTTATATGCAATGCAATGTTAAATCACTAATCTCTTCAATCCACGAGTTCATATGCATTGCAAAGCAACAGCACTTCGAGTTCTTATATGCAGTGCAATGTTAAATCACTAATCTCAAGTTCTGCTTTGCAAAGCATCAGCACTAATCTCTTCAATGCACAACGAGTTCATGTATTCAGTGCAATGTAAAAGCACTTATGTATTCAATGCACGAGTTCTTATATGCATTGCAATGCAAAAGCACTAATCTCTTCAGTGCACAACGAGTTATTTTATGCAATGCAAACGCACTAATCTCTTCAATGCACGAGTTCATATGCATTGCAAAGCAACAGCACTTCGAGTTCTTATATGCAATGCAATGTTAAATCACTAATCTCAAGTTCTTGTTTGCTTTGCAATGCAAAAGCACTTATCTCTTCAATGCACAACGCAATGCATGCAATGCAAAAGCACTAATCTCTTCAATGCACAAAGAGTTCTTGTATGCAACTGCAATGTAAAAGCACTAATCGCTTTAATGCAAACTAGTAAGTAAGTTAGTTCTTATATGCATTGCAATTATCTCTTCAGTGAACAACGAATGCAAAAATCACTAATCTCTTCAATGCACAATGAGTTATGGTATGCAATGCAAACACACTAATTTCTTCAATGCACATCGAGTTATTGTATGCATTGCAATGCAATTGCACTTATATTTTTCAATGCATGAGTTCTTGTATGTATTTCAACGCAAACGCGTTTACCTCTTCAATGCAACACTTATCTCTTCCAATGCACGAGTTCTTGTATGTATTGCAATGCATAACGCTTATCTCTTCAAAGCGTTAGTTTGTGCAATGCAATGCGAAATTTAATATGTTTTTTTATCTCTTTAATACACAAGTTAGTTCTTGCATGCAATGCACTGCAATAACACGTTTGGTGTGTTCTCTATTCAATACACAACAGAACAAGCTGATTCTTGTATGTAATGCAACAGTTCACATGACCATCTAAAATATATTATCTCCATTATATAACAGCATTTTATTCGTATATTCGTATATGTATGCATTAAAACAGAGCATATGTTATTCTTGCACAACGGAATAATTTTGATTTTGTCTCTAAACATAGCATTTAAGGTTGTTCGTCACTGAATAACGGATTAAGTTAGATAGTGTATGCAATGCAACAATTATGTTATGTGTTATTTCTTCAATGCAGAACGGAATGATTTAGTTATTGTATGCATATCAATGAAACGGAGCATATCTCAAGAGTTATTTTATCTTTTCAATGCACAAGTTAGATCCTGCATGCAATGCAATGAAACAGCATATGTTATTCACAATGCACAACGTATTAAGTTAGATCCTGCATACAATGTAACAGCACACATGTTATGTGTTCTCTCTTAAAGGAATGAGTTTGTTTGTATACAATGCAAGCACATATGTTAAGTTAGATCGTGTATTCAGTTGCAATGCAACAGCAAATATGTTATTTAAATACACAATGGCATGGGATTGTTCATGTTGCAATGTACTACAACAGCACACGTTGTGTTATGTTTTCAATGCACAACGGAATAATTAAGTTTTGTATGCGATCTAGCAGAGCAAAACATAACATTTTAAGTGTGTTCCTCACTGGATAACGGATTAAGTTAGTGTAAGCAGAACATACTGAACATATGTCTGACCAAGGGGTCCACACATGGAGTTCAACTATATATTCTCAAAGACTCCATCTGATGTTAAATCAACCAGACAGTAGTCCATATTTGCCCCACTGAACATATTTCTGGCCCAAGAGTCCTTGATTATTAACTTCTATACATTCCCATTGTCTCTCTTCATATTAAATCAGCCATAACGTAATATATTGAACCATTTAACATGTTTCTGGCCGAAGAGTCCTTACATATTAAGTTACTATTCATACTCATTGACTCCTTCTTATGTTACATCAAGCCATACAAAAGACCATAATTGACCTACTGAATATATTTCTGGTCCAAGATTCCTTGAACTAACATTTTATACACAATTATAGACTGCTTCTGACGTTAAATCAGCCATACAGCAGTCCATATTTGACCTACGGAACATATTTTTGACAAAAGACTCTTTGAACATTGACTTTCTATCCACATTGGACTCCAGAGCTCCTCCCTCAGGGATTCACATGCTCACGTCAACGCGGACAAAGACGCAGAAGTGAATAAATAGACGAAAATCAACGCGTAGCCAACAGCGTAGAGGCTAAGCCGCAGATCCGACGCAGAAGTACAAATCAGCCTTTATGTTACGTCAGCCACACATTAGTATTTATTTGACGTTTTGAAGTTTTTTTTATATTTATTCTCATAAACTCTTTCTGATATTAAATCAGCCATACAATAAAATAAAATAAAAAAACTTAAAAAAAACTTTTTGTGAAACTTTTGTCTAGTAATGGGAATCAAAAGGGAAGTCAATGAGTATGTATAGTAAGTTAGTGTTTAAGGACACTTGGGCTGAAAATATGTTCAGTAGGTCAAGTAAGGACTTCTGTACAGCCATAACATGTAAAAAAAAAAAAAAAAAAATGATAATAATAGAAAATAAAAAAACGTAAAAATAAACTTTTGTGGAACTTTTGGCTACTAATGGGAATCAGGAGGGAAGTCAATTAGTATGTATAGTAAGTTAGTGTTTAAGGACTCTTGTGCTGAAAATATGTTCAGTAAGTCAAATAAGGACTAATCTACAGCCATAACATGTAAAAAAAAATAAAAAATAAAAATAATAATAATAATAATAAAAAATAAAAAACCTTAAAAAGAACCTTTTGTTGAACTTTTGGCTAGTAATGTGAATCAGAAGGGAAGTCAATGAGTATGTAGAGAATGTGAGTGTTTAAGGACTCTTGGTCCGAAAATATAAGGAATTCTGTACAACCATAACATTTAAAAAAAATAAAATTAATTAAAAACCCTTTTGTGGAACTTTTGGCTAGTAATGGGAATCAGGAGGGAAGTCAATGAGTATGTATAGTAAGTTAATGTGTATGGACTATTGTGCTGAAAATAAGTTCAGTGGGTCAAATAAGGACTTCTGTACAGCCATAACATGTAAAAAAAAAAAATGAATAAATCAATTAAAAACCTTACACAAAACTTTTGGTAGAACTTTTGGATAGTAATATGAATCAGGAGGGAAGACAATGAATATGTATAGTAAGTTATTGTTTAAGGACTCTTGGGCCTAAAATATGTTCAGTAGGTCAAATAAGGACTTCTGTACAGCCATAACATTAAAAAAAAAAAAAAAACCTTACAAATACCTTTTGTGGAACTATTGACTAGTAATGGGAATCAGAAGGCAAGTCAATCAGTATGTATATTAATTTAGTGTTTAAGAACGCTTAGGCAGAGAATATGTTCAGTAGGCCAAATATGGACTTATGTAGAGCCATGACATGTAAAAAAAATAAATAATAAAAAATAAAACATCTTAAGAAATACCTTTTGTGGAACTTTTGGCTAGTAATATGAATCAGGAGGGAAGTCAATGAATATGTATAGTAAGTTATTGTTTAAG
Organism: Rhinogobio ventralis; assembly: GCA_039654625.1. Classification (NCBI taxonomy): domain Eukaryota; kingdom Metazoa; phylum Chordata; class Actinopteri; order Cypriniformes; family Gobionidae; genus Rhinogobio; species Rhinogobio ventralis. The sequence goes on from CM077196.1 coordinate 42,197,141, forward strand.
GACTCTTGGGCCAAAAATATGTTCAGTTGGTCAAATATGGACTTCTGTACAGCCATAACATGTGAAAAAAATGAAAAATAAATAATGAATAAAAAAAAAAAAAACCTTACAAAAAACTTTTGGTGGATCTATTGGCTAGTAATGGGAATCAGAAGGGAAGTCAATGAGTATGTATAGTAAGTTAGTGTTTAAGGACTCTTGGGCCAAAAATATGTTCAGTTGGTCAAATATGGACTTCTGTACAGCCATAACATGTGAAAAAAATGAAAAATAAATAATGAATAAAAAAAAAAAAAACCTTACAAAAAACTTTTGGTGGATCTTTTGGCTTGTAATGGGAATCAGAAGGGAAGTCAATGAGTATGTATAGTAAATTAGTGTTTAAGGACTCTTGGGCCAAAAATATGTTCAGTTGGTCAAATATGGACCTCTGTACAGCCATAACATGTAAAAAAAACAAAAAAAAAAACCTTACAAATACCTTTTGTGGAACTATTGGCTAGTAATGGGAATCAGAAGGCAAGTCAATCAGTATGTATAGTAAGTTAGTGTTTAAGGAAGCTTAGGCAGAGAATATGTTCAGTAGGCCAAATATGGACTTCTGTACAGCCATAACATGTGAAAAAAAACAAAAACAAATAATGAATACAAAAAAAAAAAACCTTACAAAAAACTTTTGGTGGATCTTTTGGCTAGTGATGGCATTCAAAAGGGAAGTCAATGAGTAAGAATAGTAAGTTAGTGTTTAAGGACTCTTGGGCCAAAAATATGTTCAGTAGGTCAAATATGGACTTCTGTACAGCCATAACATGTGAAAAAAAATAAAAATAATAATGAATAAAAAAAAAACCTTACAAAAAACTTTTGGTGGATCTTAAGGCTAGTAATGGGAATCAGAAGGCAAGTCAATCAGTATGTATAGTAAGTTAGTAAGGACGCTTAGGCAGAGAATATATTCAGAATATATTCAGTAGGCCAAATATGGACTTATGTACAGCCATGACATGTAAAAAAAATAAATAATAAAAAATAAAACATCTTAAGAAATACCTTTTGTGGAACTTTTGGCTAGTAATATGAATCAGGAGGGAAGTCAATGAATATGTATAGTAAGTTATTGTTTAAGGACTCTTGGGCCAAAAATATGTTCAGTTGGTCAAATATGGACTTCTGTACAGCCATAACATGTGAAAAAAATGAAAAATAAATAATGAATAAAAAAAAAAAAAACCTTACAAAAAACTTTTGGTGGATCTATTGGCTAGTAATGGGAATCAGAAGGGAAGTCAATGAGTATGTATAGTAAGTTAGTGTTTAAGGACTCTTGGGCCAAAAATATGTTCAGTTGGTCAAATATGGACTTCTGTACAGCCATAACATGTGAAAAAATAATAATAATAATAAATAATAAAAAAAAAAAACCTACAAAAAACTTTTGGTGGATCTTTTGGCTAGTAATGGCAATCAGAAGGGAAGTCAATGAGTATGTATAGTAAGTTAGTGTTTAAGGACTCTTGGGCCAAAAATATGTTCAGTAGGTCAAATATGGACTTATGTACAGCCATAACATGTAAAAAAAAAAAAAAAAAAAAAAAAAAAATTAAAAAACCTTTTGTGGAACTTTTGGCTAGTAATGGGAATCAGAAGGGAAATCAATGAGTATGTATAGTAAGTTACTGTTTAAGGACTCTTAGGCTGAGAATATGTTCAGTAGGTCAAATAAGGACTTCTGTACAGCCATAACATGTAAAAAAAAAAAAAAAACCTTAAAAGACCTTTTGTGGAACTTTTGGCTAGTAATGGGAATCAGAAGGCAAGTCAATCAGTATGTATAGTAAGTTAGTGTTTAAGGACGCTTAGGCAGAGAATATGTTCAGTAGGCCAAATATGGACTTATGTACAGCCATGACATGTAAAAAAAATAAATAATAAAAAATAAAAAATCTTAAAAAATACCTTTTGTGGAACTTTTGCCTAGTAATGGGAATCAGAAGGGAAGTCAATGAGTATGTATAGTAAGTTAGTGTTTAAGGACTCTTGGGCCAAAAATATGTTCAGTTGGTCAAATATGGACCTCTGTACAGCCATAAAATGTAAAAAAAAAAAAAAAAAAAACCTTACAAATACCTTTTGTGGAACTATTGGCTAGTAATGGGAATCAGAAGGCAAGTCAATCAGTATGTATAGTAATTTAGTGTTTAAGGAAGCTTAGGCAGAGAATATGTTCAGTAGGCCAAATATGGACTTCTGTACAGCCATAACATGTGAAAAAAAACAAAAACAAATAATGAATAAAAAAAAAAAAAACCTTACAAAAAACTTTTGGTGGATCTTAAGGCTAGTAATGGGAATCAGAAGGCAAGTCAATCAGTATGTATAGTAAGTTAGTAAGGACGCTTAGGCAGAGAATATATTCAGAATATATTCAGTAGGCCAAATATGGACTTATGTACAGCCATAACATGTAAAAAAAAAACTTACAAATACCTTTTGTGGAACTTTTGGCTAGTAATGGGAATCAGAAGGGAAGTCAATGAGTATGTATAGTAAATTAGTGTTTAAGGACTCTTGGGCCAAAAATATGTTCAGTTGGTCAAATATGGACTTCTGTACAGCCATAACATGTGAAAAAATAATAATAATAATAAATAATAATAAAAAAAAACCTACAAAAAACTTTTGGTGGATCTTTTGGCTAGTAATGGCAATCAGAAGGGAAGTCAATGAGTATGTATAGTAAGTTAGTGTTTAAGGACTCTTGGGCCAAAAATATGTTCAGTAGGTCAAATATGGACTTATGTACAGCCATAACATGTAAAAAAAAAAAAAAAAAAAAAAAAAAAAAAAATTAAAAAACCTTTCGTGGAACTTTTGGCTAGTAATGGGAATCAGAAGGGAAGTCAATGAGTATGTATAGTAAGTTACTGTTTAAGGACTCTTAGGCTGAGAATATGTTCAGTAGGTCAAATAAGGACTTCTGTACAGCCATAACATGTAAAAAAAAAAAAAAACCTTAAAAGACCTTTTGTGGAACTTTTGGCTAGTAATGGGAATCAGAAGGCAAGTCAATCAGTATGTATAGTAAGTTAGTGCTTAAGGACGCTTAGGCAGAGAATATGTTCAGTAGGCCAAATATGGACTTATGTACAGCCATGACATGTAAAAAAAATAAATAATAAAAAATAAAAAATCTTAAAAAATACCTTTTGTGGAACTTTTGCCTAGTAATGGGAATCAGAAGGGAAGTCAATGAGTATGTATAGTAAGTTAGTGTTTAAGGACTCTTGTGCTGAAAATATGTTCAGTAAGTCAAATAAGGACTAATCTACAGCCATAACATGTAAAAAATAATAAAAAATAAAAATAATAATAATAATAATAAAAAATAAAAAACCTTAAAAAGAACCTTTTGTTGAACTTTTGGCTAGTAATGGGAATCAGAAGGGAAGTCAATGAGTATGTATAGTAAGTTAGTGTTTAAGGACTCTTGTGCTGAAAATATGTTCAGTAAGTCAAATAAGGACTAATCTACAGCCATAACATGTAAAAAATAATAAAAAATTAAAATAATAATAATAATAATAAAAAATAAAAAACCTTAAAAAGAACCTTTTGTTGAACTTTTGGCTAGTAATGTGAATCAGAAGGGAAGTCAATGAGTATGTAGAGAAAGTGAGTGTTTAAGGACTCTTGGTCCGAAAATATAAGGACTTCTGTACAGCCATAACATTTAAAAAAAATAAAATTAATTAAAAACTCTTTTGTGGAACTTTTGGCTAGTAATGGGAATCAGGAGGGAAGTCAATGAGTATGTATAGTAAGTTAATGTGTATGGACTCTTGTGCTGAAAAATAATACCTTTTGTGTAAAATAAAAAATAAATAATGAATAAAAAAAAAAAACCTTACAAAAAACTTTTGGTGGATCTTTTGGCTAGTAATGGCATTCAGAAGGGAAGTCAATGAGTAAGAATAGTAAGTTAGTGTTTAAGGACTCTTGGGCCAAAAATATGTTCAGTAGGTCAAATATGGACTTCTGTACAGCCATAACATGTAAAAAAAACTTTTAAAAAACTTTTAAAAAAATTAAAAAACCTTTTGTGGAACTTTTGGCTAGTAATGGGAATCAGAAGGGAAGTCAATGAGTATGTATAGTAAGTTAGTGTTTAAGGACTCTTGGGCCAAAAATATGTTCAGTAGGTCAAATATGGACTTCTGTACAGTCATAACATGTAAAAAAAAAAAAACTTACAAATACCTTTTGTGGAACTTTTGGCTAGTAATGGGAATCAGAAGGGAAGTCAATGAGCATGTATAGTAAGTTAGTGTTTAAGGACTCTTGGGCCAAAAATATGTTCAGTAGGTCAAATATGGACTTCTGTACAGTCATAACATGTAAAAAAAAACTTACAAATACCTTTTGTGGAACTTTTGGCTAGTAATGGGAATCAGAAGGGAAGTCAATCAGTATGTATAGTAAGTTAGTGTTTAAGGACGCTTAGGCAGAGAATATGTTCAGTAGGCCAAATATGGACTTATGTACAGCCATGACATGTAAAAAAAATAAATAATAAAAAATTAAAAATCTTAAAAAATACCTTTTGTGGAACTTTTGGCTAGTAATATGAATCAGGAGGGAAGACAATGAGTATGTATAGTAAGTTACTGTTTAAGGACTCTTGGGCCAAAAATATGTTCAGTTGGTCAAATATGGACTTCTGTACAGCCATAACATGTAAAAAAAAAAACTTACAAATACCTTTTGTGGAACTTTTGGCTAGTAATGGGAATCAGAAGGGAAATCAATGAGAATGTATAGTAAGTTAGTGTTTAAGGACGCTTAGGCTGAGAATATGTTCAGTAGGCCAAGTAATGACTTCTGTACAGCCATGACATGTAAAAAAAAAATAATAATAATAATAATAATAATAAGAAAAAATAAAAAACCTTACAAATACCTTTTGTGGAACTTTTGCCTAGTAATGGGAATCAGAAGGGAAGTCAATGAGTATGTATAGTAAGTTAATGTTTAAGGACTCTTGGGCCAAAAATATGTTCAGTAGGTCAAATATGGACTTCTGTACAGCCATAACATGTGAAAAAAAAAAATAATAATAATGAATAAAAAAAAAAAAACCTTACAAAAAACTTTTGGTGGATCTTTTGGCTAGTAATGGCATTCAGAAGGGAAGTCAATGAGTAAGAATAGTAAGTTAGTGTTTAAGGACTCTTGGGCCAAAAATATGTTCAGTAGGTCAAATATGGACTTCTGTACAACCATAACATGTGAATAAAAATAAAAATAATAATGAATAAAAAAAAAAACCTTACAAAAAACTTTTGGTGGATCTTAAGGCTAGTAATGGGAATCAGAAGGCAAGTCAATCAGTATGTATAGTAAGTTAGTGTTTAAGGACGCTTAGGCAGAGAATATGTTCAGTAGGCCAAATATGGACTTCTGTACAGTCATAACATGTAAAAAAAAAAAAACTAACAAATACCTTTTGTGGAACTTTTGGCTAGTAATGGGAATCAGAAGGGAAGTCAATGAGTATGTATAGTAAGTTAGTGTTTAAAAACTCTTGGGCCAAAAATATGTTCAGTTGGTCATATAAGGACTTCTGTACAGCCATAACATGTACAAAAAAAAAAAAAAAAAAAAAAAAAAATTTTAAAAACCTTTTGTGGAACTTTTGGCTAGTAATGGGAATCAGAAGGCAAGTCAATCAGTATGTATAGTCAGTTAGTGTTTAAGGACGCTTAGGCAGAGAATATGTTCAGTAGGCCAAATATGGACTTATGTACAGCCATGATATGTAAAAAAAATAAATAATACAAAATAAAAAATCTTAAAAAATACCTTTTGTGGAACTTTTGCCTAGTAATGGGAATCAGAAGGGAAGTCAATGAGTATGTATAGTAAGTTAGTGTTTAAGGACTCTTGTGCTGAAAATATGTTCAGTAAGTCAAATAAGGACTAATCTACAGCCATAACATGTAAAAAATAATAAAAAAAAAAAAAAATAATAATAATAATAAAAAATAAAAAACCTTAAAAAGAACCTTTTGTTGAACTTTTGGCTAGCAATGGGAATCAGAAGGGAAGTCAATGAGTATGTATAGTAAGTTAGTGTTTAAGGACTCTTGTGCTGAAAATATGTTCAGTAAGTCAAATAAGGACTAATCTAGAGCCATAACATGTAAAAAATAATAAAAAATAAAAATAATATTAATAATAATAAAAAATAAAAAACCTTAAAAAGAACCTTTTGTTGAACTTTTGGCTAGTAATGTGAATCAGAAGGGAAGTCAATGAGTATGTAGAGAAAGTGAGTGTTTAAGGACTCTTGGTCCGAAAATATAAGGACTTCTGTACAGCAAAACATTTAAAAAAAATAAAATTAATTAAAAACCCTTTTGTGGAACTTTTGGCTAGTAATGGGAATCAGGAGGGAAGTCAATGAGTATGTATAGTAAGTTAATGTGTATGGACTCTTGTGCTGAAAATAATTTCAGTGGGTCAAATAGGGACTTCTGTACAGCCATAACATGTAAAAAAATAAATAATAAAAAATAAAAAATCTTACAAAAAATACCTTTTGTGGAACTTTTGGCTAGTAATATGAATCAGGAGGGAAGTCAATGAGTATGTATAGCAAGTTATTGTTTAAGGACTCTATGGCCTAAAATATGTTCAGTAGGTCAAATAAGGACTTCTGTACAGCCATAACATGTAAAAAAAAAAAAAAAAATACCTTACAAATACCTTTTGTGGAACTATTGGCTAGTAATGGGAATCAGAAGGCAAGTCAATCAGTATGTATAGTAAGTTAGTGTTTAAGGACGCTTAGGCAGAGAATATGTTCAGTAGGCCAAATATGGACTTATGTACAGCCATGACATGTAAAAAAAAAAAATTATAAAAAATCTTAAAAAATACCTTTTGTGGAACTTTTGGCTAGTAATATGAATCAGGAGGGAAGACAATGAGTATGTATAGTAAGTTATTGTTTAAGGACTCTTGGGCCAAAAATATGTTCAGTTGGTCAAATATGGACTTCTGTACAGCCATAACATGTGAAAAAAATAAAAAATAAATAATGAATAAAAAAAAAAAAACCTTACAAAAAACTTTTGGTGGATCTTTTGGCTAGAAATGGCATTCAGAAGGGAAGTCAATGAGTAAGAATAGTAAGTTAGTGTTTAAGGACTCTTGGGCCAAAAATATGTTCAGTAGGTCAAATATGGACTTCTGTACAGCCATAACATGTGAAAAAAATAAAAAATAAATAATGAATAAAAAAAAAAAACCTTACAAAAAACTTTTGGTGGATCTTTTGGCTAGAAATGGCATTCAGAAGGGAAGTCAATGAGTAAGAATAGTAAGTTAGTGTTTAAGGACGCTTAGGCAGAGAATATGTTCAGTAGGCCAAATATGGACTTATGTACAGCCATGACATGTAAAAAAAAATAATAATAAAAAATAAAAAATCTTAAAAAATACCTTTTGTGGAACTTTTGGCTAGTAATATGAATCAGGAGGGAAGACAATGAGTATGTATAGTAAGTTAGTGTTTAAGGACTCTTGGGCCAAAAATATGTTCAGTAGGTCAAATATGGACTTATGTACAGCCATAACATGTAAAAAAAAAAAAAAAAAAAAAAAAAAAAATTTAAAAACCTTTTGTGGAACTTTTGGCTAGTAATGGGAATCAGAAGGGAAGTCAATGAGTATGTATAGTAAGTTTGTGTTTAAGGACTCTTAGGCTGAGAATATGTTCAGTAGGTCAAATAAGGACTTCTGTACAGCCATAACATGTAAAAAAAAAAAAAAAAACCTTAAAAGACCTTTTGTGGAACTTTTGGCTAGTAATGGGAATCAGAAGGCAAGTCAATCAGTATGTATAGTAAGTTAGTGTTTAAGGACGCTTAGGCAGAGAATATGTTCAGTAGGCCAAATATGGACTTATGTACAGCCATGACATGTAAAAAAAATAAATAATAAAAAATAAAAAATCTTAAAAAATACCTTTTGTGGAACTTTTGGCTAGTAATATGAATCAGGAGGGAAGACAATGAGTATGTATAGTAAGTTACTGTTTAAGGACTCTTGGGCCAAAAATATGTTCAGTTGGTCAAATATGGACTTCTGTACAGCCATAACATGTAAAAAAAAAAAAAAAAAAAAAAACTAAAAAAATTTAAAAACCTTTTGTGGAATTTTTGGCTAGTAATGGGAATCAGAAGGGAAGTCAATGAGAATGTATTGTAAGTTAGTGTTTAAGGACTCTTAGGCTGAGAATATGTTCAGTAGGCCAAGTAAGGACTTCTGTACAGCCATGACATGTAAAAAAAATAAATAATAATAATAATAAGAAGAAAAAATAAAAAACCTTACAAATACCTTTTGTGGAACTTTTGCCTAGTAATGGGAATCAGAAGGGAAGTCAATGAGTATGTATAGTAAGTTAGTGTTTAAGGACTCTTGGGCCAAAAATATGTTCAGTAGGTCAAATATGGACTTCTGTACAGCCATAACATGTAAAAAAAATAAAATTAATTAAAAACCCTTTTGTGGAACTTTTGGCTAGTAATGGGAATCAGGAGGGAATTCAATGAGTATGTATAGTAAGTTAATGTGTATGGACTCTTGTGCTGAAAATAAGTTCAGTGGGTCAAATAAGGACTTCTGTACAGCCATAACATGTACAAAAAAAAGAAAAAAAAAAAAAAAAATTAAAAAACCTTTTGTGGAACTTTTGGCTAGTAATGGGAATCAGGAGGGAATTCAATCAGTATGTATAGTAAGTTAGTGTTTAAGGACGCTTAGGCAGAGAATATGTTCAGTAGGCCAAATATGGACTTATGTACAGCCATGACATGTAAAAAAAATAAATAATACAAAATAAAAAATCTTAAAAAATACCTTTTGTGGAACTTTTGCCTAGTAATGGGAATCAGAAGGGAAGTCAATGAGTATGTATAGTAAGTTAGTGTTTAAGGACTCTTGTGCTGAAAATATGTTCAGTAAGTCAAATAAGGACTAATCTACAGCCATAACATGTAAAAAATAATAAAAAATAAAAATAATAATAATAATAATAAAAAATAAAAAACCTTAAAAAGAACCTTTTGTTGAACTTTTGGCTAGTAATGGGAATCAGAAGGGAAGTCAATGAGTATGTATAGTAAGTTAGTGTTTAAGGACTCTTGTGCTGAAAATATGTTCAGTAAGTCAAATAAGGACTAATCTACAGCCATAACATGTAAAAAATAATAAAAAATTAAAATAATAATAATAATAATAAAAAATAAAAAACCTTAAAAAGAACCTTTTGTTGAACTTTTGGCTAGTAATGTGAATCAGAAGGGAAGTCAATGAGTATGTAGAGAAAGTGAGTGTTTAAGGACTCTTGGTCCGAAAATATAAGGACTTCTGTACAGCCCGAACATTTAAAAAAAATAAAATTAATTAAAAACCCTTTTGTGGAACTTTTGGCTAGTAATGGGAATCAGGAGGGAAGTCAATGAGTATGTATAGTAAGTTAATGTGTATGGACTCTTGTGCTGAAAATATGTTCAGTAAGTCAAATAAGGACTAATCTACAGCCATAACATGTAAAAAATAATAAAAAATAAAAATAATAATAATAATAATAAAAAATAAAAAACCTTAAAAAGAACCTTTTGTTGAACTTTTGGCTAGTAATGGGAATCAGAAGGGAAGTCAATGAGTATGTATAGTAAGTTAGTGTTTAAGGACTCTTGTGCTGAAAATATGTTCAGTAAGTCAAATAAGGACTAATCTACAGCCATAACATGTAAAAAATAATAAAAAATTAAAATAATAATAATAATAATAAAAAATAAAAAACCTTAAAAAGAACCTTTTGTTGAACTTTTGGCTAGTAATGTGAATCAGAAGGGAAGTCAATGAGTATGTAGAGAAAGTGAGTGTTTAAGGACTCTTGGTCCGAAAATATAAGGACTTCTGTACAGCCATAACATTTAAAAAAAATAAAATTAATTAAAAACCCTTTTGTGGAACTTTTGGCTAGTAATGGGAATCAGGAGGGAAGTCAATGAGTATGTATAGTAAGTTAATGTGTATGGACTCTTGTGCTGAAAAATAATACCTTTTGTGTAAAATAAAAAATAAATAATGAATAAAAAAAAAAAACCTTACAAAAAACTTTTGGTGGATCTTTTGGCTAGTAATGGCATTCAGAAGGGAAGTCAATGAGTAAGAATAGTAAGTTAGTGTTTAAGGACTCTTGGGCCAAAAATATGTTCAGTAGGTCAAATATGGACTTCTGTACAGCCATAACATGTAAAAAAAACTTTAAAAAAACTTTTTAAAAAATTAAAAAACCTTTTGTGGAACTTTTGGCTAGTAATGGGAATCAGAAGGGAAGTCAATGAGTATGTATAGTAAGTTAGTGTTTAAGGACTCTTGGGCCAAAAATATGTTCAGTAGGTCAAATATGGACTTCTGTACAGTCATAACATGTAAAAAAAAAAAAACTTACAAATACCTTTTGTGGAACTTTTGGCTAGTAATGGGAATCAGAAGGGAAGTCAATCAGTATGTATAGTAAGTTAGTGTTTAAGGACGCTTAGGCAGAGAATATGTTCAGTAGGCCAAATATGGACTTATGTACAGCCATGACATGTAAAAAAAATAAATAATAAAAAATAAAAAATCTTAAAAAATACCTTTTGTGGAACTTTTGGCTAGTAATATGAATCAGAAGGGAAATCAATGAGAATGTATAGTAAGTTAGTGTTTAAGGACGCTTAGGCTGAGAATATGTTCAGTAGGCCAAGTAATGACTTCTGTACAGCCATGACATGTAAAAAAAAATAATAATAATAATAATAATAATAAAAAATGAAAAACCTTACAAATACCTTTTGTGGAACTTTTGCCTAGTAATGGGAATCAGAAGGGAAGTCAATCAGTATGTATAGTAAGTTAGTGTTTAAGGACTCTTGGGCCAAAAATATGTTCAGTAGGTCAAATATGGACTTCTGTATAGCCATAACATGTGAAAAAAAATAAAAATAATAATGAATAAAAAAAAAAAAACCTTACAAAAAACTTTTGGTGGAACTTTTGCCTAGTAATGGGAATCAGAAGGGAAGTCAATGAGTATGTATAGTAAGTTAGTGTTTAAGGACTCTTGGGCCAAAAATATGTTCAGTAGGTCAAATATGGACTTCTGTACAGTCATAACATGTAAAAAAAAACTTACAAATACCTTTTGTGGAACTTTTGGCTAGTAATGGGAATCAGAAGGGAAGTCAATCAGTATGTATAGTAAGTTAGTGTTTAAGGACGCTTAGGCAGAGAATATGTTCAGTAGGCCAAATATGGACTTATGTACAGCCATGACATGTAAAAAAAATAAATAATAAAAAATTAAAAATCTTAAAAAATACCTTTTGTGGAACTTTTGGCTAGTAATATGAATCAGGAGGGAAGACAATGAGTATGTATAGTAAGTTACTGTTTAAGGACTCTTGGGCCAAAAATATGTTCAGTTGGTCAAATATGGACTTCTGTACAGCCATAACATGTAAAAAAAAAAAAACTTACAAATACCTTTTGTGGAACTTTTGGCTAGTAATGGGAATCAGAAGGGAAATCAATGAGAATGTATAGTAAGTTAGTGTTTAAGGACGCTTAGGCTGAGAATATGTTCAGTAGGCCAAGTAATGACTTCTGTACAGCCATGACATGTAAAAAAAAAAAATAATAATAATAATAATAAGAAAAAATAAAAAACCTTACAAATACCTTTTGTGGAACTTTTGCCTAGTAATGGGAATCAGAAGGGAAGTCAATGAGTATGTATAGTAAGTTAATGTTTAAGGACTCTTGGGCCAAAAATATGTTCAGTAGGTCAAATATGGACTTCTGTACAGCCATAACATGTGAAAAAAAATAAAAATAATAATGAATAAAAAAAAAAAAACCTTACAAAAAACTTTTGGTGGATCTTTTGGCTAGTAATGGCATTCAGAAGGGAAGTCAATGAGTAAGAATAGTAAGTTAGTGTTTAAGGACTCTTGGGCCAAAAATATGTTCAGTAGGTCAAATATGGACTTCTGTACAACCATAACATGTGAAAAAAAATAAAAATAATAATGAATAAAAAAAAAAACCTTACAAAAAACTTTTGGTGGATCTTAAGGCTAGTAATGGGAATCAGAAGGCAAGTCAATCAGTATGTATAGTAAGTTAGTGTTTAAGGACGCTTAGGCAGAGAATATGTTCAGTAGGCCAAATATGGACTTCTGTACAGTCATAACATGTAAAAAAAAAAAACTAACAAATACCTTTTGTGGAACTTTTGGCTAGTAATGGGAATCAGAAAGCAAGTCAATCAGTATGTATAGTAAGTTAGTGTTTAAGGACGCTTAGGCAGAGAATATGTTCAGTAGGCCAAATATGGACTTATGTACAGCCATGATATGTAAAATAAATAAATAATACAAAATAAAAAATCTTAAAAAATACCTTTTGTGGAACTTTTGCCTAGTAATGGGAATCAGAAGGGAAGTCAATGAGTATGTATAGTAAGTTAGTGTTTAAGGACTCTTGTGCTGAAAATATGTGCAGTAAGTCAAATAAGGACTAATCTACAGCCATAACATGTAAAAAAATAAAAAAATAAAAAAAAATAATAATAATAATAATAAAAAATAAAAAACCTTAAAAAGAACCTTTTGTTGAACTTTTGGCTAGCAATGGGAATCAGAAGGGAAGTCAATGAGTATGTATAGTAAGTTAGTGTTTAAGGACTCTTGTGCTGAAAATATGTTCAGTAAGTCAAATAAGCACTAATCTAGAGCCATAACATGTAAAAAATAATAAAAAATAAAAATAATATTAATAATAATAAAAAATAAAAAACCTTAAAAAGAACCTTTTGTTGAACTTTTGGCTAGTAATGTGAATCAGAAGGGAAGTCAATGAGTATGTAGAGAAAGTGAGTGTTTAAGGACTCTTGGTCCGAAAATATAAGGACTTCTGTACAGCAAAACATTTAAAAAAAATAAAATTAATTAAAAACCCTTTTGTGGAACTTTTGGCTAGTAATGGGAATCAGGAGGGAAGTCAATGAGTATGTATAGTAAGTTAATGTGTATGGACTCTTGTGCTGAAAATAAGTTCAGTGGGTCAAATAAGGACTTCTGTACAGCCATAACATGAAAAAAAATAAATAATAAAAAATAAAAAATCTTAAAAAATACCTTTTGTGGAACTTTTGGCTAGTAATATGAATCAGGAGGGAAGTCAATGAGTATGTATAGCAAGTTATTGTTTAAGGACTCTTGGGCCTAAAATATGTTCAGTAGGTCAAATAAGGACTTCTGTACAGCCATAACATGTATAAAAAAAAACCAAAAAAAAAAACCTTACAAATACCTTTTGAGAAACTATTGGCTAGTAATGGGAATCAGAAGGCAAGTCAATCAGTATGTATAGTAAGTTAGTGTTTAAGGACGCTTAGGCAGAGAATATGTTCAGTAGGCCAAATATGGACTTATGTACAGCCATGACATGTAAAAAAAATAAAAAATAAAAAATCTTAAAAAATACCTTTTGTGGAACTTTTGGCTAGTAATATGAATCAGGAGGGAAGACAATGAGTATGTATAGTAAGTTACTGTTTAAGGACTCTTGGGCCAAAAATATGTTCAGTTGGTCAAATATGGACTTCTGTACAGCCATAACATGTGAAAAAAAAAAAAAATAATAATGAAAAAAAAAAAAAAATTTTACAAAAAACTTTTGGTGGATCTTTTGACTAGTAATGGCAATCAGAAGGGAAGTCAATGAGTATGTATAGTAAGTTAGTGTTTAAGGACTCTTGGGCCAAAAATATGTTCAGTAGGTCAAATATGGACTTATGTACAACCATAACATGTAAAAAAAAAAAAAAAAAAAAAAAAAAAAAAACCTTAAAAGACCTTTTGTGGAACTTTTGGCTAGTAATGGGAATCAGAAGGGAAGTCAATGAGTATGTATAGTAAGTTAGTGTTTAAGGACGCTTAGGCAGAGAATATGTTCAGTAGGCCAAATATGGACTTATGTACAGCCATAACATGTAAAAAAAAAAACTTACAAATACCTTTTGTGGAACTTTTGGCTAGTAATGGGAATCAGAAGGGAAGTCAATGAGTATGTATAGTAAGTTATTGTTTAAGGACTCTTGGGCCAAAAATATGTTCAGTTGGTCAAATATGGACTTCTGTACAGCCATAACATGTGAAAAAAAATAAAAAATAATAATGAATAAAAAAAAAAAAACTTACAAAAAACTTTTGGTGGATCTTTTGGCTAGTCATGGCAATCAGAAGGGAAGTCAATGAGTATGTATAGTAAGTTAGTATTTAAGGACTCTTGGGCCAAAAATATGTTCAGTAGGTCAAATATGGACTTCTGTACAGCCATAACATGTAAAAAAAAAAAACTTACAAATACCTTTTGTGGAACTTTTGGCTAGTAATGGGAATCAGAAGGGAAGTCAATGAGTATGTATAGTAAGTTAGTGTTTAAGGACTCTTGGGCCAAAAATATGTTCAGTTGGTCAAATATGGACTTCTGTACAGCCATAACATGTGAAAAAATAATAATAATAATAAAGAATAAAAAAAAAAACCTACAAAAAACTTTTGGTGGATCTTTTGGCTAGTAATGGCAATCAGAAGGGAAGTCAATGAGTATGTATAGTAAGTTAGTGTTTAAGGACTCTTGGGCCAAAAATATGTTCAGTAGGTCAAATATGGACTTATGTACAGCCATAACATGTAAAAAAAAAAAAAAAAAAAAAAAAATTAAAAAACCTTTTGTGGAACTTTTGGCTAGTAATGGGAATCAGAAAGGAAGTCAATGAGTATGTATAGTAAGTTAGTGTTTAAGAACTCTTGGGCCAAAAATATGTTCAGTAGGTCAAATATGGACTTCTGTACAGCCATAACATGTGAAAAAAAAAAATAATAATAATGAATAAAAAAAAAAAACCTTACAAAAAACTTTTGGTGGATCTTTTGGCTAGTAATGGGAATCAGAAAGGAAGTCAATGAGTATGTATAGTAAGTTAGTGTTTAAGGACTCTTGGGCCAAAAATATGTTCAGTTGGTCAAATATAGACTTCTGTACAGCCATAACATGTGAATAAAAAAATAAATAATAATGAATAAAAAAAAAACCCTTACAAAAAACTTTTGGTGGATCTTTTGGCTGGTAATGGCAATCAGAAGGGAAGTCAATAAGTATGTATAGTAAGTTAGTCTTTAAGGACTCTTGGGCCAAAAACATGTGTAGTAGGTCAAATAAGGACTTCTGTACAGCCATGACATGTAAAAAAAATAAATAATAAAAAATAAAAAATCTTAAAAAATACCTTTTGTGAAACTTTTGGCTAGTAATATGAACCAGGAAGGAAGTCAATGAGTATGTATATTAAGTTAGTGTTGTATAAGGACTCTTGGGGCGAAAATATGTTCAGTAGGTCAAATAAGGACTTCTGTACAGCCATAATATGTGAAAAAAATAATAATAATAATAATGAATAAATAAATTATAAAACCTTACAAAAAACTTTTGGTGGAACTTTTGTCTAGTAATGGGAATCAGAAGGGAAGTCAATGAGTATGCATAGTAAGTTATTGTTTAAGGACTCTTGGGCCAAAAATATGTTCAGTAGGCCAAATATGGACTTCTGTACAGCCATAACATGTAAAAAAAAAACTTTAAAAAAAAACAAAAAAAAACTTAAAAAAACTTTTGTGGAACTTTTGGCTAGTAATGGGAATCAGAAGGGAAGTCAATGAGTATGTATAGTAAGTTATTGTTTAAGGACTCTTGGGCCAAAAATATGTTAAGTTGGTCAAATATGGACTCCTGTACAGCCATAACATGTAAAAAAAAACCAAAAAAAAAAACCTTACAAATACCTTTTGTGAAACTTTTGGCTAGTAATATGAACCAGGAGGGAAGTCAATGAGTATGTATATTAAGTTAGTGTTTAAGGACCCTTGGGCCAAAAATATGTTCAGTTGGTCAAATATGGACTTCTGTACAGCCATAACATGTGAAAAAAAATAAAAATAATAATGAATAAAAAAAAAAACCTTACAAAAAACTTTTGGTGGATCTTTTGGCTAGTAATGGCAATCAGAAGGGAAGTCAATGAGTATGTATAGTAAGTTAGTGTTTAAGGACTCCTAGGCCGAGAGTATGTTCAGTAGGTCAAATAAGGACTTCTGTACAGCCATAATATGTACAAAAAATAAAATAAATAAAAACAATAATGAATAAATAAATTATAAAACCTTACAAAAAACTTTTGGTGGAACTTTTGGCTAGTAATGGGAATCAGAAGGGAAGTCAATTAGTATGTATAGTAAGTTAATGTTTAAGGACTCTTAGGCCGAGAATATGTTCAGTAGGTCAAATATGGACCTCTGTACATCCATAACATGTAAAAAAAAAAAATAATAATAATAAAAAATAAAAAACCTTACAAAAAACTTTTGGTGGAACTTTTGGCTAGTAATGAGAATCAGAAGGTAAGTCAATCAGTATGTATAGTAAGTTAGTGTTTAAGGACACTTAGGCAGAGAATATGTTCAGTAGGCCAAATATGGACTTCTGTACAGCCATGACATGTAAAAAAAATAAATAATAAAAAATAAAAAATCTTAAAAAATTCCTTTTGTGGAACTTTTGGCTAGTAATGGCAATCAGAAGGGAAGTCAATGAGTATGTATAGTAAGTTAGTGTTTAAGGACTCTTGGGCCAAAAATATGTTCAGTTGGTAAAATATGGACTTCTGTACAGCCATAACGTGTGAAAAAAAATAAAAATAATAATGAATAAAAAAAAAGCCTTACAAAAAACTTTTGGTGTATCTTTTGGCTTGTAATGGGAATCAGAAGGGAAGTCAATGAGTATGTATAGTAAGTTAGTCTTTAAGGACTCTTGGGCCAAAAATATGTGTAGTAGGTCAAATAAGGACTTCTGTACAGCCATAATATGTAAAAAAAAAAAAAATAATAATAATGAATAAATAAATTATAAAACCTTACAAAAAACTTTTGGTGGATCTTTTGGCTAGTAATGGCAATCAGAAGGGAAGTCAATAAGTATGTATAGTAAGTTAGTGTTTAAGGACTCTTGGGCCAAATATATGTGTAGTAGGTCAAATATGGACTTCTGTACAGCCATGACATGTAAAAAAAATAAATAATAAAAAATAAAAAATCTTAAAAAATACCTTTTGTGGAACTTTTGGCTAGTAATGGGAATCAGAAAGGAAGTCAATGAGTATGTATAGTAAGTTAGTGTTTAAGAACTCTTGGGCCAAAAATATGTTCAGTAGGTCAAATATGGACTTCTGTACAGCCATAACATGTGAAAAAAAATAATAATAATAATGAATAAAAAAAAAAAAACCTTACAAAAAACTTTTGGTGGATCTTTTGGCTAGTAATGGGAATCAGAAAGGAAGTCAATGAGTATGTATAGTAAGTTAGTGTTTAAGGACTCTTGGGCCAAAAATATGTTCAGTTGGTCAAATATAGACTTCTGTACAGCCATAACATGTGAATAAAAAAATAAATAATAATGAATAAAAAAAAAACCCTTACAAAAAACTTTTGGTGGATCTTTTGGCTGGTAATGGCAATCAGAAGGGAAGTCAATAAGTATGTATAGTAAGTTAGTCTTTAAGGACTCTTGGGCCAAAAACATGTGTAGTAGGTCAAATAAGGACTTCTGTACAGCCATGACATGTAAAAAAAATAAATAATAAAAAATAAAAAATCTTAAAAAATACCTTTTGTGAAACTTTTGGCTAGTAATATGAACCAGGAGGGAAGTCAATGAGTATGTATATTAAGTTAGTGTTGTATAAGGACTCTTGGGGCGAAAATATGTTCAGTAGGTCAAATAAGGACTTCTGTACAGCCATAATATGTACAAAAAATAAAATAAATAAAAACAATAATGAATAAATAAATTATAAAACCTTACAAAAAACTTTTGGTGGAACTTTTGGCTAGTAATGGGAATCAGAAGGGAAGTCAATTAGTATGTATAGTAAGTTAGTGTTTAAGGACTCCTAGGCCGAGAGTATGTTCAGTAGGTCAAATAAGGACTTCTGTACAGCCATAATATGTACAAAAAATAAAATAAATAAAAACAATAATGAATAAATAAATTATAAAACCTTACAAAAAACTTTTGGTGGAACTTTTGGCTAGTAATGGGAATCAGAAGGGAAGTCAATTAGTATGTATAGTAAGTTAATGTTTAAGGACTCTTAGGCCGAGAATATGTTCAGTAGGTCAAATATGGACCTCTGTACATCCATAACATGTAAAAAAAAAAAATAATAATAATAAAAAATAAAAAACCTTACAAAAAACTTTTGGTGGAACTTTTGGCTAGTAATGAGAATCAGAAGGTAAGTCAATCAGTATGTATAGTAAGTTAGTGTTTAAGGACACTTAGGCAGAGAATATGTTCAGTAGGCCAAATATGGACTTCTGTACAGCCATGACATGTAAAAAAAATAAATAATAAAAAATAAAAAATCTTAAAAAATTCCTTTTGTGGAACTTTTGGCTAGTAATGGCAATCAGAAGGGAAGTCAATGAGTATGTATAGTAAGTTAGTGTTTAAGGACTCTTGGGCCAAAAATATGTTCAGTTGGTAAAATATGGACTTCTGTACAGCCATAACGTGTGAAAAAAAATAAAAATAATAATGAATAAAAAAAAAGCCTTACAAAAAACTTTTGGTGTATCTTTTGGCTTGTAATGGGAATCAGAAGGGAAGTCAATGAGTATGTATAGTAAGTTAGTCTTTAAGGACTCTTGGGCCAAAAATATGTGTAGTAGGTCAAATAAGGACTTCTGTACAGCCATAATATGTAAAAAAAAAAAAAATAATAATAATGAATAAATAAATTATAAAACCTTACAAAAAACTTTTGGTGGATCTTTTGGCTAGTAATGGCAATCAGAAGGGAAGTCAATAAGTATGTATAGTAAGTTAGTGTTTAAGGACTCTTGGGCCAAATATATGTGTAGTAGGTCAAATATGGACTTCTGTACAGCCATGACATGTAAAAAAAATAAATAATAAAAAATAAAAAATCTTAAAAAATACCTTTTGTGGAACTTTTGGCTAGTAATGGGAATCAGAAAGGAAGTCAATGAGTATGTATAGTAAGTTAGTGTTTAAGAACTCTTGGGCCAAAAATATGTTCAGTAGGTCAAATATGGACTTCTGTACAGCCATAACATGTGAAAAAAAATAATAATAATAATGAATAAAAAAAAAAAAACCTTACAAAAAACTTTTGGTGGATCTTTTGGCTAGTAATGGGAATCAGAAAGGAAGTCAATGAGTATGTATAGTAAGTTAGTGTTTAAGGACTCTTGGGCCAAAAATATGTTCAGTTGGTCAAATATAGACTTCTGTACAGCCATAACATGTGAATAAAAAAATAAATAATAATGAATAAAAAAAAAACCCTTACAAAAAACTTTTGGTGGATCTTTTGGCTGGTAATGGCAATCAGAAGGGAAGTCAATAAGTATGTATAGTAAGTTAGTCTTTAAGGACTCTTGGGCCAAAAACATGTGTAGTAGGTCAAATAAGGACTTCTGTACAGCCATGACATGTAAAAAAAATAAATAATAAAAAATAAAAAATCTTAAAAAATACCTTTTGTGAAACTTTTGGCTAGTAATATGAACCAGGAGGGAAGTCAATGAGTATGTATATTAAGTTAGTGTTGTATAAGGACTCTTGGGGCGAAAATATGTTCAGTAGGTCAAATAAGGACTTCTGTACAGCCATAATATGTACAAAAAATAAAATAAATAAAAACAATAATGAATAAATAAATTATAAAACCTTACAAAAAACTTTTGGTGGAACTTTTGGCTAGTAATGGGAATCAGAAGGGAAGTCAATTAGTATGTATAGTAAGTTAGTGTTTAAGGACTCCTAGGCCGAGAGTATGTTCAGTAGGTCAAATAAGGACTTCTGTACAGCCATAATATGTACAAAAAATAAAATAAATAAAAACAATAATGAATAAATAAATTATAAAACCTTACAAAAAACTTTTGGTGGAACTTTTGGCTAGTAATGGGAATCAGAAGGGAAGTCAATTAGTATGTATAGTAAGTTAATGTTTAAGGACTCTTAGGCCGAGAATATGTTCAGTAGGTCAAATATGGACCTCTGTACATCCATAACATGTAAAAAAAAAAAATAATAATAATAAAAAATAAAAAACCTTACAAAAAACTTTTGGTGGAACTTTTGGCTAGTAATGAGAATCAGAAGGTAAGTCAATCAGTATGTATAGTAAGTTAGTGTTTAAGGACACTTAGGCAGAGAATATGTTCAGTAGGCCAAATATGGACTTCTGTACAGCCATGACATGTAAAAAAAATAAATAATAAAAAATAAAAAATCTTAAAAAATTCCTTTTGTGGAACTTTTGGCTAGTAATGGCAATCAGAAGGGAAGTCAATGAGTATGTATAGTAAGTTAGTGTTTAAGGACTCTTGGGCCAAAAATATGTTCAGTTGGTAAAATATGGACTTCTGTACAGCCATAACGTGTGAAAAAAAATAAAAATAATAATGAATAAAAAAAAAGCCTTACAAAAAACTTTTGGTGTATCTTTTGGCTTGTAATGGGAATCAGAAGGGAAGTCAATGAGTATGTATAGTAAGTTAGTCTTTAAGGACTCTTGGGCCAAAAATATGTGTAGTAGGTCAAATAAGGACTTCTGTACAGCCATAATATGTAAAAAAAAAAAAAATAATAATAATGAATAAATAAATTATAAAACCTTACAAAAAACTTTTGGTGGATCTTTTGGCTAGTAATGGCAATCAGAAGGGAAGTCAATAAGTATGTATAGTAAGTTAGTGTTTAAGGACTCTTGGGCCAAATATATGTGTAGTAGGTCAAATATGGACTTCTGTACAGCCATGACATGTAAAAAAAATAAATAATAAAAAATAAAAAATCTTAAAAAATACCTTTTGTGGAACTTTTGGCTAGTAATGGGAATCAGAAAGGAAGTCAATGAGTATGTATAGTAAGTTAGTGTTTAAGAACTCTTGGGCCAAAAATATGTTCAGTAGGTCAAATATGGACTTCTGTACAGCCATAACATGTGAAAAAAAATAATAATAATAATGAATAAAAAAAAAAAAACCTTACAAAAAACTTTTGGTGGATCTTTTGGCTAGTAATGGGAATCAGAAAGGAAGTCAATGAGTATGTATAGTAAGTTAGTGTTTAAGGACTCTTGGGCCAAAAATATGTTCAGTTGGTCAAATATAGACTTCTGTACAGCCATAACATGTGAATAAAAAAATAAATAATAATGAATAAAAAAAAAACCCTTACAAAAAACTTTTGGTGGATCTTTTGGCTGGTAATGGCAATCAGAAGGGAAGTCAATAAGTATGTATAGTAAGTTAGTCTTTAAGGACTCTTGGGCCAAAAACATGTGTAGTAGGTCAAATAAGGACTTCTGTACAGCCATGACATGTAAAAAAAATAAATAATAAAAAATAAAAAATCTTAAAAAATACCTTTTGTGAAACTTTTGGCTAGTAATATGAACCAGGAGGGAAGTCAATGAGTATGTATATTAAGTTAGTGTTGTATAAGGACTCTTGGGGCGAAAATATGTTCAGTAGGTCAAATAAGGACTTCTGTACAGCCATAATATGTGAAAAAAATAATAATAATAATAATGAATAAATAAATTATAAAACCTTACAAAAAACTTTTGGTGGAACTTTTGTCTAGTAATGGGAATCAGAAGGGAAGTCAATGAGTATGCATAGTAAGTTATTGTTTAAGGACTCTTGGGCCAAAAATATGTTCAGTAGGCCAAATATGGACTTCTGTACAGCCATAACATGTAAAAAAAAAACTTAAAAAAAAAACAAAAAAAAACTTAAAAAAACTTTTGTGGAACTTTTGGCTAGTAATGGGAATCAGAAGGGAAGTCAATGAGTATGTATAGTAAGTTATTGTTTAAGGACTCTTGGGCCAAAAATATGTTAAGTTGGTCAAATATGGACTCCTGTACAGCCATAACATGTAAAAAAAAACCAAAAAAAAAAACCTTACAAATACCTTTTGTGAAACTTTTGGCTAGTAATATGAACCAGGAGGGAAGTCAATGAGTATGTATATTAAGTTAGTGTTTAAGGACCCTTGGGCCAAAAATATGTTCAGTTGGTCAAATATGGACTTCTGTACAGCCATAACATGTGAAAAAAAATAAAAATAATAATGAATAAAAAAAAAAAACCTTACAAAAAACTTTTGGTGGATCTTTTGGCTAGTAATGGCAATCAGAAGGGAAGTCAATGAGTATGTATAGTAAGTTAGTGTTTAAGGACTCCTAGGCCGAGAGTATGTTCAGTAGGTCAAATAAGGACTTCTGTACAGCCATAATATGTACAAAAAATAAAATAAATAAAAACAATAATGAATAAATAAATTATAAAACCTTACAAAAAACTTTTGGTGGAACTTTTGGCTAGTAATGGGAATCAGAAGGGAAGTCAATTAGTATGTATAGTAAGTTAATGTTTAAGGACTCTTAGGCCGAGAATATGTTCAGTAGGTCAAATATGGACCTCTGTACATCCATAACATGTAAAAAAAAAAAATAATAATAATAAAAAATAAAAAACCTTACAAAAAACTTTTGGTGGAACTTTTGGCTAGTAATGAGAATCAGAAGGTAAGTCAATCAGTATGTATAGTAAGTTAGTGTTTAAGGACACTTAGGCAGAGAATATGTTCAGTAGGCCAAATATGGACTTCTGTACAGCCATGACATGTAAAAAAAATAAATAATAAAAAATAAAAAATCTTAAAAAATTCCTTTTGTGGAACTTTTGGCTAGTAATGGCAATCAGAAGGGAAGTCAATGAGTATGTATAGTAAGTTAGTGTTTAAGGACTCTTGGGCCAAAAATATGTTCAGTTGGTAAAATATGGACTTCTGTACAGCCATAACGTGTGAAAAAAAATAAAAATAATAATGAATAAAAAAAAAGCCTTACAAAAAACTTTTGGTGTATCTTTTGGCTTGTAATGGGAATCAGAAGGGAAGTCAATGAGTATGTATAGTAAGTTAGTCTTTAAGGACTCTTGGGCCAAAAATATGTGTAGTAGGTCAAATAAGGACTTCTGTACAGCCATAATATGTAAAAAAAAAAAAAATAATAATAATGAATAAATAAATTATAAAACCTTACAAAAAACTTTTGGTGGATCTTTTGGCTAGTAATGGCAATCAGAAGGGAAGTCAATAAGTATGTATAGTAAGTTAGTGTTTAAGGACTCTTGGGCCAAATATATGTGTAGTAGGTCAAATATGGACTTCTGTACAGCCATGACATGTAAAAAAAATAAATAATAAAAAATAAAAAATCTTAAAAAATACCTTTTGTGGAACTTTTGGCTAGTAATGGGAATCAAAAAGGAAGTCAATGAGTATGTATAGTAAGTTAGTGTTTAAGAACTCTTGGGCCAAAAATATGTTCAGTAGGTCAAATATGGACTTCTGTACAGCCATAACATGTGAAAAAAAATAATAATAATAATGAATAAAAAAAAAAAAACCTTACAAAAAACTTTTGGTGGATCTTTTGGCTAGTAATGGGAATCAGAAAGGAAGTCAATGAGTATGTATAGTAAGTTAGTGTTTAAGGACTCTTGGGCCAAAAATATGTTCAGTTGGTCAAATATAGACTTCTGTACAGCCATAACATGTGAATAAAAAAATAAATAATAATGAATAAAAAAAAAACCCTTACAAAAAACTTTTGGTGGATCTTTTGGCTGGTAATGGCAATCAGAAGGGAAGTCAATAAGTATGTATAGTAAGTTAGTCTTTAAGGACTCTTGGGCCAAAAATATGTGTAGTAGGTCAAATAAGGACTTCTGTACAGCCATGACATGTAAAAAAAATAAATAATAAAAAATAAAAAATCTTAAAAAATACCTTTTGTGAAACTTTTGGCTAGTAATATGAACCAGGAGGGAAGTCAATGAGTATGTATATTAAGTTAGTGTTGTATAAGGACTCTTGGGGCGAAAATATGTTCAGTAGGTCAAATAAGGACTTCTGTACAGCCATAATATGTGAAAAAAAATAATAATAATAATAATGAATAAATAAATTATAAAACCTTACAAAAAACTTTTGGTGGAACTTTTGTCTAGTAAAGGGAATCAGAAGGGAAGTCAATGAGTATGCATAGTAAGTTATTGTTTAAGGACTCTTGGGCCAAAAATATGTTCAGTAGGCCAAATATGGACTTCTGTACAGCCATAACATGTAAAAAAAAAAAGTTAAAAAAAACAAAAAAAACTTAAAAAAACTTTTGTGGAACTTTTGGCTAGTAATGGGAATCAGAAGGGAAGTCAATGAGTATGTATAGTAAGTTAGTGTTTAAGGACTCTTAGGCCGAGAGTATGTTCAGTAGGTCAAATATGGACTTCTGTACAGCCATAACATGTAAAAAAAAAACTTTAAAAAAAACAAAAAAAACTTTAAAAAACTTTTGTGGAACTTTTGGCTAGTAATGGGAATCAGAAGGGAAGTCAATGAGTATGCATAGTAAGTTATTGTTTAAGGACTCTTGGGCCAAAAATATGTTCAGTAGGCCAAATATGGACTTCTGTACAGCCATAACATGTAAAAAAAAAAAGTAAAAAAAAACAAAAAAAACTTAAAAAAACTTTTGTGGAACTTTTGGCTAGTAATGGGAATCAGAAGGGAAGTCAATGAGTATGTATAGTAAGTTAGTGTTTAAGGACTCTTAGGCCGAGAGTATGTTCAGTAGGTCAAATATGGACTTCTGTACAGCCATAACATGTAAAAAAAAAACTTTAAAAAAAACAAAAAAAACTTTAAAAAACTTTTGTGGAACTTTTGGCTAGTAATGGGAATCAGAAGGGAAGTCAATGAGTATGTATAGTAAGTTATTGTTTAAGGACTCTTGGGCCGAGAGTATGTTCAGTAGGTCAAATATGGACTTCTGTACAGCCATAACATGTAAAAAAAAAACTAAAAAAAAAACTAAAAAAACTTAAAAAAACTTTTGTGGAACTTTTGGCTAGTAGTGGGAATCAGAAGGGAAGTCAATGAGTATGTATAGTAAGTTAGTGTTTAAGGACTCTTAGGCCGAGAGTATGTTCAGTAGGTCAAATATGGACTTCTGTACAGCCATGACATGTAAAAATTTAAAATAAATAAATAAGAAGAAGAAGAAGAAGAAGAAAAAATAAAAAACCTTACAAATACCTTCTGTGGAACTTTTGGCTAGTAATGGGAATCAGAAAGGAAGTCAATGAGTATGTATAGTAAGTTATTGTTTAAGGACTCTTGGGCCAAAAATATGTTCAGTAGGTCAAATATGGACTTCTGTACAGCCATAACATGTAAAAAAAAAAAGTAAAAAAAAACAAAAAAAACTTAAAAAAACTTTTGTGGAACTTTTGGCTAGTAATGGGAATCAGAAGGGAAGTCAATGAGTATGTATAGTAAGTTAGTGTTTAAGGACACTTAGGCAGAGAATATGTTCAGTAGGCCAAATATGGACTTCTGTACAGCCATGACATGTAAAAAAAATAAATAATAAAAAATAAAAAATCTTAAAAAATTCCTTTTGTGGAACTTTTGGCTAGTAATGGCAATCAGAAGGGAAGTCAATGAGTATGTATAGTAAGTTAGTGTTTAAGGACTCTTGGGCCAAAAATATGTTCAGTTGGTAAAATATGGACTTCTGTACAGCCATAACGTGTGAAAAAAAATAAAAATAATAATGAATAAAAAAAAAGCCTTACAAAAAACTTTTGGTGTATCTTTTGGCTTGTAATGGGAATCAGAAGGGAAGTCAATGAGTATGTATAGTAAGTTAGTCTTTAAGGACTCTTGGGCCAAAAATATGTGTAGTAGGTCAAATAAGGACTTCTGTACAGCCATAATATGTAAAAAAAAAAATAATAATAATAATGAATAAATAAATTATAAAACCTTACAAAAAACTTTTGGTGGATCTTTTGGCTAGTAATGGCAATCAGAAGGGAAGTCAATAAGTATGTATAGTAAGTTAGTGTTTAAGGACTCTTGGGCCAAATATATGTGTAGTAGGTCAAATATGGACTTCTGTACAGCCATGACATGTAAAAAAAATAAATAATAAAAAATAAAAAATCTTAAAAAATACCTTTTGTGAAACTTTTGGCTAGTAATATGAACCAGGAGGGAAGTCAATGAGTATGTATATTAAGTTAGTGTTGTATAAGGACTCTTGGGGCGAAAATATGTTCAGTAGGTCAAATAAGGACTTCTGTACAGCCATAATATGTGAAAAAAATAATAATAATAATAATGAATAAATAAATTATAAAACCTTACAAAAAACTTTTGGTGGAACTTTTGTCTAGTAATGGGAATCAGAAGGGAAGTCAATGAGTATGCATAGTAAGTTATTGTTTAAGGACTCTTGGGCCAAAAATATGTTCAGTAGGCCAAATATGGACTTCTGTACAGCCATAACATGTAAAAAAAAAACTTTAAAAAAAAACAAAAAAAAACTTAAAAAAACTTTTGTGGAACTTTTGGCTAGTAATGGGAATCAGAAGGGAAGTCAATGAGTATGTATAGTAAGTTATTGTTTAAGGACTCTTGGGCCAAAAATATGTTAAGTTGGTCAAATATGGACTCCTGTACAGCCATAACATGTAAAAAAAAACCAAAAAAAAAAACCTTACAAATACCTTTTGTGAAACTTTTGGCTAGTAATATGAACCAGGAGGGAAGTCAATGAGTATGTATATTAAGTTAGTGTTTAAGGACCCTTGGGCCAAAAATATGTTCAGTTGGTCAAATATGGACTTCTGTACAGCCATAACATGTGAAAAAAAATAAAAATAATAATGAATAAAAAAAAAAAACCTTACAAAAAACTTTTGGTGGATCTTTTGGCTAGTAATGGCAATCAGAAGGGAAGTCAATGAGTATGTATAGTAAGTTAGTGTTTAAGGACTCCTAGGCCGAGAGTATGTTCAGTAGGTCAAATAAGGACTTCTGTACAGCCATAATATGTACAAAAAATAAAATAAATAAAAACAATAATGAATAAATAAATTATAAAACCTTACAAAAAACTTTTGGTGGAACTTTTGGCTAGTAATGGGAATCAGAAGGGAAGTCAATTAGTATGTATAGTAAGTTAATGTTTAAGGACTCTTAGGCCGAGAATATGTTCAGTAGGTCAAATATGGACCTCTGTACATCCATAACATGTAAAAAAAAAAAATAATAATAATAAAAAATAAAAAACCTTACAAAAAACTTTTGGTGGAACTTTTGGCTAGTAATGAGAATCAGAAGGTAAGTCAATCAGTATGTATAGTAAGTTAGTGTTTAAGGACACTTAGGCAGAGAATATGTTCAGTAGGCCAAATATGGACTTCTGTACAGCCATGACATGTAAAAAAAATAAATAATAAAAAATAAAAAATCTTAAAAAATTCCTTTTGTGGAACTTTTGGCTAGTAATGGCAATCAGAAGGGAAGTCAATGAGTATGTATAGTAAGTTAGTGTTTAAGGACTCTTGGGCCAAAAATATGTTCAGTTGGTAAAATATGGACTTCTGTACAGCCATAACGTGTGAAAAAAAATAAAAATAATAATGAATAAAAAAAAAGCCTTACAAAAAACTTTTGGTGTATCTTTTGGCTTGTAATGGGAATCAGAAGGGAAGTCAATGAGTATGTATAGTAAGTTAGTCTTTAAGGACTCTTGGGCCAAAAATATGTGTAGTAGGTCAAATAAGGACTTCTGTACAGCCATAATATGTAAAAAAAAAAAAAATAATAATAATGAATAAATAAATTATAAAACCTTACAAAAAACTTTTGGTGGATCTTTTGGCTAGTAATGGCAATCAGAAGGGAAGTCAATAAGTATGTATAGTAAGTTAGTGTTTAAGGACTCTTGGGCCAAATATATGTGTAGTAGGTCAAATATGGACTTCTGTACAGCCATGACATGTAAAAAAAATAAATAATAAAAAATAAAAAATCTTAAAAAATACCTTTTGTGGAACTTTTGGCTAGTAATGGGAATCAAAAAGGAAGTCAATGAGTATGTATAGTAAGTTAGTGTTTAAGAACTCTTGGGCCAAAAATATGTTCAGTAGGTCAAATATGGACTTCTGTACAGCCATAACATGTGAAAAAAAATAATAATAATAATGAATAAAAAAAAAAAAACCTTACAAAAAACTTTTGGTGGATCTTTTGGCTAGTAATGGGAATCAGAAAGGAAGTCAATGAGTATGTATAGTAAGTTAGTGTTTAAGGACTCTTGGGCCAAAAATATGTTCAGTTGGTCAAATATAGACTTCTGTACAGCCATAACATGTGAATAAAAAAATAAATAATAATGAATAAAAAAAAAACCCTTACAAAAAACTTTTGGTGGATCTTTTGGCTGGTAATGGCAATCAGAAGGGAAGTCAATAAGTATGTATAGTAAGTTAGTCTTTAAGGACTCTTGGGCCAAAAATATGTGTAGTAGGTCAAATAAGGACTTCTGTACAGCCATGACATGTAAAAAAAATAAATAATAAAAAATAAAAAATCTTAAAAAATACCTTTTGTGAAACTTTTGGCTAGTAATATGAACCAGGAGGGAAGTCAATGAGTATGTATATTAAGTTAGTGTTGTATAAGGACTCTTGGGGCGAAAATATGTTCAGTAGGTCAAATAAGGACTTCTGTACAGCCATAATATGTGAAAAAAAATAATAATAATAATAATGAATAAATAAATTATAAAACCTTACAAAAAACTTTTGGTGGAACTTTTGTCTAGTAAAGGGAATCAGAAGGGAAGTCAATGAGTATGCATAGTAAGTTATTGTTTAAGGACTCTTGGGCCAAAAATATGTTCAGTAGGCCAAATATGGACTTCTGTACAGCCATAACATGTAAAAAAAAAAAGTTAAAAAAAACAAAAAAAACTTAAAAAAACTTTTGTGGAACTTTTGGCTAGTAATGGGAATCAGAAGGGAAGTCAATGAGTATGTATAGTAAGTTAGTGTTTAAGGACTCTTAGGCCGAGAGTATGTTCAGTAGGTCAAATATGGACTTCTGTACAGCCATAACATGTAAAAAAAAAACTTTAAAAAAAACAAAAAAAACTTTAAAAAACTTTTGTGGAACTTTTGGCTAGTAATGGGAATCAGAAGGGAAGTCAATGAGTATGCATAGTAAGTTATTGTTTAAGGACTCTTGGGCCAAAAATATGTTCAGTAGGCCAAATATGGACTTCTGTACAGCCATAACATGTAAAAAAAAAAAGTAAAAAAAAACAAAAAAAACTTAAAAAAACTTTTGTGGAACTTTTGGCTAGTAATGGGAATCAGAAGGGAAGTCAATGAGTATGTATAGTAAGTTAGTGTTTAAGGACTCTTAGGCCGAGAGTATGTTCAGTAGGTCAAATATGGACTTCTGTACAGCCATAACATGTAAAAAAAAAACTTTAAAAAAAACAAAAAAAACTTTAAAAAACTTTTGTGGAACTTTTGGCTAGTAATGGGAATCAGAAGGGAAGTCAATGAGTATGTATAGTAAGTTATTGTTTAAGGACTCTTGGGCCGAGAGTATGTTCAGTAGGTCAAATATGGACTTCTGTACAGCCATAACATGTAAAAAAAAAACTAAAAAAAAAACTAAAAAAACTTAAAAAAACTTTTGTGGAACTTTTGGCTAGTAGTGGGAATCAGAAGGGAAGTCAATGAGTATGTATAGTAAGTTAGTGTTTAAGGACTCTTAGGCCGAGAGTATGTTCAGTAGGTCAAATATGGACTTCTGTACAGCCATGACATGTAAAAATTTAAAATAAATAAATAAGAAGAAGAAGAAGAAGAAGAAAAAATAAAAAACCTTACAAATACCTTCTGTGGAACTTTTGGCTAGTAATGGGAATCAGAAAGGAAGTCAATGAGTATGTATAGTAAGTTATTGTTTAAGGACTCTTGGGCCAAAAATATGTTCAGTAGGCCAAATATGGACTTCTGTACAGCCATAACATGTAAAAAAAAAACTTTAAAAAAAAACAAAAAAAAACTTAAAAAAACTTTTGTGGAACTTTTGGCTAGTAATGGGAATCAGAAGGGAAGTCAATGAGTATGTATAGTAAGTTATTGTTTAAGGACTCTTGGGCCAAAAATATGTTAAGTTGGTCAAATATGGACTCCTGTACAGCCATAACATGTAAAAAAAAACCAAAAAAAAAAACCTTACAAATACCTTTTGTGAAACTTTTGGCTAGTAATATGAACCAGGAGGGAAGTCAATGAGTATGTATATTAAGTTAGTGTTTAAGGACCCTTGGGCCAAAAATATGTTCAGTTGGTCAAATATGGACTTCTGTACAGCCATAACATGTGAAAAAAAATAAAAATAATAATGAATAAAAAAAAAAAACCTTACAAAAAACTTTTGGTGGATCTTTTGGCTAGTAATGGCAATCAGAAGGGAAGTCAATGAGTATGTATAGTAAGTTAGTGTTTAAGGACTCCTAGGCCGAGAGTATGTTCAGTAGGTCAAATAAGGACTTCTGTACAGCCATAATATGTACAAAAAATAAAATAAATAAAAACAATAATGAATAAATAAATTATAAAACCTTACAAAAAACTTTTGGTGGAACTTTTGGCTAGTAATGGGAATCAGAAGGGAAGTCAATTAGTATGTATAGTAAGTTAATGTTTAAGGACTCTTAGGCCGAGAATATGTTCAGTAGGTCAAATATGGACCTCTGTACATCCATAACATGTAAAAAAAAAAAATAATAATAATAAAAAATAAAAAACCTTACAAAAAACTTTTGGTGGAACTTTTGGCTAGTAATGAGAATCAGAAGGTAAGTCAATCAGTATGTATAGTAAGTTAGTGTTTAAGGACACTTAGGCAGAGAATATGTTCAGTAGGCCAAATATGGACTTCTGTACAGCCATGACATGTAAAAAAAATAAATAATAAAAAATAAAAAATCTTAAAAAATTCCTTTTGTGGAACTTTTGGCTAGTAATGGCAATCAGAAGGGAAGTCAATGAGTATGTATAGTAAGTTAGTGTTTAAGGACTCTTGGGCCAAAAATATGTTCAGTTGGTAAAATATGGACTTCTGTACAGCCATAACGTGTGAAAAAAAATAAAAATAATAATGAATAAAAAAAAAGCCTTACAAAAAACTTTTGGTGTATCTTTTGGCTTGTAATGGGAATCAGAAGGGAAGTCAATGAGTATGTATAGTAAGTTAGTCTTTAAGGACTCTTGGGCCAAAAATATGTGTAGTAGGTCAAATAAGGACTTCTGTACAGCCATAATATGTAAAAAAAAAAAAAATAATAATAATGAATAAATAAATTATAAAACCTTACAAAAAACTTTTGGTGGATCTTTTGGCTAGTAATGGCAATCAGAAGGGAAGTCAATAAGTATGTATAGTAAGTTAGTGTTTAAGGACTCTTGGGCCAAATATATGTGTAGTAGGTCAAATATGGACTTCTGTACAGCCATGACATGTAAAAAAAATAAATAATAAAAAATAAAAAATCTTAAAAAATACCTTTTGTGGAACTTTTGGCTAGTAATGGGAATCAAAAAGGAAGTCAATGAGTATGTATAGTAAGTTAGTGTTTAAGAACTCTTGGGCCAAAAATATGTTCAGTAGGTCAAATATGGACTTCTGTACAGCCATAACATGTGAAAAAAAATAATAATAATAATGAATAAAAAAAAAAAAACCTTACAAAAAACTTTTGGTGGATCTTTTGGCTAGTAATGGGAATCAGAAAGGAAGTCAATGAGTATGTATAGTAAGTTAGTGTTTAAGGACTCTTGGGCCAAAAATATGTTCAGTTGGTCAAATATAGACTTCTGTACAGCCATAACATGTGAATAAAAAAATAAATAATAATGAATAAAAAAAAAACCCTTACAAAAAACTTTTGGTGGATCTTTTGGCTGGTAATGGCAATCAGAAGGGAAGTCAATAAGTATGTATAGTAAGTTAGTCTTTAAGGACTCTTGGGCCAAAAATATGTGTAGTAGGTCAAATAAGGACTTCTGTACAGCCATGACATGTAAAAAAAATAAATAATAAAAAATAAAAAATCTTAAAAAATACCTTTTGTGAAACTTTTGGCTAGTAATATGAACCAGGAGGGAAGTCAATGAGTATGTATATTAAGTTAGTGTTGTATAAGGACTCTTGGGGCGAAAATATGTTCAGTAGGTCAAATAAGGACTTCTGTACAGCCATAATATGTGAAAAAAAATAATAATAATAATAATGAATAAATAAATTATAAAACCTTACAAAAAACTTTTGGTGGAACTTTTGTCTAGTAAAGGGAATCAGAAGGGAAGTCAATGAGTATGCATAGTAAGTTATTGTTTAAGGACTCTTGGGCCAAAAATATGTTCAGTAGGCCAAATATGGACTTCTGTACAGCCATAACATGTAAAAAAAAAAAGTTAAAAAAAACAAAAAAAACTTAAAAAAACTTTTGTGGAACTTTTGGCTAGTAATGGGAATCAGAAGGGAAGTCAATGAGTATGTATAGTAAGTTAGTGTTTAAGGACTCTTAGGCCGAGAGTATGTTCAGTAGGTCAAATATGGACTTCTGTACAGCCATAACATGTAAAAAAAAAACTTTAAAAAAAACAAAAAAAACTTTAAAAAACTTTTGTGGAACTTTTGGCTAGTAATGGGAATCAGAAGGGAAGTCAATGAGTATGCATAGTAAGTTATTGTTTAAGGACTCTTGGGCCAAAAATATGTTCAGTAGGCCAAATATGGACTTCTGTACAGCCATAACATGTAAAAAAAAAAAGTAAAAAAAAACAAAAAAAACTTAAAAAAACTTTTGTGGAACTTTTGGCTAGTAATGGGAATCAGAAGGGAAGTCAATGAGTATGTATAGTAAGTTAGTGTTTAAGGACTCTTAGGCCGAGAGTATGTTCAGTAGGTCAAATATGGACTTCTGTACAGCCATAACATGTAAAAAAAAAACTTTAAAAAAAACAAAAAAAACTTTAAAAAACTTTTGTGGAACTTTTGGCTAGTAATGGGAATCAGAAGGGAAGTCAATGAGTATGTATAGTAAGTTATTGTTTAAGGACTCTTGGGCCGAGAGTATGTTCAGTAGGTCAAATATGGACTTCTGTACAGCCATAACATGTAAAAAAAAAACTAAAAAAAAAACTAAAAAAACTTAAAAAAACTTTTGTGGAACTTTTGGCTAGTAGTGGGAATCAGAAGGGAAGTCAATGAGTATGTATAGTAAGTTAGTGTTTAAGGACTCTTAGGCCGAGAGTATGTTCAGTAGGTCAAATATGGACTTCTGTACAGCCATGACATGTAAAAATTTAAAATAAATAAATAAGAAGAAGAAGAAGAAGAAGAAAAAATAAAAAACCTTACAAATACCTTCTGTGGAACTTTTGGCTAGTAATGGGAATCAGAAAGGAAGTCAATGAGTATGTATAGTAAGTTATTGTTTAAGGACTCTTGGGCCAAAAATATGTTCAGTAGGTCAAATATGGACTTCTGTACAGCCATAACATGTAAAAAAAAAAAGTAAAAAAAAACAAAAAAAACTTAAAAAAACTTTTGTGGAACTTTTGGCTAGTAATGGGAATCAGAAGGGAAGTCAATGAGTATGTATAGTAAGTTAGTGTTTAAGGACACTTAGGCAGAGAATATGTTCAGTAGGCCAAATATGGACTTCTGTACAGCCATGACATGTAAAAAAAATAAATAATAAAAAATAAAAAATCTTAAAAAATTCCTTTTGTGGAACTTTTGGCTAGTAATGGCAATCAGAAGGGAAGTCAATGAGTATGTATAGTAAGTTAGTGTTTAAGGACTCTTGGGCCAAAAATATGTTCAGTTGGTAAAATATGGACTTCTGTACAGCCATAACGTGTGAAAAAAAATAAAAATAATAATGAATAAAAAAAAAGCCTTACAAAAAACTTTTGGTGTATCTTTTGGCTTGTAATGGGAATCAGAAGGGAAGTCAATGAGTATGTATAGTAAGTTAGTCTTTAAGGACTCTTGGGCCAAAAATATGTGTAGTAGGTCAAATAAGGACTTCTGTACAGCCATAATATGTAAAAAAAAAAATAATAATAATAATGAATAAATAAATTATAAAACCTTACAAAAAACTTTTGGTGGATCTTTTGGCTAGTAATGGCAATCAGAAGGGAAGTCAATAAGTATGTATAGTAAGTTAGTGTTTAAGGACTCTTGGGCCAAATATATGTGTAGTAGGTCAAATATGGACTTCTGTACAGCCATGACATGTAAAAAAAATAAATAATAAAAAATAAAAAATCTTAAAAAATACCTTTTGTGAAACTTTTGGCTAGTAATATGAACCAGGAGGGAAGTCAATGAGTATGTATATTAAGTTAGTGTTGTATAAGGACTCTTGGGGCGAAAATATGTTCAGTAGGTCAAATAAGGACTTCTGTACAGCCATAATATGTGAAAAAAATAATAATAATAATAATGAATAAATAAATTATAAAACCTTACAAAAAACTTTTGGTGGAACTTTTGTCTAGTAATGGGAATCAGAAGGGAAGTCAATGAGTATGCATAGTAAGTTATTGTTTAAGGACTCTTGGGCCAAAAATATGTTCAGTAGGCCAAATATGGACTTCTGTACAGCCATAACATGTAAAAAAAAAACTTTAAAAAAAAACAAAAAAAAACTTAAAAAAACTTTTGTGGAACTTTTGGCTAGTAATGGGAATCAGAAGGGAAGTCAATGAGTATGTATAGTAAGTTATTGTTTAAGGACTCTTGGGCCAAAAATATGTTAAGTTGGTCAAATATGGACTCCTGTACAGCCATAACATGTAAAAAAAAACCAAAAAAAAAAACCTTACAAATACCTTTTGTGAAACTTTTGGCTAGTAATATGAACCAGGAGGGAAGTCAATGAGTATGTATATTAAGTTAGTGTTTAAGGACCCTTGGGCCAAAAATATGTTCAGTTGGTCAAATATGGACTTCTGTACAGCCATAACATGTGAAAAAAAATAAAAATAATAATGAATAAAAAAAAAAAACCTTACAAAAAACTTTTGGTGGATCTTTTGGCTAGTAATGGCAATCAGAAGGGAAGTCAATGAGTATGTATAGTAAGTTAGTGTTTAAGGACTCCTAGGCCGAGAGTATGTTCAGTAGGTCAAATAAGGACTTCTGTACAGCCATAATATGTACAAAAAATAAAATAAATAAAAACAATAATGAATAAATAAATTATAAAACCTTACAAAAAACTTTTGGTGGAACTTTTGGCTAGTAATGGGAATCAGAAGGGAAGTCAATTAGTATGTATAGTAAGTTAATGTTTAAGGACTCTTAGGCCGAGAATATGTTCAGTAGGTCAAATATGGACCTCTGTACATCCATAACATGTAAAAAAAAAAAATAATAATAATAAAAAATAAAAAACCTTACAAAAAACTTTTGGTGGAACTTTTGGCTAGTAATGAGAATCAGAAGGTAAGTCAATCAGTATGTATAGTAAGTTAGTGTTTAAGGACACTTAGGCAGAGAATATGTTCAGTAGGCCAAATATGGACTTCTGTACAGCCATGACATGTAAAAAAAATAAATAATAAAAAATAAAAAATCTTAAAAAATTCCTTTTGTGGAACTTTTGGCTAGTAATGGCAATCAGAAGGGAAGTCAATGAGTATGTATAGTAAGTTAGTGTTTAAGGACTCTTGGGCCAAAAATATGTTCAGTTGGTAAAATATGGACTTCTGTACAGCCATAACGTGTGAAAAAAAATAAAAATAATAATGAATAAAAAAAAAGCCTTACAAAAAACTTTTGGTGTATCTTTTGGCTTGTAATGGGAATCAGAAGGGAAGTCAATGAGTATGTATAGTAAGTTAGTCTTTAAGGACTCTTGGGCCAAAAATATGTGTAGTAGGTCAAATAAGGACTTCTGTACAGCCATAATATGTAAAAAAAAAAAAAATAATAATAATGAATAAATAAATTATAAAACCTTACAAAAAACTTTTGGTGGATCTTTTGGCTAGTAATGGCAATCAGAAGGGAAGTCAATAAGTATGTATAGTAAGTTAGTGTTTAAGGACTCTTGGGCCAAATATATGTGTAGTAGGTCAAATATGGACTTCTGTACAGCCATGACATGTAAAAAAAATAAATAATAAAAAATAAAAAATCTTAAAAAATACCTTTTGTGGAACTTTTGGCTAGTAATGGGAATCAAAAAGGAAGTCAATGAGTATGTATAGTAAGTTAGTGTTTAAGAACTCTTGGGCCAAAAATATGTTCAGTAGGTCAAATATGGACTTCTGTACAGCCATAACATGTGAAAAAAAATAATAATAATAATGAATAAAAAAAAAAAAACCTTACAAAAAACTTTTGGTGGATCTTTTGGCTAGTAATGGGAATCAGAAAGGAAGTCAATGAGTATGTATAGTAAGTTAGTGTTTAAGGACTCTTGGGCCAAAAATATGTTCAGTTGGTCAAATATAGACTTCTGTACAGC
Source organism: Rhinogobio ventralis (assembly GCA_039654625.1). Lineage (NCBI taxonomy): Eukaryota > Metazoa > Chordata > Actinopteri > Cypriniformes > Gobionidae > Rhinogobio > Rhinogobio ventralis. The sequence continues at coordinate 42,233,862 of CM077196.1, forward strand.
CATAACATGTGAATAAAAAAATAAATAATAATGAATAAAAAAAAAACCCTTACAAAAAACTTTTGGTGGATCTTTTGGCTGGTAATGGCAATCAGAAGGGAAGTCAATAAGTATGTATAGTAAGTTAGTCTTTAAGGACTCTTGGGCCAAAAATATGTGTAGTAGGTCAAATAAGGACTTCTGTACAGCCATGACATGTAAAAAAAATAAATAATAAAAAATAAAAAATCTTAAAAAATACCTTTTGTGAAACTTTTGGCTAGTAATATGAACCAGGAGGGAAGTCAATGAGTATGTATATTAAGTTAGTGTTGTATAAGGACTCTTGGGGCGAAAATATGTTCAGTAGGTCAAATAAGGACTTCTGTACAGCCATAATATGTGAAAAAAAATAATAATAATAATAATGAATAAATAAATTATAAAACCTTACAAAAAACTTTTGGTGGAACTTTTGTCTAGTAAAGGGAATCAGAAGGGAAGTCAATGAGTATGCATAGTAAGTTATTGTTTAAGGACTCTTGGGCCAAAAATATGTTCAGTAGGCCAAATATGGACTTCTGTACAGCCATAACATGTAAAAAAAAAAAGTTAAAAAAAACAAAAAAAACTTAAAAAAACTTTTGTGGAACTTTTGGCTAGTAATGGGAATCAGAAGGGAAGTCAATGAGTATGTATAGTAAGTTAGTGTTTAAGGACTCTTAGGCCGAGAGTATGTTCAGTAGGTCAAATATGGACTTCTGTACAGCCATAACATGTAAAAAAAAAACTTTAAAAAAAACAAAAAAAACTTTAAAAAACTTTTGTGGAACTTTTGGCTAGTAATGGGAATCAGAAGGGAAGTCAATGAGTATGCATAGTAAGTTATTGTTTAAGGACTCTTGGGCCAAAAATATGTTCAGTAGGCCAAATATGGACTTCTGTACAGCCATAACATGTAAAAAAAAAAAGTAAAAAAAAACAAAAAAAACTTAAAAAAACTTTTGTGGAACTTTTGGCTAGTAATGGGAATCAGAAGGGAAGTCAATGAGTATGTATAGTAAGTTAGTGTTTAAGGACTCTTAGGCCGAGAGTATGTTCAGTAGGTCAAATATGGACTTCTGTACAGCCATAACATGTAAAAAAAAAACTTTAAAAAAAACAAAAAAAACTTTAAAAAACTTTTGTGGAACTTTTGGCTAGTAATGGGAATCAGAAGGGAAGTCAATGAGTATGTATAGTAAGTTATTGTTTAAGGACTCTTGGGCCGAGAGTATGTTCAGTAGGTCAAATATGGACTTCTGTACAGCCATAACATGTAAAAAAAAAACTAAAAAAAAAACTAAAAAAACTTAAAAAAACTTTTGTGGAACTTTTGGCTAGTAGTGGGAATCAGAAGGGAAGTCAATGAGTATGTATAGTAAGTTAGTGTTTAAGGACTCTTAGGCCGAGAGTATGTTCAGTAGGTCAAATATGGACTTCTGTACAGCCATGACATGTAAAAATTTAAAATAAATAAATAAGAAGAAGAAGAAGAAGAAGAAAAAATAAAAAACCTTACAAATACCTTCTGTGGAACTTTTGGCTAGTAATGGGAATCAGAAAGGAAGTCAATGAGTATGTATAGTAAGTTATTGTTTAAGGACTCTTGGGCCAAAAATATGTTCAGTAGGTCAAATATGGACTTCTGTACAGCCATAACATGTAAAAAAAAAAAGTAAAAAAAAACAAAAAAAACTTAAAAAAACTTTTGTGGAACTTTTGGCTAGTAATGGGAATCAGAAGGGAAGTCAATGAGTATGTATAGTAAGTTAGTGTTTAAGGACACTTAGGCAGAGAATATGTTCAGTAGGCCAAATATGGACTTCTGTACAGCCATGACATGTAAAAAAAATAAATAATAAAAAATAAAAAATCTTAAAAAATTCCTTTTGTGGAACTTTTGGCTAGTAATGGCAATCAGAAGGGAAGTCAATGAGTATGTATAGTAAGTTAGTGTTTAAGGACTCTTGGGCCAAAAATATGTTCAGTTGGTAAAATATGGACTTCTGTACAGCCATAACGTGTGAAAAAAAATAAAAATAATAATGAATAAAAAAAAAGCCTTACAAAAAACTTTTGGTGTATCTTTTGGCTTGTAATGGGAATCAGAAGGGAAGTCAATGAGTATGTATAGTAAGTTAGTCTTTAAGGACTCTTGGGCCAAAAATATGTGTAGTAGGTCAAATAAGGACTTCTGTACAGCCATAATATGTAAAAAAAAAAATAATAATAATAATGAATAAATAAATTATAAAACCTTACAAAAAACTTTTGGTGGATCTTTTGGCTAGTAATGGCAATCAGAAGGGAAGTCAATAAGTATGTATAGTAAGTTAGTGTTTAAGGACTCTTGGGCCAAATATATGTGTAGTAGGTCAAATATGGACTTCTGTACAGCCATGACATGTAAAAAAAATAAATAATAAAAAATAAAAAATCTTAAAAAATACCTTTTGTGGAACTTTTGGCTAGTAATGGGAATCAGAAAGGAAGTCAATGAGTATGTATAGTAAGTTAGTGTTTAAGAACTCTTGGGCCAAAAATATGTTCAGTAGGTCAAATATGGACTTCTGTACAGCCATAACATGTGAAAAAAAAAAATAATAATAATGAATAAAAAAAAAAAACCTTACAAAAAACTTTTGGTGGATCTTTTGGCTAGTAATGGGAATCAGAAAGGAAGTCAATGAGTATGTATAGTAAGTTAGTGTTTAAGGACTCTTGGGCCAAAAATATGTTCAGTTGGTCAAATATAGACTTCTGTACAGCCATAACATGTGAATAAAAAAATAAATAATAATGAATAAAAAAAAAACCCTTACAAAAAACTTTTGGTGGATCTTTTGGCTAGTAATGGCAATCAGAAGGGAAGTCAATAAGTATGTATAGTAAGTTAGTGTTTAAGGACTCTTGGGCCAAATATATGTGTAGTAGGTCAAATATGGACTTCTGTACAGCCATGACATGTAAAAAAAATAAATAATAAAAAATAAAAAATCTTAAAAAATACCTTTTGTGAAACTTTTGGCTAGTAATATGAACCAGGAGGGAAGTCAATGAGTATGTATATTAAGTTAGTGTTGTATAAGGACTCTTGGGGCGAAAATATGTTCAGTAGGTCAAATAAGGACTTCTGTACAGCCATAATATGTGAAAAAAATAATAATAATAATAATGAATAAATAAATTATAAAACCTTACAAAAAACTTTTGGTGGAACTTTTGTCTAGTAATGGGAATCAGAAGGGAAGTCAATGAGTATGCATAGTAAGTTATTGTTTAAGGACTCTTGGGCCAAAAATATGTTCAGTAGGCCAAATATGGACTTCTGTACAGCCATAACATGTAAAAAAAAAAAGTTAAAAAAAACAAAAAAAACTTAAAAAAACTTTTGTGGAACTTTTGGCTAGTAATGGGAATCAGAAGGGAAGTCAATAAGTATGTATAGTAAGTTAGTGTTTAAGGACTCTTAGGCCGAGAGTATGTTCAGTAGGTCAAATATGGACTTCTGTACAGCCATAACATGTAAAAAAAAAACTTTAAAAAAAACAAAAAAAACTTTAAAAAACTTTTGTGGAACTTTTGGCTAGTAATGGGAATCAGAAGGGAAGTCAATGAGTATGCATAGTAAGTTATTGTTTAAGGACTCTTGGGCCAAAAATATGTTCAGTAGGCCAAATATGGACTTCTGTACAGCCATAACATGTAAAAAAAAAAAGTTAAAAAAAACAAAAAAAACTTAAAAAAACTTTTGTGGAACTTTTGGCTAGTAATGGGAATCAGAAGGGAAGTCAATGAGTATGTATAGTAAGTTAGTGTTTAAGGACTCTTAGGCCGAGAGTATGTTCAGTAGGTCAAATATGGACTTCTGTACAGCCATAACATGTAAAAAAAAAACTTTAAAAAAAACAAAAAAAACTTTAAAAAACTTTTGTGGAACTTTTGGCTAGTAATGGGAATCAGAAGGGAAGTCAATGAGTATGTATAGTAAGTTATTGTTTAAGGACTCTTGGGCCGAGAGTATGTTCAGTAGGTCAAATATGGACTTCTGTACAGCCATAACATGTAAAAAAAAAACTAAAAAAAAACCAAAAAAAACTTTTAAAAACTTTTGTGGAACTTTTGGCTAGTAGTGGGAATCAGAAGGGAAGTCAATGAGTATGTATAGTAAGTTAGTGTTTAAGGACTCTTGGGCCAAAAATATGTTCAGTAGGTCAAATATGGACTTCTGTACAGCCATAACATGTGAAAAAATATAAAAATAATAATGAATAAAAAAAAAAACCTTAAAAAACATTTTGTGGAACTTTTGGCTAGTAATGGGAATCAGAAGGGAAGTCAATGATTATGTATAGTAAGTTATTGTTTAAGGACTCTTGGGCCAAAAATATGTTCAGTAGGCCAAATATGGACTTCTGTACAGCCATAACATGTAAAAAAAAACCAAAAAAAAAAACCTTACAAATACCTTTTGTGAAACTTTTGGCTAGTAATATGAACCAGGAGGGAAGTCAATGAGTATGTATATTAAGTTAGTGTTTAAGGACCCTTGGGCCAAAAATATGTTCAGTTGGTCAAATATGGACTTCTGTACAGCCATAACATGTGAAAAAAAATAAAAATAATAATGAATAAAAAAAAAAAACCTTACAAAAAACTTTTGGTGGATCTTTTGGCTAGTAATGGCAATCAGAAGGGAAGTCAATGAGTATGTATAGTAAGTTAGTATTTAAGGACTCCTAGGCCGAGAGTATGTTCAGTAGGTCAAATAAGGACTTCTGTACAGCCATAATATGTACAAAAAATAAAATAAATAAAAACAATAATGAATAAATAAATTATAAAACCTTACAAAAAACTTTTGGTGGAACTTTTGGCTAGTAATGGGAATCAGAAGGGAAGTCAATTAGTATGTATAGTAAGTTAATGTTTAAGGACTCTTAGGCCGAGAATATGTTCAGTAGGTCAAATATGGACCTCTGTACATCCATAACATGTAAAAAAAAATAATAATAATAATAAAAAATAAAAAACCTTACAAAAAACTTTTGGTGGAACTTTTGGCTAGTAATGAGAATCAGAAGGTAAGTCAATCAGTATGTATAGTAAGTTAGTGTTTAAGGACACTTAGGCAGAGAATATGTTCAGTAGGCCAAATATGGACTTCTGTACAGCCATGACATGTAAAAAAAATAAATAATAAAAAATAAAAAATCTTAAAAAATTCCTTTTGTGGAACTTTTGGCTAGTAATGGCAATCAGAAGGGAAGTCAATGAGTATGTATAGTAAGTTAGTGTTTAAGGACTCTTGGGCCAAAAATATGTTCAGTTGGTAAAATATGGACTTCTGTACAGCCATAACGTGTGAAAAAAAATAAAAATAATAATGAATAAAAAAAAAGCCTTACAAAAAACTTTTGGTGTATCTTTTGGCTTGTAATGGGAATCAGAAGGGAAGTCAATGAGTATGTATAGTAAGTTAGTCTTTAAGGACTCTTGGGCCAAAAATATGTGTAGTAGGTCAAATAAGGACTTCTGTACAGCCATAATATGTAAAAAAAAAAATAATAATAATAATGAATAAATAAATTATAAAACCTTACAAAAAACTTTTGGTGGATCTTTTGGCTAGTAATGGCAATCAGAAGGGAAGTCAATAAGTATGTATAGTAAGTTAGTGTTTAAGGACTCTTGGGCCAAATATATGTGTAGTAGGTCAAATATGGACTTCTGTACAGCCATGACATGTAAAAAAAATAAATAATAAAAAATAAAAAATCTTAAAAAATACCTTTTGTGGAACTTTTGGCTAGTAATGGGAATCAGAAAGGAAGTCAATGAGTATGTATAGTAAGTTAGTGTTTAAGAACTCTTGGGCCAAAAATATGTTCAGTAGGTCAAATATGGACTTCTGTACAGCCATAACATGTGAAAAAAAATAATAATAATAATGAATAAAAAAAAAAAAACCTTACAAAAAACTTTTGGTGGATCTTTTGGCTAGTAATGGGAATCAGAAAGGAAGTCAATGAGTATGTATAGTAAGTTAGTGTTTAAGGACTCTTGGGCCAAAAATATGTTCAGTTGGTCAAATATAGACTCCTGTACAGCCATAACATGTGAATAAAAAAAAAAATAATAATGAATAAAAAAAAAACCCTTACAAAAAACTTTTGGTGGATCTTTTGGCTGGTAATGGCAATCAGAAGGGAAGTCAATAAGTATGTATAGTAAGTTAGTCTTTAAGGACTCTTGGGCCAAAAATATGTGTAGTAGGTCAAATAAGGACTTCTGTACAGCCATGACATGTAAAAAAAATAAATAATAAAAAATAAAAAATCTTAAAAAATACCTTTTGTGAAACTTTTGGCTAGTAATATGAACCAGGAGGGAAGTCAATGAGTATGTATATTAAGTTAGTGTTGTATAAGGACTCTTGGGGCGAAAATATGTTCAGTAGGTCAAATAAGGACTTCTGTACAGCCATAATATGTGAAAAAAAAAAATAATAATAATAATGAATAAATAAATTATAAAACCTTACAAAAAACTTTTGGTGGAACTTTTGTCTAGTAAAGGGAATCAGAAGGGAAGTCAATGAGTATGCATAGTAAGTTATTGTATAAGGACTCTTGGGCCAAAAATATGTTCAGTAGGCCAAATATGGACTTCTGTACAGCCATAACATGTAAAAAAAAAAAGTTAAAAAAAACAAAAAAAACTTAAAAAAACTTTTGTGGAACTTTTGGCTAGTAATGGGAATCAGAAGGGAAGTCAATGAGTATGTATAGTAAGTTAGTGTTTAAGGACTCTTAGGCCGAGAGTATGTTCAGTAGGTCAAATATGGACTTCTGTACAGCCATAACATGTAAAAAAAAAACTTTAAAAAAAACAAAAAAAACTTTAAAAAACTTTTGTGGAACTTTTGGCTAGTAATGGGAATCAGAAGGGAAGTCAATGAGTATGTATAGTAAGTTATTGTTTAAGGACTCTTGGGCCGAGAGTATGTTCAGTAGGTCAAATATGGACTTCTGTACAGCCATAACATGTAAAAAAAAAACAAAAAACAAAACAAAAAAAACTTAAAAAAACTTTTGTGGAACTTTTGGCTAGTAGTGGGAATCAGAAGGGAAGTCAATGAGTATGTATAGTAAGTTAGTGTTTAAGGACTCTTAGGCCGAGAGTATGTTCAGTAGGTCAAATATGGACTTCTGTACAGCCATGACATGTAAAAATTTAAAATAAATAAATAAGAAGAAGAAGAAGAAGAAGAAAAAATAAAAAACCTTACAAATACCTTCTGTGGAACTTTTGGCTAGTAATGGGAATCAGAAAGGAAGTCAATGAGTATGTATAGTAAGTTATTGTTTAAGGACTCTTGGGCCAAAAATATGTTCAGTAGGTCAAATATGGACTTCTGTACAGCCATAACATGTAAAAAAAAAAAGTAAAAAAAAACAAAAAAAACTTAAAAAAACTTTTGTGGAACTTTTGGCTAGTAATGGGAATCAGAAGGGAAGTCAATGAGTATGTATAGTAAGTTAGTGTTTAAGGACACTTAGGCAGAGAATATGTTCAGTAGGCCAAATATGGACTTCTGTACAGCCATGACATGTAAAAAAAATAAATAATAAAAAATAAAAAATCTTAAAAAATTCCTTTTGTGGAACTTTTGGCTAGTAATGGCAATCAGAAGGGAAGTCAATGAGTATGTATAGTAAGTTAGTGTTTAAGGACTCTTGGGCCAAAAATATGTTCAGTTGGTAAAATATAGACTTCTGTACAGCCATAACGTGTGAAAAAAAATAAAAATAATAATGAATAAAAAAAAAGCCTTACAAAAAACTTTTGGTGTATCTTTTGGCTTGTAATGGGAATCAGAAGGGAAGTCAATGAGTATGTATAGTAAGTTAGTCTTTAAGGACTCTTGGGCCAAAAATATGTGTAGTAGGTCAAATAAGGACTTCTGTACAGCCATAATATGTAAAAAAAAAAATAATAATAATAATGAATAAATAAATTATAAAACCTTACAAAAAACTTTTGGTGGATCTTTTGGCTAGTAATGGCAATCAGAAGGGAAGTCAATAAGTATGTATAGTAAGTTAGTGTTTAAGGACTCTTGGGCCAAATATATGTGTAGTAGGTCAAATATGGACTTCTGTACAGCCATGACATGTAAAAAAAATAAATAATAAAAAATAAAAAATCTTAAAAAATACCTTTTGTGGAACTTTTGGCTAGTAATGGGAATCAGAAAGGAAGTCAATGAGTATGTATAGTAAGTTAGTGTTTAAGAACTCTTGGGCCAAAAATATGTTCAGTAGGTCAAATATGGACTTCTGTACAGCCATAACATGTGAAAAAAAATAATAATAATAATGAATAATAAAAAAAAAACCTTACAAAAAACTTTTGGTGGATCTTTTGGCTAGTAATGGGAATCAGAAAGGAAGTCAATGAGTATGTATAGTAAGTTAGTGTTTAAGGACTCTTGGGCCAAAAATATGTTCAGTTGGTCAAATATAGACTTCTGTACAGCCATAACATGTGAATAAAAAAATAAATAATAATGAATAAAAAAAAAACCCTTACAAAAAACTTTTGGTGGATCTTTTGGCTGGTAATGGCAATCAGAAGGGAAGTCAATAAGTATGTATAGTAAGTTAGTCTTTAAGGACTCTTGGGCCAAAAATATGTGTAGTAGGTCAAATAAGGACTTCTGTACAGCCATGACATGTAAAAAAAATAAATAATAAAAAATAAAAAATCTTAAAAAATACCTTTTGTGAAACTTTTGGCTAGTAATATGAACCAGGAGGGAAGTCAATGAGTATGTATATTAAGTTAGTGTTGTATAAGGACTCTTGGGGCGAAAATATGTTCAGTAGGTCAAATAAGGACTTCTGTACAGCCATAATATGTGAAAAAAATAATAATAATAATAATGAATAAATAAATTATAAAACCTTACAAAAAACTTTTGGTGGAACTTTTGTCTAGTAATGGGAATCAGAAGGGAAGTCAATGAGTATGCATAGTAAGTTATTGTTTAAGGACTCTTGGGCCAAAAATATGTTCAGTAGGCCAAATATGGACTTCTGTACAGCCATAACATGTAAAAAAAAAAAGTTAAAAAAAACAAAAAAAACTTAAAAAAACTTTTGTGGAACTTTTGGCTAGTAATGGGAATCAGAAGGGAAGTCAATGAGTATGTATAGTAAGTTAGTGTTTAAGGACTCTTAGGCCGAGAGTATGTTCAGTAGGTCAAATATGGACTTCTGTACAGCCATAACATGTAAAAAAAAAACTTTAAAAAAAACAAAAAAAACTTTAAAAAACTTTTGTGGAACTTTTGGCTAGTAATGGGAATCAGAAGGGAAGTCAATGAGTATGCATAGTAAGTTATTGTTTAAGGACTCTTGGGCCAAAAATATGTTCAGTAGGCCAAATATGGACTTCTGTACAGCCATAACATGTAAAAAAAAAAAGTTAAAAAAAACAAAAAAAACTTAAAAAAACTTTTGTGGAACTTTTGGCTAGTAATGGGAATCAGAAGGGAAGTCAATGAGTATGTATAGTAAGTTAGTGTTTAAGGACTCTTAGGCCGAGAGTATGTTCAGTAGGTCAAATATGGACTTCTGTACAGCCATAACATGTAAAAAAAAAACTTTAAAAAAAACAAAAAAAACTTTAAAAAACTTTTGTGGAACTTTTGGCTAGTAATGGGAATCAGAAGGGAAGTCAATGAGTATGTATAGTAAGTTATTGTTTAAGGACTCTTGGGCCGAGAGTATGTTCAGTAGGTCAAATATGGACTTCTGTACAGCCATAACATGTAAAAAAAAAACTTTAAAAAAAACAAAAAAAACTTTAAAAAACTTTTGTGGAACTTTTGGCTAGTAATGGGAATCAGAAGGGAAGTCAATGAGTATGTATAGTAAGTTATTGTTTAAGGACTCTTGGGCCGAGAGTATGTTCAGTAGGTCAAATATGGACTTCTGTACAGCCATAACATGTAAAAAAAAAACTAAAAAAAAACCAAAAAAAACTTAAAAAAACTTTTGTGGAACTTTTGGCTAGTAGTGGGAATCAGAAGGGAAGTCAATGAGTATGTATAGTAAGTTAGTGTTTAAGGACTCTTAGGCCGAGAGTATGTTCAGTAGGTCAAATATGGACTTCTGTACAGCCATGACATGTAAAAATTTAAAATAAATAAATAAGAAGAAGAAGAAAAAATAAAAAACCTTACAAATACCTTCTGTGGAACTTTTGGCTAGTAATGGGAATCAGAAAGGAAGTCAATGAGTATGTATAGTAAGTTATTGTTTAAGGACTCTTGGGCCAAAAATATGTTCAGTAGGTCAAATATGGACTTCTGTACAGCCATAACATGTAAAAAAAAAAAGTTAAAAAAAACAAAAAAAATTTAAAAAAACTTTTGTGGAACTTTTGGCTAGTAATGGGAATCAGAAGGGAAGTCAATGAGTATGTATAGTAAGTTAGTGTTTAAGGACTCTTAGGCCGAGAGTATGTTCAGTAGGTCAAATATGGACTTCTGTACAGCCATAACATGTAAAAAAAAAACTTAAAAAAAAACAAAAAAAACTTAAAAAAACTTTTGTGGAACTTTTGGCTAGTAATGGGAATCAGAAGGGAAGTCAATGAGTATGTATAGTAAGTTATTGTTTAAGGACTCTTGGGCCGAGAGTATGTTCAGTAGGTCAAATATGGACTTCTGTACAGCCATAACATGTAAAAAAAAAAATATATATAATAATAATGAATAAATAAATTATAAAACCTTACAAAAAACTTTTGGTGGAACTTTTGTCTAGTAATGGGAATCAGAAGGGAAGTCAATGAGTATGCATAGTAAGTTATTGTTTAAGGACTCTTGGGCCAAAAATATGTTCAGTAGGCCAAATATGGACTTCTGTACAGCCATAACATGTAAAAAAAAAAAGTTAAAAAAAACAAAAAAAACTTAAAAAAACTTTTGTGGAACTTTTGGCTAGTAATGGGAATCAGAAGGGAAGTCAATGAGTATGTATAGTAAGTTAGAGTTTAAGGACTCTTAGGCCGAGAGTATGTTCAGTAGGTCAAATATGGACTTCTGTACAGCCATAACATGTAAAAAAAAAACTTTAAAAAAAACAAAAAAAACTTAAAAAAACTTTTGTGGAACTTTTGGCTAGTAGTGGGAATCAGAAGGGAAGTCAATGAGTATGTATAGTAAGTTAGTGTTTAAGGACTCTTAGGCCGAGAGTATGTTCAGTAGGTCAAATATGGACTTCTGTACAGCCATGACATGTAAAAATTTAAAATAAATAAATAAGAAGAAGAAGAAGAAGAAGAAAAAATAAAAAACCTTACAAATACCTTCTGTGGAACTTTTGGCTAGTAATGGGAATCAGAAAGGAAGTCAATGAGTATGTATAGTAAGTTATTGTTTAAGGACTCTTGGGCCAAAAATATGTTCAGTAGGTCAAATATGGACTTCTGTACAGCCATAACATGTAAAAAAAAAAAGTTAAAAAAAACAAAAAAAACTTAAAAAAACTTTTGTGGAACTTTTGGCTAGTAATGGGAATCAGAAGGGAAGTCAATGAGTATGTATAGTAAGTTAGTGTTTAAGGACTCTTAGGCCGAGAGTATGTTCAGTAGGTCAAATATGGACTTCTGTACAGCCATAACATGTAAAAAAAAAACTTTAAAAAAAACAAAAAAAACTTAAAAAAAACTTTTGTGGAACTTTTGGCTAGTAATGGGAATCAGAAGGGAAGTCAATGAGTATGTATAGTAAGTTATTGTTTAAGGACTCTTGGGCCGAGAGTATGTTCAGTAGGTCAAATATGGACTTCTGTACAGCCATAACATGTAAAAAAAAAATATATATAATAATAATGAATAAATAAATTATAAAACCTTACAAAAAACTTTTGGTGGAACTTTTGTCTAGTAATGGGAATCAGAAGGGAAGTCAATGAGTATGCATAGTAAGTTATTGTTTAAGGACTCTTGGGCCAAAAATATGTTCAGTAGGCCAAATATGGACTTCTGTACAGCCATAACATGTAAAAAAAAAAAGTTAAAAAAAACAAAAAAAACTTAAAAAAACTTTTGTGGAACTTTTGGCTAGTAATGGGAATCAGAAGGGAAGTCAATGAGTATGTATAGTAAGTTAGTGTTTAAGGACTCTTAGGCCGAGAGTATGTTCAGTAGGTCAAATATGGACTTCTGTACAGCCATAACATGTAAAAAAAAAAAGTTAAAAAAAACAAAAAAAACTTTAAAAAACTTTTGTGGAACTTTTGGCTAGTAATGGGAATCAGAAGGGAAGTCAATGAGTATGTATAGTAAGTTATTGTTTAAGGACTCTTGGGCCGAGAGTATGTTCAGTAGGTCAAATATGGACTTCTGTACAGCCATAACATGTAAAAAAAAACCAAAAAAAAACCAAAAAAAAACTTAAAAAAACTTTTGTGGAACTTTTGGCTAGTAGTGGGAATCAGAAGGGAAGTCAATGAGTATGTATAGTAAGTTAGTGTTTAAGGACTCTTAGGCCGAGAGTATGTTCAGTAGGTCAAATATGGACTTCTGTACAGCCATGACATGTAAAAATTTAAAATAAATAAATAAGAAGAAGAAGAAGAAGAAGAAAAAAAAAAAAACCTTACAAATACCTTCTGTGGAACTTTTGGCTAGTAATGGGAATCAGAAAGGAAGTCAATGAGTATGTATAGTAAGTCATTGTTTAAGGACTCTTGGGCCAAAAATATGTTCAGTAGGTCAAATATGGACTTCTGTACAGCCATAACATGTAAAAAAAAAAAGTTAAAAAAAACAAAAAAAACTTAAAAAAACTTTTGTGGAACTTTTGGCTAGTAATGGGAATCAGAAGGGAAGTCAATGAGTATGTATAGTAAGTTAGTGTTTAAGGACTCTTAGGCCGAGAGTATGTTCAGTAGGTCAAATATGGACTTCTGTACAGCCATAACATGTAAAAAAAAAACTTAAAAAAAAACAAAAAAAACTTAAAAAAACTTTTGTGGAACTTTTGGCTAGTAATGGGAATCAGAAGGGAAGTCAATGAGTATGTATAGTAAGTTATTGTTTAAGGACTCTTGGGCCGAGAGTATGTTCAGTAGGTCAAATATGGACTTCTGTACAGCCATAACATGTAAAAAAAAAATATATATAATAATAATGAATAAATAAATTATAAAACCTTACAAAAAACTTTTGGTGGAACTTTTGTCTAGTAATGGGAATCAGAAGGGAAGTCAATGAGTATGCATAGTAAGTTATTGTTTAAGGACTCTTGGGCCAAAAATATGTTCAGTAGGCCAAATATGGACTTCTGTACAGCCATAACATGTAAAAAAAAAAAGTAAAAAAAAACAAAAAAAACTTAAAAAAACTTTTGTGGAACTTTTGGCTAGTAATGGGAATCAGAAGGGAAGTCAATGAGTATGTATAGTAAGTTAGTGTTTAAGGACTCTTAGGCCGAGAGTATGTTCAGTAGGTCAAATATGGACTTCTGTACAGCCATAACATGTAAAAAAAAAAACTTTAAAAAAAACAAAAAAAACTTAAAAAAACTTTTGTGGAACTTTTGGCTAGTAATGGGAATCAGAAGGGAAGTCAATGAGTATGTATAGTAAGTTATTGTTTAAGGACTATTGGGCCGAGAGTATGTTCAGTAGGTCAAATATGGACTTCTGTACAGCCATAACATGTAAAAAAAAAACTTAAAAAAAACCAAAAAAAACTTAAAAAAACTTTTGTGGAACTTTTGGCTAGTAGTGGGAATCAGAAGGGAAGTCAATGAGTATGTATAGTAAGTTAGTGTTTAAGGACTCTTAGGCCGAGAGTATGTTCAGTAGGTCAAATATGGACTTCTGTACAGCCATGACATGTAAAAATTAAAAATAAATAAATAATAATAATAAGAAGAAGAAGAAAAAATAAAAAACCTTACAAATACCTTCTGTGGAACTTTTGGCTAGTAGTGGGAATCAGAAGGGAAGTCAATGAGTATGTATAGTAAGTTATTGTTTAAGGACTCCTGGGCCAAAAATATGTTCAGTAGGTCAAATATGGATTTCTGTACAGCCATAACATGTGAAAAAAAATAAAAACAATAATTAATAAAAAAAAAAAACCTTACAAAAAACTTTTGGTGGATCTTTTGGCTAGTAATGGGAATCAGAAGGGAAGTCAATGATTATGTATAGTAAGTTATTGTTTAAGGACTCTTGGGCCAAAAATATGTTCAGTAGGCCAAATATGGACTTCTGTACAGCCATAACATGTAAAAAAAAACTTTAAAAAAAAACAAAAAAAACTTAAAAAAACTTTTGTGGAACTTTTGGCTAGTAATGGGAATCAGAAGGGAAGTCAATGAGTATGTATAGTAAGTTATTGTTTAAGGACTCTTGGGCCAAAAATATGTTAAGTTGGTCAAATATGGCCTCCTGTACAGCCATAACATGTAAAAAAAAACCAAAAAAAAAAACCTTACAAATACCTTTTGTGAAACTTTTGGCTAGTAATATGAACCAGGAGGGAAGTCAATGAGTATGTATATTAAGTTAGTGTTTAAGGACCCTTGGGCCAAAAATATGTTCAGTTGGTCAAATATGGACTTCTGTACAGCCATAACATGTGAAAAAAAATAAAAATAATAATGAATAAAAAAAAAAACCTTACAAAAAACTTTTGGTGGATCTTTTGGCTAGTAATGGCAATCAGAAGGGAAGTCAATGAGTATGTATAGTAGGTTAGTGTTTAAGGACTCCTAGGCCGAGAGTATGTTCAGTAGGTCAAATAAGGACTTCTGTACAGCCATAATATGTACAAAAAATAAAATAAATAAAAACAATAATGAATAAATAAATTATAAAACCTTACAAAAAACTTTTGGTGGAACTTTTGGCTAGTAATGGGAATCAGAAGGGAAGTCAATTAGTATGTATAGTAAGTTAATGTTTAAGGACTCTTAGGCCGAGAATATGTTCAGTAGGTCAAATATGGACCTCTGTACATCCATAACATGTAAAAAAAAAAAATAATAATAATAAAAAATAAAAAACCTTACAAAAAACTTTTGGTGGAACTTTTGGCTAGTAATGAGAATCAGAAGGTAAGTCAATCAGTATGTATAGTAAGTTAGTGTTTAAGGACACTTAGGCAGAGAATATGTTCAGTAGGCCAAATATGGACTTCTGTACAGCCATGACATGTAAAAAAAATAAATAATAAAAAATAAAAAATCTTAAAAAATTCCTTTTGTGGAACTTTTGGCTAGTAATGGCAATCAGAAGGGAAGTCAATGAGTATGTATAGTAAGTTAGTGTTTAAGGACTCTTGGGCCAAAAATATGTTCAGTTGGTAAAATATGGACTTCTGTACAGCCATAACGTGTGAAAAAAAATAAAAATAATAATGAATAAAAAAAAAGCCTTACAAAAAACTTTTGGTGTATCTTTTGGCTTGTAATGGGAATCAGAAGGGAAGTCAATGAATATGTATAGTAAGTTAGTCTTTAAGGACTCTTGGGCCAAAAATATGTGTAGTAGGTCAAATAAGGACTTCTGTACAGCCATAATATGTAAAAAAAAAAAAAATAATAATAATGAATAAATAAATTATAAAACCTTACAAAAAACTTTTGGTGGATCTTTTGGCTAGTAATGGCAATCAGAAGGGAAGTCAATAAGTATGTATAGTAAGTTAGTGTTTAAGGACTCTTGGGCCAAATATATGTGTAGTAGGTCAAATATGGACTTCTGTACAGCCATGACATGTAAAAAAAATAAATAATAAAAAATAAAAAATCTTAAAAAATACCTTTTGTGGAACTTTTGGCTAGTAATGGGAATCAGAAAGGAAGTCAATGAGTATGTATAGTAAGTTAGTGTTTAAGAACTCTTGGGCCAAAAATATGTTCAGTAGGTCAAATATGGACTTCTGTACAGCCATAACATGTGAAAAAAAAAAAAAATAATAATGAATAATAAAAAAAAAACCTTACAAAAAACTTTTGGTGGATCTTTTGGCTAGTAATGGGAATCAGAAAGGAAGTCAATGAGTATGTATAGTAAGTTAGTGTTTAAGGACTCTTGGGCCAAAAATATGTTCAGTTGGTCAAATATAGACTTCTGTACAGCCATAACATGTGAATAAAAAAAAAAATAATAATGAATAAAAAAAAAACCCTTACAAAAAACTTTTGGTGGATCTTTTGGCTGGTAATGGCAATCAGAAGGGAAGTCAATAAGTATGTATAGTAAGTTAGTCTTTAAGGACTCTTGGGCCAAAAAAATGTGTAGTAGGTCAAATAAGGACTTCTGTACAGCCATGACATGTAAAAAAAATAAATAATAAAAAATAAAAAATCTTAAAAAATACCTTTTGTGAAACTTTTGGCTAGTAATATGAACCAGGAGGGAAGTCAATGAGTATGTATATTAAGTTAGTGTTGTATAAGGACTCTTGGGGCGAAAATATGTTCAGTAGGTCAAATAAGGACTTCTGTACAGCCATAATATGTGAAAAAAATAATAATAATAATAATGAATAAATAAATTATAAAACCTTACAAAAAACTTTTTGTGGAACTTTTGGTTAGTAATGGGAATCAGAAGGGAAGTCAATGAGTATGTATAGTAAGTTAGTGTTTAAGGACTCTAAGGCCGAGAGTATGTTCAGTAGGTCAAATATGGACTTCTGTACAGCCATGACATGCAAAAAAAAATAATAATAAAAAATCTTAAAAAATACCTTTTGTGGAACTTTTGGCTAGTAATATGAACCAGGAGGGAAGACAATGAGTATATATAGTAAGATAGTGTTTAAGGACTCTTAGGCCGAGAATATGTTCAGTAGGCCAAATATGGACTTCTATACAGCCATGACATGCAAATAAAAATAATAATAAAAAATCTTAAAAAATACCTTTTGTGGAACTTTTGGCTAGTAATATGAATCAGGAGGGAAGACAATGAGTATGCATAGTAAGTTAGTGTTTAAGGACTCTTGGGCCAAAAATATGTTCAGTAGGTCAAATATTGACTTCTGTACAGCCATAACATGTAAAAAAAAAAATATATATAATAATAATGAATAAATAAATTATAAAACCTTACAAAAAACTTTTGGTGGAACTTTTGTCTAGTAATGGGAATCAGAAGGGAAGTCAATGAGTATGCATAGTAAGTTATTGTTTAAGGACTCTTGGGCCAAAAATATGTTCAGTAGGTCAAATATGGACTTCTGTACAGCCATAACATGTAAAAAAAAAAAGTTAAAAAAAACAAAAAAAACTTAAAAAAACTTTTGTGGAACTTTTGGCTAGTAATGGGAATCAGAAGGGAAGTCAATGAGTATGTACAGTAAGTTAGTGTTTAAGGACTCTTAGGCCGAGAGTATGTTCAGTAGGTCAAATATGGACTTCTGTACAGCCATAACATGTTAAAAAAAAACTTTAAAAAAAACAAAAAAAACTTTAAAAAACTTTTGTGGAACTTTTGGCTAGTAATGGGAATCAGAAGGGAAGTCAATGAGTATGTATAGTAAGTTATTGTTTAAGGACTCTTGGGCCGAGAGTATGTTCAGTAGGTCAAATATGGACTTCTGTACAGCCATAACATGTAAAAAAAAAACTTTAAAAAACCCCAAAAAAAATTAAAAAAACTTTTGTGGAACTTTTGGGTAGTAGTGGGAATCAGAAGGGAAGTCAATGAGTATGTATAGTAAGTTAGTGTTTAAGGACTCTTAGGCCGAGAGTATGTTCAGTAGGTCAAATATGGACTTCTGTACAGCCATGACATGTAAAAAATTAAAAATAAATAAATAATAATAAGAAGAAGAAGAAGAAAAAATAAAAAACCTTACAAATACCTTCTGTGGAACTTTTGGCTAGTAATGGGAATCAGAAAGGAAGTCAATGAGTATGTATAGTAAGTTAGTGTTTAAGGACTCTTGGGCCAAAAATATGTTCAGTTGGTCAAATATGGACTTCTGTACAGCCATAACATGTTAAAAAAAAACTTAAAAAAAAACAAAAAAAACTTTAAAAAACTTTTGTGGAACTTTTGGCTAGTAATGGGAATCAGAAGGGAAGTCAATGAGTATGTATAGTAAGTTATTGTTTAAGGACTCTTGGGCCGAGAGTATGTTCAGTAGGTCAAATATGGACTTCTGTACAGCCATAACATGTAAAAAAAAAACTTTAAAAAACCCAAAAAAAAATTAAAAAAACTTTTGTGGAACTTTTGGCTAGTAGTGGGAATCAGAAGGGAAGTCAATGAGTATGTATAGTAAGTTAGTGTTTAAGGACTCTTAGGCCGAGAGTATGTTCAGTAGGTCAAATATGGACTTCTGTACAGCCATGACATGTAAAAAATTAAAAATAAATAAATAATAAGAAGAAGAAGAAGAAGAAAAAATAAAAAACCTTACAAATACCTTCTGTGGAACTTTTGGCTAGTAATGGGAATCAGAAAGGAAGTCAATGAGTATGTATAGTAAGTTAGTGTTTAAGGACTCTTGGGCCAAAAATATGTTCAGTTGGTCAAATATGGACTTCTGTACAGTCATAACATGTGAAAAAAAAATAAAAATGATAATGACTAAAAAAAAAAAAACCTTACAAAAAACTTTTGGTGGATCTTTTGGCTAGTAATGGCAATCAGAAGGGAAGTCAATGAGTATGTATAGTAAGTTATTGTTTAAGGACTCCTGGGCCAAAAATATGTTCAGTAGGTCAAATATGGATTTCTGTACAGCCATAACATGTGAAAAAAAATAAAAATAATAATTAATAAAAAAAAAAAACCTTACAAAAAACTTTTGGTGGATCTTTTGGCTAGTAATGGGAATCAGAAGGGAAGTCAATGATTATGTATAGTAAGTTATTGTTTAAGGACTCTTGGGCCAAAAATATGTTCAGTAGGCCAAATATGGACTTCTGTACAGCCATAACATGTAAAAAAAAAACTTAAAAAAAAAACAAAAAAAACTTAAAAAAACTTTTGTGGAACTTTTGGCTAGTAATGGGAATCAGAAGGGAAGTCAATGAGTATGTATAGTAAGTTATTGTTTAAGGACTCTTGGGCCAAAAATATGTTCAGTAGGTCAAATATTGACTTCTGTACAGCCATAACATGTAAAAAAAAATATATATAATAATAATGAATAAATAAATTATAAAACCTTACAAAAAACTTTTGGTGGAACTTTTGTCTAGTAATGGGAATCAGAAGGGAAGTCAATGAGTATGCATAGTAAGTTATTGTTTAAGGACTCTTGGGCCAAAAATATGTTCAGTAGGCCAAATATGGACTTCTGTACAGCCATAACATGTAAAAAAAAAAAGTTAAAAAAAACAAAAAAAACTTAAAAAAACTTTTGTGGAACTTTTGGCTAGTAATGGGAATCAGAAGGGAAGTCAATGAGTATGTATAGTAAGTTAGTGTTTAAGGACTCTTAGGCCGAGAGTATGTTCAGTAGGTCAAATATGGACTTCTGTACAGCCATAACATGTAAAAAAAAAACTTTAAAAAAAACAAAAAAAACTTTAAAAAACTTTTGTGGAACTTTTGGCTAGTAATGGGAATCAGAAGGGAAGTCAATGAGTATGTATAGCAAGTTATTGTTTAAGGACTCTTGGGCCAAAAATATGTTCAGTAGGCCAAATATGGACTTCTGTACAGCCATAACATGTAAAAAAAAAAAGTTAAAAAAACCAAAAAAAACTTAAAAAAACTTTTGTGGAACTTTTGGCTAGTAATGGGAATCAGAAGGGAAGTCAATGAGTATGTATAGTAAGTTAGTGTTTAAGGACTCTTAGGCCGAGAGTATGTTCAGTAGGTCAAATATGGACTTCTGTACAGCCATAACATGTAAAAAAAAAACTTTAAAAAAAACAAAAAAAACTTTAAAAAACTTTTGTGGAACTTTTGGCTAGTAATGGGAATCAGAAGGGAAGTCAATGAGTATGTATAGTAAGTTATTGTTTAAGGACTCTTGGGCCGAGAGTATGTTCAGTAGGTCAAATATGGACTTCTGTACAGCCATAACATGTAAAAAAAAAACTTTAAAAAAAACAAAAAAAACTTTAAAAAACTTTTGTGGAACTTTTGGCTAGTAATGGGAATCAGAAGGGAAGTCAATGAGTATGTATAGTAAGTTATTGTTTAAGGACTCTTGGGCCGAGAGTATGTTCAGTAGGTCAAATATGGACTTCTGTACAGCCATAACATGTAAAAAAAAAACTAAAAAAAAACCAAAAAAAACTTAAAAAAACTTTTGTGGAACTTTTGGCTAGTAGTGGGAATCAGAAGGGAAGTCAATGAGTATGTATAGTAAGTTAGTGTTTAAGGACTCTTAGGCCGAGAGTATGTTCAGTAGGTCAAATATGGACTTCTGTACAGCCATGACATGTAAAAATTTAAAATAAATAAATAAGAAGAAGAAGAAAAATTATAAAACCTTACAAAAAACTTTTGGTGGAACTTTTGGCTAGTAATGGGAATCAGAAAGGAAGTCAATGAGTATGTATAGTAAGTTATTGTTTAAGGACTCTTGGGCCAAAAATATGTTCAGTAGGTCAAATATGGACTTCTGTACAGCCATAACATGTAAAAAAAAAAAGTTAAAAAAAACAAAAAAAACTTAAAAAAACTTTTGTGGAACTTTTGGCTAGTAATGGGAATCAGAAGGGAAGTCAATGAGTATGTATAGTAAGTTAGTGTTTAAGGACTCTTAGGCCGAGAGTATGTTCAGTAGGTCAAATATGGACTTCTGTACAGCCATAACATGTAAAAAAAAAAAGTTAAAAAAAACAAAAAAAACTTTAAAAAACTTTTGTGGAACTTTTGGCTAGTAATGGGAATCAGAAGGGAAGTCAATGAGTATGTATAGTAAGTTATTGTTTAAGGACTCTTGGGCCGAGAGTATGTTCAGTAGGTCAAATATGGACTTCTGTACAGCCATAACATGTAAAAAAAAACCAAAAAAAAAACAAAAAAAAACTTAAAAAAACTTTTGTGGAACTTTTGGCTAGTAGTGGGAATCAGAAGGGAAGTCAATGAGTATGTATAGTAAGTTAGTGTTTAAGGACTCTTAGGCCGAGAGTATGTTCAGTAGGTCAAATATGGACTTCTGTACAGCCATGACATGTAAAAATTTAAAATAAATAAATAAGAAGAAGAAGAAGAAGAAGAAAAAAAAAAAACCTTACAAATACCTTCTGTGGAACTTTTGGCTAGTAATGGGAATCAGAAAGGAAGTCAATGAGTATGTATAGTAAGTCATTGTTTAAGGACTCTTGGGCCAAAAATATGTTCAGTAGGTCAAATATGGACTTCTGTACAGCCATAACATGTAAAAAAAAAAAGTTAAAAAAAACAAAAAAAACTTAAAAAAACTTTTGTGGAACTTTTGGCTAGTAATGGGAATCAGAAGGGAAGTCAATGAGTATGTATAGTAAGTTAGTGTTTAAGGACTCTTAGGCCGAGAGTATGTTCAGTAGGTCAAATATGGACTTCTGTACAGCCATAACATGTAAAAAAAAAACTTAAAAAAAAACAAAAAAAACTTAAAAAAACTTTTGTGGAACTTTTGGCTAGTAATGGGAATCAGAAGGGAAGTCAATGAGTATGTATAGTAAGTTATTGTTTAAGGACTCTTGGGCCGAGAGTATGTTCAGTAGGTCAAATATGGACTTCTGTACAGCCATAACATGTAAAAAAAAAATATATATAATAATAATGAATAAATAAATTATAAAACCTTACAAAAAACTTTTGGTGGAACTTTTGTCTAGTAATGGGAATCAGAAGGGAAGTCAATGAGTATGCATAGTAAGTTATTGTTTAAGGACTCTTGGGCCAAAAATATGTTCAGTAGGCCAAATATGGACTTCTGTACAGCCATAACATGTAAAAAAAAAAAGTAAAAAAAAACAAAAAAAACTTAAAAAAACTTTTGTGGAACTTTTGGCTAGTAATGGGAATCAGAAGGGAAGTCAATGAGTATGTATAGTAAGTTAGTGTTTAAGGACTCTTAGGCCGAGAGTATGTTCAGTAGGTCAAATATGGACTTCTGTACAGCCATAACATGTAAAAAAAAAAACTTTAAAAAAAACAAAAAAAACTTAAAAAAACTTTTGTGGAACTTTTGGCTAGTAATGGGAATCAGAAGGGAAGTCAATGAGTATGTATAGTAAGTTATTGTTTAAGGACTATTGGGCCGAGAGTATGTTCAGTAGGTCAAATATGGACTTCTGTACAGCCATAACATGTAAAAAAAAAACTTAAAAAAAACCAAAAAAAACTTAAAAAAACTTTTGTGGAACTTTTGGCTAGTAGTGGGAATCAGAAGGGAAGTCAATGAGTATGTATAGTAAGTTAGTGTTTAAGGACTCTTAGGCCGAGAGTATGTTCAGTAGGTCAAATATGGACTTCTGTACAGCCATGACATGTAAAAATTAAAAATAAATAAATAATAATAATAAGAAGAAGAAGAAAAAATAAAAAACCTTACAAATACCTTCTGTGGAACTTTTGGCTAGTAGTGGGAATCAGAAGGGAAGTCAATGAGTATGTATAGTAAGTTATTGTTTAAGGACTCCTGGGCCAAAAATATGTTCAGTAGGTCAAATATGGATTTCTGTACAGCCATAACATGTGAAAAAAAATAAAAACAATAATTAATAAAAAAAGAAAAACCTTACAAAAAACTTTTGGTGGATCTTTTGGCTAGTAATGGGAATCAGAAGGGAAGTCAATGATTATGTATAGTAAGTTATTGTTTAAGGACTCTTGGGCCAAAAATATGTTCAGTAGGCCAAATATGGACTTCTGTACAGCCATAACATGTAAAAAAAAACTTTAAAAAAAAACAAAAAAAACTTAAAAAAACTTTTGTGGAACTTTTGGCTAGTAATGGGAATCAGAAGGGAAGTCAATGAGTATGTATAGTAAGTTATTGTTTAAGGACTCTTGGGCCAAAAATATGTTAAGTTGGTCAAATATGGCCTCCTGTACAGCCATAACATGTAAAAAAAAACCAAAAAAAAAAACCTTACAAATACCTTTTGTGAAACTTTTGGCTAGTAATATGAACCAGGAGGGAAGTCAATGAGTATGTATATTAAGTTAGTGTTTAAGGACCCTTGGGCCAAAAATATGTTCAGTTGGTCAAATATGGACTTCTGTACAGCCATAACATGTGAAAAAAAATAAAAATAATAATGAATAAAAAAAAAAAACCTTACAAAAAACTTTTGGTGGATCTTTTGGCTAGTAATGGCAATCAGAAGGGAAGTCAATGAGTATGTATAGTAGGTTAGTGTTTAAGGACTCCTAGGCCGAGAGTATGTTCAGTAGGTCAAATAAGGACTTCTGTACAGCCATAATATGTACAAAAAATAAAATAAATAAAAACAATAATGAATAAATAAATTATAAAACCTTACAAAAAACTTTTGGTGGAACTTTTGGCTAGTAATGGGAATCAGAAGGGAAGTCAATTAGTATGTATAGTAAGTTAATGTTTAAGGACTCTTAGGCCGAGAATATGTTCAGTAGGTCAAATATGGACCTCTGTACATCCATAACATGTAAAAAAAAAAAATAATAATAATAAAAAATAAAAAACCTTACAAAAAACTTTTGGTGGAACTTTTGGCTAGTAATGAGAATCAGAAGGTAAGTCAATCAGTATGTATAGTAAGTTAGTGTTTAAGGACACTTAGGCAGAGAATATGTTCAGTAGGCCAAATATGGACTTCTGTACAGCCATGACATGTAAAAAAAATAAATAATAAAAAATAAAAAATCTTAAAAAATTCCTTTTGTGGAACTTTTGGCTAGTAATGGCAATCAGAAGGGAAGTCAATGAGTATGTATATTAAGTTAGTGTTTAAGGACTCTTGGGCCAAAAATATGTTCAGTTGGTAAAATATGGACTTCTGTACAGCCATAACGTGTGAAAAAAAATAAAAATAATAATGAATAAAAAAAAAGCCTTACAAAAAACTTTTGGTGTATCTTTTGGCTTGTAATGGGAATCAGAAGGGAAGTCAATGAGTATGTATAGTAAGTTAGTCTTTAAGGACTCTTGGGCCAAAAATATGTGTAGTAGGTCAAATAAGGACTTCTGTACAGCCATAATATGTAAAAAAAAAAAAAATAATAATAATGAATAAATAAATTATAAAACCTTACAAAAAACTTTTGGTGGATCTTTTGGCTAGTAATGGCAATCAGAAGGGAAGTCAATAAGTATGTATAGTAAGTTAGTGTTTAAGGACTCTTGGGCCAAATATATGTGTAGTAGGTCAAATATGGACTTCTGTACAGCCATGACATGTAAAAAAAATAAATAATAAAAAATAAAAAATCTTAAAAAATACCTTTTGTGGAACTTTTGGCTAGTAATGGGAATCAGAAAGGAAGTCAATGAGTATGTATAGTAAGTTAGTGTTTAAGAACTCTTGGGCCAAAAATATGTTCAGTAGGTCAAATATGGACTTCTGTACAGCCATAACATGTGAAAAAAAATAATAATAATAATGAATAATAAAAAAAAAACCTTACAAAAAACTTTTGGTGGATCTTTTGGCTAGTAATGGGAATCAGAAAGGAAGTCAATGAGTATGTATAGTAAGTTAGTGTTTAAGGACTCTTGGGCCAAAAATATGTTCAGTTGGTCAAATATAGACTTCTGTACAGCCATAACATGTGAATAAAAAAAAAAATAATAATGAATAAAAAAAAAACCCTTACAAAAAACTTTTGGTGGATCTTTTGGCTGGTAATGGCAATCAGAAGGGAAGTCAATAAGTATGTATAGTAAGTTAGTCTTTAAGGACTCTTGGGCCAAAAATATGTGTAGTAGGTCAAATAAGGACTTCTGTACAGCCATGACATGTAAAAAAAATAAATAATAAAAAATAAAAAATCTTAAAAAATACCTTTTGTGAAACTTTTGGCTAGTAATATGAACCAGGAGGGAAGTCAATGAGTATGTATATTAAGTTAGTGTTGTATAAGGACTCTTGGGGCGAAAATATGTTCAGTAGGTCAAATAAGGACTTCTGTACAGCCATAATATGTGAAAAAAATAATAATAATAATAATGAATAAATAAATTATAAAACCTTACAAAAAACTTTTTGTGGAACTTTTGGTTAGTAATGGGAATCAGAAGGGAAGTCAATGAGTATGTATAGTAAGTTAGTGTTTAAGGACTCTAAGGCCGAGAGTATGTTCAGTAGGTCAAATATGGACTTCTGTACAGCCATGACATGCAAAAAAAAATAATAATAAAAAATCTTAAAAAATACCTTTTGTGGAACTTTTGGCTAGTAATATGAACCAGGAGGGAAGACAATGAGTATATATAGTAAGATAGTGTTTAAGGACTCTTAGGCCGAGAATATGTTCAGTAGGCCAAATATGGACTTCTATACAGCCATGACATGCAAATAAAAATAATAATAAAAAATCTTAAAAAATACCTTTTGTGGAACTTTTGGCTAGTAATATGAATCAGGAGGGAAGACAATGAGTATGCATAGTAAGTTAGTGTTTAAGGACTCTTGGGCCAAAAATATGTTCAGTAGGTCAAATATTGACTTCTGTACAGCCATAACATGTAAAAAAAAATATATATATAATAATAATGAATAAATAAATTATAAAACCTTACAAAAAACTTTTGGTGGAACTTTTGTCTAGTAATGGGAATCAGAAGGGAAGTCAATGAGTATGCATAGTAAGTTATTGTTTAAGGACTCTTGGGCCAAAAATATGTTCAGTAGGTCAAATATGGACTTCTGTACAGCCATAACATGTAAAAAAAAAAAGTTAAAAAAAACAAAAAAAACTTAAAAAAACTTTTGTGGAACTTTTGGCTAGTAATGGGAATCAGAAGGGAAGTCAATGAGTATGTACAGTAAGTTAGTGTTTAAGGACTCTTAGGCCGAGAGTATGTTCAGTAGGTCAAATATGGACTTCTGTACAGCCATAACATGTTAAAAAAAAACTTTAAAAAAAACAAAAAAAACTTTAAAAAACTTTTGTGGAACTTTTGGCTAGTAATGGGAATCAGAAGGGAAGTCAATGAGTATGTATAGTAAGTTATTGTTTAAGGACTCTTGGGCCGAGAGTATGTTCAGTAGGTCAAATATGGACTTCTGTACAGCCATAACATGTAAAAAAAAAACTTTAAAAAACCCCCAAAAAAATTAAAAAAACTTTTGTGGAACTTTTGGGTAGTGGTGGGAATCAGAAGGGAAGTCAATGAGTATGTATAGTAAGTTAGTGTTTAAGGACTCTTAGGCCGAGAGTATGTTCAGTAGGTCAAATATGGACTTCTGTACAGCCATGACATGTAAAAAATTAAAAATAAATAAATAATAATAATAAGAAGAAGAAGAAAAAATAAAAAACCTTACAAATACCTTCTGTGGAACTTTTGGCTAGTAATGGGAATCAGAAAGGAAGTCAATGAGTATGTATAGTAAGTTAGTGTTTAAGGACTCTTGGGCCAAAAATATGTTCAGTTGGTCAAATATGGACTTCTGTACAGCCATAACATGTTAAAAAAAAACTTAAAAAAAAACAAAAAAAACTTTAAAAAACTTTTGTGGAACTTTTGGCTAGTAATGGGAATCAGAAGGGAAGTCAATGAGTATGTATAGTAAGTTATTGTTTAAGGACTCTTGGGCCGAGAGTATGTTCAGTAGGTCAAATATGGACTTCTGTACAGCCATAACATGTAAAAAAAAAACTTTAAAAAACCCCAAAAAAAATTAAAAAAACTTTTGTGGAACTTTTGGCTAGTAGTGGGAATCAGAAGGGAAGTCAATGAGTATGTATAGTAAGTTAGTGTTTAAGGACTCTTAGGCCGAGAGTATGTTCAGTAGGTCAAATATGGACTTCTGTACAGCCATGACATGTAAAAAATTAAAAATAAATAAATAATAAGAAGAAGAAGAAGAAGAAAAAATAAAAAACCTTACAAATACCTTCTGTGGAACTTTTGGCTAGTAATGGGAATCAGAAAGGAAGTCAATGAGTATGTATAGTAAGTTAGTGTTTAAGGACTCTTGGGCCAAAAATATGTTCAGTTGGTCAAATATGGACTTCTGTACAGTCATAACATGTGAAAAAAAAATAAAAATGATAATGACTAAAAAAAAAAAAACCTTACAAAAAACTTTTGGTGGATCTTTTGGCTAGTAATGGCAATCAGAAGGGAAGTCAATGAGTATGTATAGTAAGTTATTGTTTAAGGACTCCTGGGCCAAAAATATGTTCAGTAGGTCAAATATGGATTTCTGTACAGCCATAACATGTGAAAAAAAATAAAAATAATAATTAATAAAAAAAAAAAACCTTACAAAAAACTTTTGGTGGATCTTTTGGCTAGTAATGGGAATCAGAAGGGAAGTCAATGATTATGTATAGTAAGTTATTGTTTAAGGACTCTTGGGCCAAAAATATGTTCAGTAGGCCAAATATGGACTTCTGTACAGCCATAACATGTAAAAAAAAAACTTAAAAAAAAAACAAAAAAAACTTAAAAAAACTTTTGTGGAACTTTTGGCTAGTAATGGGAATCAGAAGGGAAGTCAATGAGTATGTATAGTAAGTTATTGTTTAAGGACTCTTGGGCCAAAAATATGTTCAGTAGGTCAAATATTGACTTCTGTACAGCCATAACATGTAAAAAAAAAAATATATAATAATAATGAATAAATAAATTATAAAACCTTACAAAAAACTTTTGGTGGAACTTTTGTCTAGTAATGGGAATCAGAAGGGAAGTCAATGAGTATGCATAGTAAGTTATTGTTTAAGGACTCTTGGGCCAAAAATATGTTCAGTAGGCCAAATATGGACTTCTGTACAGCCATAACATGTAAAAAAAAAAAGTTAAAAAAAACAAAAAAAACTTAAAAAAACTTTTGTGGAACTTTTGGCTAGTAATGGGAATCAGAAGGGAAGTCAATTAGTATGTATAGTAAGTTAGTGTTTAAGGACTCTTAGGCCGAGAGTATGTTCAGTAGGTCAAATATGGACTTCTGTACAGCCATAACATGTAAAAAAAAAACTTTAAAAAAAACAAAAAAAACTTTAAAAAACTTTTGTGGAACTTTTGGCTAGTAATGGGAATCAGAAGGGAAGTCAATGAGTATGTATAGCAAGTTATTGTTTAAGGACTCTTGGGCCAAAAATATGTTCAGTAGGCCAAATATGGACTTCTGTACAGCCATAACATGTAAAAAAAAAAAGTTAAAAAAACCAAAAAAAACTTAAAAAAACTTTTGTGGAACTTTTGGCTAGTAATGGGAATCAGAAGGGAAGTCAATGAGTATGTATAGTAAGTTAGTGTTTAAGGACTCTTAGGCCGAGAGTATGTTCAGTAGGTCAAATATGGACTTCTGTACAGCCATAACATGTAAAAAAAAAACTTTAAAAAAAACAAAAAAAACTTTAAAAAACTTTTGTGGAACTTTTGGCTAGTAATGGGAATCAGAAGGGAAGTCAATGAGTATGTATAGTAAGTTATTGTTTAAGGACTCTTGGGCCGAGAGTATGTTCAGTAGGTCAAATATGGACTTCTGTACAGCCATGACATGTAAAAATTTAAAATAAATAAATAATAATAAGAAGAAGAAGAAGAAGAAAAAATAAAAAACCTTACAAATACCTTCTGTGGAACTTTTGGCTAGTAATGGGAATCAGAAAGGAAGTCAATGAGTATGTATAGTAAGTTATTGTTTAAGGACTCTTGGGCCAAAAATATGTTCAGTAGGTCAAATATTGACTTCTGTACAGCCATAACATGTAAAAAAAAAAAAATAATAATAATGAATAAATAAATTATAAAACCTTACAAAAAACTTTTGGTGGAACTTTTGTCTAGTAATGGGAATCAGAAGGGAAGTCAATGAGTATGCATAGTAAGTTATTGTTTAAGGACTCTTGGGCCAAAAATATGTTCAGTAGGCCAAATATGGACTTCTGTACAGCCATAACATGTAAAAAAAAAAAGTAAAAAAAAACAAAAAAAACTTAAAAAAACTTTTGTGGAACTTTTGGCTAGTAATGGGAATCAGAAGGGAAGTCAATGAGTATGTATAGTAAGTTAGTGTTTAAGGACTCTTAGGCCGAGAGTATGTTCAGTAGGTCAAATATGGACTTCTGTACAGCCATGACATGTAAAAATTAAAAATAAATAAATAATAATAAGAAGAAGAAGAAGAAAAAATAAAAAACCTTACAAATACCTTCTGTGGAACTTTTGGCTAGTAGTGGGAATCAGAAGGGAAGTCAATGAGTATGTATAGTAAGTTAGTGTTTAAGGACTCTTGGGCCAAAAATATGTTCAGTTGGTCAAATATGGACTTCTGTACAGTCATAACATGTGAAAAAAAAAAAAAAATGATAATGACTAAAAAAAAAAAAACCATACAAAAAACTTTTGGTGGATCTTTTGGCTAGTAATGGCAATCAGAAGGGAAGTCAATGAGTATGTATAGTAAGTTATTGTTTAAGGACTCCTGGGCCAAAAATATGTTCAGTAGGTCAAATATGGATTTCTGTACAGCCATAACATGTGAAAAAAAATAAAAACAATAATTAATAAAAAAAAAAAACCTTACAAAAAACTTTTGGTGGATCTTTTGGCTAGTAATGGGAATCAGAAGGGAAGTCAATGATTATGTATAGTAAGTTATTGTTTAAGGACTCTTGGGCCAAAAATATGTTCAGTAGGCCAAATATGGACTTCTGTACAGCCATAACATGTAAAAAAAAAACTTAAAAAAAAAACAAAAAAAACTTAAAAAAACTTTTGTGGAACTTTTGGCTAGTAATGGGAATCAGAAGGGAAGTCAATGAGTATGTATAGTAAGTTATTGTTTAAGGACTCTTGGGCCAAAAATATGTTCAGTAGGTCAAATATTGACTTCTGTACAGCCATAACATGTAAAAAAAAAAATATATAATAATAATGAATAAATAAATTATAAAACCTTACAAAAAACTTTTGGTGGAACTTTTGTCTAGTAATGGGAATCAGAAGGGAAGTCAATGAGTATGCATAGTAAGTTATTGTTTAAGGACTCTTGGGCCAAAAATATGTTCAGTAGGCCAAATATGGACTTCTGTACAGCCATAACATGTAAAAAAAAAAAGTTAAAAAAAACAAAAAAAACTTAAAAAAACTTTTGTGGAACTTTTGGCTAGTAATGGGAATCAGAAGGGAAGTCAATGAGTATGTATAGTAAGTTAGTGTTTAAGGACTCTTAGGCCGAGAGTATGTTCAGTAGGTCAAATATGGACTTCTGTACAGCCATAACATGTAAAAAAAAAACTTTAAAAAAAACAAAAAAAACTTTAAAAAACTTTTGTGGAACTTTTGGCTAGTAATGGGAATCAGAAGGGAAGTCAATGAGTATGTATAGCAAGTTATTGTTTAAGGACTCTTGGGCCAAAAATATGTTCAGTAGGCCAAATATGGACTTCTGTACAGCCATAACATGTAAAAAAAAAAAGTTAAAAAAACCAAAAAAAACTTAAAAAAACTTTTGTGGAACTTTTGGCTAGTAATGGGAATCAGAAGGGAAGTCAATGAGTATGTATAGTAAGTTAGTGTTTAAGGACTCTTAGGCCGAGAGTATGTTCAGTAGGTCAAATATGGACTTCTGTACAGCCATAACATGTAAAAAAAAAACTTTAAAAAAAACAAAAAAAACTTTAAAAAACTTTTGTGGAACTTTTGGCTAGTAATGGGAATCAGAAGGGAAGTCAATGAGTATGTATAGTAAGTTATTGTTTAAGGACTCTTGGGCCGAGAGTATGTTCAGTAGGTCAAATATGGACTTCTGTACAGCCATGACATGTAAAAATTTAAAATAAATAAATAATAATAAGAAGAAGAAGAAGAAGAAAAAATAAAAAACCTTACAAATACCTTCTGTGGAACTTTTGGCTAGTAATGGGAATCAGAAAGGAAGTCAATGAGTATGTATAGTAAGTTATTGTTTAAGGACTCTTGGGCCAAAAATATGTTCAGTAGGTCAAATATTGACTTCTGTACAGCCATAACATGTAAAAAAAAAAAAATAATAATAATGAATAAATAAATTATAAAACCTTACAAAAAACTTTTGGTGGAACTTTTGTCTAGTAATGGGAATCAGAAGGGAAGTCAATGAGTATGCATAGTAAGTTATTGTTTAAGGACTCTTGGGCCAAAAATATGTTCAGTAGGCCAAATATGGACTTCTGTACAGCCATAACATGTAAAAAAAAAAAGTAAAAAAAAACAAAAAAAACTTAAAAAAACTTTTGTGGAACTTTTGGCTAGTAATGGGAATCAGAAGGGAAGTCAATGAGTATGTATAGTAAGTTAGTGTTTAAGGACTCTTAGGCCGAGAGTATGTTCAGTAGGTCAAATATGGACTTCTGTACAGCCATGACATGTAAAAATTAAAAATAAATAAATAATAATAAGAAGAAGAAGAAGAAAAAATAAAAAACCTTACAAATACCTTCTGTGGAACTTTTGGCTAGTAGTGGGAATCAGAAGGGAAGTCAATGAGTATGTATAGTAAGTTAGTGTTTAAGGACTCTTGGGCCAAAAATATGTTCAGTTGGTCAAATATGGACTTCTGTACAGTCATAACATGTGAAAAAAAAAAAAAAATGATAATGACTAAAAAAAAAAAAACCATACAAAAAACTTTTGGTGGATCTTTTGGCTAGTAATGGCAATCAGAAGGGAAGTCAATGAGTATGTATAGTAAGTTATTGTTTAAGGACTCCTGGGCCAAAAATATGTTCAGTAGGTCAAATATGGATTTCTGTACAGCCATAACATGTGAAAAAAAATAAAAACAATAATCAATAAAAAAAAAAAACCTTACAAAAAACTTTTGGTGGATCTTTTGGCTAGTAATGGGAATCAGAAGGGAAGTCAATGATTATGTATAGTAAGTTATTGTTTAAGGACTCTTGGGCCAAAAATATGTTCAGTAGGCCAAATATGGACTTCTGTACAGCCATAACATGTAAAAAAAAAACTTTAAAAAAAAACAAAAAAAACTTAAAAAAACTTTTGTGGAACTTTTGGCTAGTAATGGGAATCAGAAGGGAAGTCAATGAGTATGTATAGTAAGTTATTGTTTGAGGACTCTTGGGCCAAAAATATGTTAAGTTGGTCAAATATGGACTCCTGTACAGCCATAACATGTAAAAAAAAAACAAAACAAAAAACCTTACAAATACCTTTTGTGAAACTTTTGGCTAGTAATATGAACCAGGAGGGAAGTCAATGAGTATGTATATTAAGTTAGTGTTGTATAAGGACTCTTGGGGCGAAAATATGTTCAGTAGGTCAAATAAGGACTTCTGTACAGCCATAATATGTGAAAAAAAAAAAAATAATAATAATGAATAAATAAATTATAAAACCTTACAAAAAACTTTTTGTGGAACTTTTGGTTAGTAATGGGAATCAGAAGGGAAGTCAATGAGTATGTATAGTAAGTTAGTGTTTAAGGACTCTAAGGCCGAGAGTATGTTCAGTAGGTCAAATATGGACTTCTGTACAGCCATGACATGTAAAAAAAATAAATAATAAAAAATCTTAAAAAATACCTTTTGTGGAACTTTTGGCTAGTAATATGAATCAGGAGGGAAGTCAATGAGTATGTATAGTAATTAGTGTTTAAGGACTCTTGGGCCAAAAAGATGTTCAGTTGGTCAAGTATGGACTTCTGTACATCCATAACATGTAAAAAAAAAAAAAAATAAATAATAAAAAATAAAAAACCTTAAAAAATACCTTTTGTGGAACTTTTGGCTAGTAATATGAACCAGGAGGGAAGACACTGAGTATGTATAGTAAGTTAGTGTTTAAGGACTCTTAGGCCGAGAATATGTTCAGTAGGCCAAATATGGACTTCTATACAGCCATGACATGCAAAAAAAAATAATAATAAAAAATCTTAAAAAATACCTTTTGTGGAACTTTTGGCTAGTAATATGAATCAGGAGGGAAGACAATGAGTATGCATAGTAAGTTAGTGTTTAAGGACTCTTGGGCCCAAAATATGTTCAGTAGGTCAAATATTGACTTCTGTACAGCCATAACATGTAAAAAAAATATATATATAATAATAATGAATAAATTAATTATAAAACCTTACAAAAAACTTTTGGTGGAACTTTTGTCTAGTAATGGGAATCAGAAGGGAAGTCAATCAGTATGTATAGTAAGATAGTGTTTAAGGACTCTTAGGCCGAGAATATGTTCAGTAGGCCAAATATGGACTTCTATACAGCCATGACATGCAAAAAAAAATAATAATAAAAAATCTTAAAAAATACCTTTTGTGGAACTTTTGGCTAGTAATATGAATCAGGAGGGAAGACAATGAGTATGCATAGTAAGTTAGTGTTTAAGGACTCTTGGGCCCAAAATATGTTCAGTAGGTCAAATATTGACTTCTGTACAGCCATAACATGTAAAAAAAAAAATATATATAATAATAATGAATAAATTAATTATAAAACCTTACAAAAAACTTTTGGTGGAACTTTTGTCTAGTAATGGGAATCAGAAGGGAAGTCAATGAGTATGCATAGTAAGTTATTGTTTAAGGACTCTTGGGCCAAAAATATGTTCAGTAGGCCAAATATGGACTTCTGTACAGCCATAACATGTAAAAAAAAAACGTTAAAAAAAACAAAAAAAACTTTAAAAAACTTTTGTGGAACTTTTGGCTAGTAATGGGAATCAGAAGGGAAGTCAATGAGTATGTATAGTAAGTTAGTGTTTAAGGACTCTTAGGCCGAGAGTATGTTCAGTTGGTCAAATATGGACTTCTGTACAGCCATGACATGTAAAAATTTAAAATAAATAAATAAGAAGAAGAAGAAGAAGAAGAAGAAAAAATAAAAAACCTTACAAATACCTTCTGTGGAACTTTTGGCTAGTAATGGGAATCAGAAAGGAAGTCAATGAGTATGTATAGTAAGTTAGTGTTTAAGGACTCTTGGGCCAAAAATATGTTCAGTTGGTCAAATATGGACTTCTGTACAGCCATAACATGTGAAAAAAAAAAAAAAATGATAATGACTAAAAAAAAAAAAACCTTACAAAAAACTTTTGGTGGATCTTTTGGCTAGTAATGGCAATCAGAAGGGAAGTCAATGAGTATGTATAGTAAGTTATTGTTTAAGGACTCTTGGGCCAAAAATATGTTCAGTAGGTCAAATATGGATTTCTGTACAGCCATAACATGTGAAAAAAAATAAAAATAATAATGAATAAAAAAAAAAACCCTTACAAAAAACTTTTGGTGGATCTTTTGGCTAGTAATGGGAATCAGAAGGGAAGTCAATGATTATGTATAGTAAGTTAGTGTTTAAGGACTCTTGGGCCAAAAATATTTTCAGTTGGTCAAATATAGACTTCTGTACAGCCATAACATGTGAATAAAAATAAAAATAATAATGAATTAAAAAAAAAAACCTTACAAAAATCTTTTGGTGGATCTTTTGGCTAGTAATGGCAATCAGAAGAGGTCAATGAGTATGTATAGTAAGTTAGTGTTTAAGGACTCTTGGGCCAAAAATATTTGTAGTAGGTCAAATATGGACTTCTGTACAGCCATGACATGTAAAAAAAATAAATAATAAAAAATAAAAAAATTATAAAATACCTTTTGTGGAACTTTTGGCTAAGTAATATGAATCAGGAGGGAAGACAATGAGTATGTATAGTAAGTTAGTGTTTAAGGACTCTTGGGCCAAAAATATGTTCAGTTGGTCAGATATGGACTTCTGTACAGCCATAACATGTAAAAAAAAATTATAATAATAATAAAAAATAAAAAACCTTAAAAAATACCTTTTGTGGAACTTTTGGCTAGTAATATGAATCAAGAGGGAAGACAATGAGTATGTATAGTAAGTTATTGTTTAGGGCTCTTGGGGCGAAAATATGTTCAGTAGGTCAAATAAGGACTTCTGTACAGCCATAATATGTAAAAAAAAAAATTTATAAATAAAAACAATAATTAATAAATAAATTATAAAACCTTACAAAAAACTTTTGGTGGAACTTTTGGCTTGTAATGGGAATCAGAAGGAAAGTCAATGAGTATGAATATTTTAGTTAGTGTTGTTTAAAAACATGTTTAGTAGGTGAAATATGGACTTCTGTATAGCCATATACAGAAGTTTCTATAAATTAAGTTCCCTTTCAGTCGGTCACGTTCGACGTACGTCGGACGTCACCGACGAATTGGGATCACTTCTGGGAGCCCCTATCAACTTCGAGATATAGAGAACGGGCCAATGGCCATTGGCGTGCGAGATTTGCATCTCGCGCTCCGCCCCGCGCTGCGGGTATAAACAGGAGGCGAATGCAGCGCAGTATTGTCATTCACTTCGGAGCCGAACACGGTGTTGATGAAGGAGACTGTTCCTGCTTCAGCAGAAAGAGAGAGAACGAGAGAAGACGCTTCTTTGAGTGCTGGGAGAAAAGGCACGATCAGCGGCGGCCGCGAGCTCACTGATACAGTGATAAACTGCTGTTTTTACAGCACTGTTGGTTTGGTGAGGGCGTTCCCAACGGTGAGTGCATACACAGGCTGCACTACTCTCCTGTGTTTTGCCGCGGTCGTTCCTGGGTGCTTCAGCACATTTAAAAGAGCTTTCTTCTAAAAGAGCAGCGCGGGTGTGACTGCGTCTTTTTCAAGACGTCATTCCACCCGTGCGTTTCTGGATGCGGTTGTTTCCTGTCCTTTGACGGCCACGATCCCTCTCGCATAAGCATGTTGAGATTGCGTTCGTGGGTGATCCATGTTCTCTCAGGAGAACGGGTTCACGTCGGCGCGTTGTTCGTCTCGCCTTCCTCGTGAGGGTTTGAGTGTTCAGCGCGCCGTGTGCCGTCTAGCTGCCGGCTGACAGCGCGGGTTGTCACGGCAACCCAGCGCGTCACTCGGCGCTTTAGATGCGCGGTCGAGACTTAACCTCAAACGGGGTTGAGTCCCTTCGCCTATTCCCCGATCTAGTTTCTTTTCTGGTGCACCAGAAAGGGGCTACTTCGGCTAATAAGCCTTGGTGACCAGAGGATTACAGTGGGGCTTCCCTGCCGAGTACATCTCCATGGGCCCTCACTCCTCTATCGCATCGCAAGCATGCTGAGACTGTGTTCGTGGGTGGTTCATGTTCTCTCATGAGAGCATGACCACGTCGGCGCGTTGTTCGTCTCGCCTTCTTCATAGGGGCTTGAGTGTTCAGCGCGCCGTGTGCCGTCTCGACGGCCACGCTCACAGTCTTGCATGCCTGCTGGTAGCTTACAGGTGGGATTGCTGGTTCCAAAAAAAAAATAAAAATAAAAAAAATAAATAAATAATAATAAATAAATAAAGGGGACCTAGCGTTTCATCTGGGGCTCTAGCAGAGGACAGATGTCAATCGCTGCATCGGAGAGAGGGCTGTTATAAGCTGGAAATGAAGATGATGCTGAGTTTCCCACTATAATGGTGTGTGCTCATGCTGAATCAGATTCAGACAGCCATGCTTTCCTGGGTGGCTGAGGCGTAGTGCAACGCGTAAATCGCCTTGCCCGCCCCCTTGCCTTTTTCCCGGATGTGCATTGGAAAGCTTTGGCAGTGTGGAACTATTTGGTGCCAAAATATGGGGTGCCAATGGTACCATTATCTGGATAAAGTTTTCCTCTCTCTCACTACCCTCATCGGTGAGGTGGCAGTGCCACTGGCAGGCCACCTCCGCCCTGCGCTCTTAGTGCACGAGGGTAGTTCTGAGCTGAGGTTGAGCTGCGCACCGTGACTGATTTACATTTAAAGTCACAGCGCTGGCCCTTGGCCAGACGATGTCCACCCTGGTCCAGAAACACCCTTGGGCTACCTTGCAGGGGTGTGAGACGTCGCCAGAGTACGCTCTCTCGATGCTCACATCTCACAAGGTGACCCTTTTCGGCGACACTGTCGGTGACTGTGCAGCAGTCCTCCACAGTGCAAAGCAGATGGAACCCCTCAGTCTGCTCGCCATGGGCATCCCACGATGCCACCCGTCTTGGCTGCCAGTCAGCTGAGACGGGTGACCTGGACTTGGTTGAAGCTGCTCTTCCCCGGAGGAGGGCCGGGTGGAGAATCATTGCTAAATTTTGTTCCGCCACCGGTGTTACAGCCAGTGGTACCCAAATTCTTAAGAGCAGTTCCAATACCTCTGGGTCTCGGGAGTTCAGGAATGGCAGCGTGTGACGCCGGGGAGCCTCGCCACTCTCATTCCCCTCTTCTCAGCGGTGTGAGGACGGCAGTGCGCGACGCTATGCCTCGCCACTCTTGTTCCCCGCTGAGGAAGGAGGTGAGGTAGGCAGTGTGTGACGCCACAAAGCCTTGCCACTCTCTGCCCCTCCTTCAGTCGCCAGCGGACCGCAGCGTATGGCTTGAGAACGCTACCATGCCTTCTCTCATACCCTCCGTCCAACCGTGGGGGCAGGTAGGTGCTGCGTGCGCACTCAGACCCCACTTCAGGACGCTGTGCCTCTTGGGTCGGGTCCCTGCCCTCCACTTCGCTGCCCTACTGCGGGTACGTCTGTGGGGCAGGTGTGTTCATGGTACGGTTTCCGGAAGCCTAGCTAGCACTTCCGGGACGGTCCCGCTGACTCACCTGCACCACCAGGCTCGGCTATGCGATTCAGTTCGCACGGCATCCTCCCAAGTTCTGGGCGTCCACTTCACTGTTGTGTGGAGCTGCGACGCCCATCTTGTGGAAAGAGATCGAAGTCCTACTGGCGAAGGACGCGATTGGAGCCGGTCCCTCCAGCCGACATGAAGTTGGGGTTCTATAACTCCTACTTCATTGTGCCCAAGAAAAGCAGTGGGTTATGACCAATCTTGGACCTGTGAGTCCTGAACCGGGCCCTTCACAAACCGCCCGTTCAGATGTTGACGCAGAAGCGCACTTTCGAGTACATCCGTCCCCAAGATTGGTTTGCAGCGATCGACCTGAAGGTCGTTCCCTTCAGGACTGTCCCTGTTGTGTGAATACAGAGACACGGTGATCAGTCACCTCAGCCTGTTGGGACTTCGGGTCAACTGGGGAAAGAGCAAACTCTGCCCCGTGCAGAGGATCTCTTTTCTCGGTATGGAGCTGGACTTGGTCAATCTGACAGCGCGTCTCACAGAGGAGCGTGTCCAGTCGGTGTTGAACTGCTTGAATTCGTTCAAATGCAGGACAGCGGTACCACTGAAACATTTTCAGAGGCTCCTGGGGCATATGGCATCCGCAGCCGCTGTAACGCCGCTCGGATTGCTTCATATGAGACCGCTTCAACGCTGGCTACACGACCGAGTCCTGAGATGGGCGTGGCACAGCGGATCCCTCCGTGTCCCCGTGACTCCGAGGTGCCGCCAAACCTTCAGCCTGTGGTCGGACCCTTCGTTTCTACGGGCAGGAGTTTCCCTAGAACAAGTGTCCAGGCATGTTGTTGTCTCCACGGATGCCTCATCCACCGGCTGGGGTGCCACGTACAACGGGCTTGCAGTTTCGGGTCTGTGGACGGGGCCTCAACTGCAATGGCATATCAATTGCCTCGAGTTGTTAGCAGTTCGTCTTGCGCTGGGCCGCTTCAAAACGCCGCTACTAGGCAAGCACGTTCTGGTCCGTACGGACAACACTGCGGCCGTTGCGTACGTCAACAAACAGGGTGGTCTACGCTCCCGTCGCATGTCTCAACTCGCCCGCCATCTCCTCCTATGGAGTCAGAAGCATCTGAGGTCGCTTCGTGCCATTCACATTCCGGGCCTGCTCAATCGTGCGGCCGACGAGCTCTCACGACAGCCAGTGCTCCCCGGAGAGTGGAGACTCCATCCCCAGGTGGTCCAGCTGATCTGGAGTCGCTTCGGGACCGCACAGGTAGATCTGTTTGCCGCCCCGGACACGACCCACTGCCAGTTGTTTTATTCCCTGACCGAGGGGACCCTCGGCTCGGATGCGCTGGCACACAGCTGGCCCCGGGGCCTACGCAAGTATACGTTTCCCCCAGTGAGCCTTCTTGCACAGACTCTGTGCAAGGTCAGGGAGGACGAGGAGCAAGTCCTGTTGGTTGCTCTGTATTGGCCCAACTAGACTTGGTTCTCGCGACAGCACCTCCCTGGCCCATTCCTCTGAGGAAGGACCTCCTGACTCAGAGACGGGGCACCCTATGGCACCCGCGTCCGGTGTCTGGTCCCTGGACGGGACGCGGAGGTTCTAGGTGGCCTACCACAGGCTGTGGTAGACACCATCATTTCCGCTAGAGCTCCCTCTACGAGGCGCCTCTATGCGTTGAAGTGGAACCTGTTCGTCGACTGGTGTTCTTCTCGCTGAGAAGACCCCCGGAGATGTTCGGTCGGTTCTGTGCTTTCCTTCCTACAGGACGGGTTGAAGCGAAGGCTGTCTCCCTCCTCCCTCAAAGTCTATGTTGCCGCTATCGCCGCTAATCATGACATGGTAGGTGGTAAGTCTCTAGGGAAGCACGATCTGATCGTCAGGTTCCTGAGGGGGGCGAGGAGACTAAAACGGCCTCGCTCTCCCTCTATACCCTCTTGGGACTTAACTCTGGTGCTAACCGCACTGCAGAGGGCGCCCTTTGAGCCTTTGCAGTCAGTTGAGTTAAAAATCCTGTCTCTGAAGACAGTACTCCTGACTGCATTGGCCTCTATCAAGAGGGTAGGGGACCTGCAGGCATTTTCGGTCGACGAATCGTGCCTGGAATTCGGGCCCGGTAACTCTCATGTAATCCTGAGACCCCGGCCCGGATATATGCCCAAGGTTCCCACCACTCCCTTCCGGGACCAGGTGGTGAGCCTGCAAGCGCTGCCTTCGGAGGAGGCAGACCCAGCCCTAGCTTTTCTCTGTCTAGTCCACGCTCTGCGGACTTACGTGGACAGAACGCAAAGCTTCAGGACCTCAGAACAGCTCTTCGTCTGTTATGGAGGCCAGCAGAAGGGAAAGGCTGTCTCCAAGCAGAGGATGGCCCACTGGATAGTGGATGCCATCGTCTTGGCGTACCAAACCCAAGACGTGCCCTGCCCGCTCGGGTTAAGAGCCCACTCCACTAGGGGTGTAGCTTCTTCCTGGGCGTTGGCTCGTGGCGCCTCGCCGACAGATATTGTAGAGCTGCGGGCTGGGCGACACCTAACACGTTCGCTAGACTTTATAGCCTCCGTGTAGAGCCGGTATCTTCCTGTGTGCTCGCTTCCCATAGTCAGTAACACCGAAGTGCCCGTTCTAAGTGTCGGCTTGCTGCGCCACTCCCTTCCCTTTGGAACGGATACGTGCGCTTATATGCTCCAGTCGAGTTCCCCAGAACGGCGAACCCTGTTGAGTCCTCCGCAACCCGCGGCAGTCGGATGTGGCGGAGCGTCCGACGCCAGGTCTAACACTCGTATGCATTGTTGGAACTTGTGTTAGGCTGGGTTCCATATGTTGTGACCCCCACGGCGGTCCCATATGTGTATTCTTCCACGGTACGGCTCCCTACGGCGAGCTCGTGTCTTTCCCTCGGCAGAGCTCTCTGCCGTCTCAGTTAGGTGTGTTCCCCCGCCTGTTTGGCCGGGGCCACCCCTGGGACTTCCGTATGTTGCACTGCCCACGGCCAGTCCATACGTGTATTTTCCACATGGTAACTCCCTTCGGGCATGATGTGGCTTCCGCAGCGTCCCTCTGGGCACGCTTTCCCAGCGTTATCCAATAGTCTGCTGAAGTGGGTCTTGCGGAACAGCAGTGTGACTTCCCTGCGTGAATTCCCCGCCCGGAACAGACGGGGTCTGAGGGGCTCTCGCTGGGCGCTGGAAGTGGTAGTAACTGTGGCGTTTTCCAAAGGGATCCCAATTCGTCGGTGACGTCCGACGTACGTCGAACGTGACCGACTGAAAGGGAACGTCTCGGT
Organism: Rhinogobio ventralis; assembly: GCA_039654625.1. Lineage (NCBI taxonomy): Eukaryota > Metazoa > Chordata > Actinopteri > Cypriniformes > Gobionidae > Rhinogobio > Rhinogobio ventralis. Next base: position 42,274,887 of record CM077196.1, read on the forward strand.
TACGTATGGTAACCCTCGTTCCCTGAAGGAGGGAACGGAGACGTACGTCCCGTCGCCACAGTTGCTGTACCATCACTGCATGGCCGAGTCACTAGTTCGGCTCCTCAGTGAAAAACAATAGTGCGCTGCATTCGCCTCCTGTTTATACCCGCAGCGCGGGGCGGAGCGCGAGATGCAAATCTCGCACGCCAATGGCCATTGGCCCGTTCTCTATATCTCGAAGTTGATAGGGGCTCCCAGAAGTGATCCCAATTCGTCGGTGACGTCCGACGTACGTCTCCGTTCCCTCCTTCAGGGAACGAGGGTTACCATACGTAACCGAGACGTTTCTATACACAATTATAGACTCCCGGCATTATGTATTACTCCTGGCAAGACAACTCATTCCGAGGTGCATTATATGCCATTATACTGCAATTGCATTGCATACACTACAACTTTATCCGAAGAATAACATTTTAGAGATAACACATTAGAGATTCTAGAGATAACACAGCACAAATGATATATACCATTTGAATAGACCATAGAATAGGCAAGATACTTATATGCACAACGAGTTCTTCTATGCAATGCAAAAGCACTAATCTCATCAATTAGTAATGGGAATCAGAAGGTAAGTCAATCAGTATGTACAGTAAGTTAGTGTTTAAGGATTCGTAGGCCGAGAATATATTCAGTAGGCCAAATATGGACTTCTGTACAGCCATGACATGTAAAAAAAATAAATAATAATAATAAAAAATCTTAAAAAATACCTTTTGTGGAACTTTTGGCTAGTAATGGGAATCAGAAGGGAAGTCAATGAGTATGTATAGTAAGTTAATGTTTAAGGACTCTTAGGCCGAGAATATGTTCAGTATGTCAAATATGGACTTCTGTACATCCATAACATGTAAAAAAATAATAATAATAATAATAAAAAATAAAAAACCTTACAAAAAACTTTTGGTGGAACTTTTGGCTAGTAATGGGAATCAGAAAGGAAGTCAATGAGTATGTATAGTAAGTTCCCTTTCAGTCGGTCACGTTCGACGTACGTCGGACGTCACCGACGAATTGGGATCACTTCTGGGAGCCCCTATCAACTTCGAGATATAGAGAACGGGCCAATGGCCATTGGCGTGCGAGATTTGCATCTCGCGCTCCGCCCCGCGCTGCGGGTATAAACAGGAGGCGAATGCAGCGCACTATTGTCATTCACTTCGGAGCCGAACACGGTGTTGATGAAGGAGACTGTTCCTGCTTCAGCAGAAAGAGAGAGAACGAGAGAAGATGCTTCTTTGAGTGCTGGGAGAGAAGGCACGATCAGCGGCGGCCGCGAGCTCACTGATACAGTGATAAACTGCTGTTTTTACAGCACTGTTGGTTTGGTGAGGGCGTTCCCAACGGTGAGTGCATACACAGGCTGCACTACTCTCCTGTGTTTTGCCGCGGTCGTTCCTGGGTGCTTCAGCACATTTAAAAGAGCTTTCTTCTAAAAGAGCAGCGCGGGTGTGACTGCGTCTTTTTCAAGACGTCATTCCACCCGTGCGTTTCTGGATGCGGTTGTTTCCTGTCCTTTGACGGCCACGATCCCTCTCGCATAAGCATGTTGAGATTGCGTTCGTGGGTGATCCATGTTCTCTCAGGAGAACGGGTTCACGTCGGCGCGTTGTTCGTCTCGCCTTCCTCGTGAGGGTTTGAGTGTTCAGCGCGCCGTGTGCCGTCTAGCTGCCGGCTGACAGCGCGGGTTGTCACGGCAACCCAGCGCGTCACTCGGCGCTTTAGATGCGCGGTCGAGACTTAACCTCAAACGGGGTTGAGTCCCTTCGCCTATTCCCCGATCTAGTTTCTTTTCTGGTGCACCAGAAAGGGGCTACTTCGGCTAATAAGCCTTGGTGACCTGAGGATTACAGTGGGGCTTCCCTGCTGAGTACATCTCCGTGGGCCCTCACTCCTCTATCGCATCGCAAGCATGCTGAGACTGTGTTCGTGGGTGGTTCATGTTCTCTCATGAGAGCATGACCACGTCGGCGCGTTGTTCGTCTCGCCTTCTTCATAGGGGCTTGAGTGTTCAGCGCGCCGTGTGCCGTCTCGACGGCCACGCTCACAGTCTTGCATGCCTGCTGGTAGCTTACAGGTGGGATTGCTGGTTCCAAAAAAAAATAAAAAATAAAAAAATAAATAAAAATAATAATAAATAAATAAATAAAGGGGACCTAGCGTTTCATCTGGGGCTCTAGCAGAGGACAGATGTCAATCGCTGCATCGGAGAGAGGGCTGTTATAAGCTGGAAATGAAGATGATGCTGAGTTTCCCACTATAATGGTGTGTGCTCATGCTGAATCAGATTCAGACTTGACAGCCATGCTTTCCTGGGTGGCTGAGGCGTAGTGCAACGCGTAAATCGCCTTGCCCGCCCCCTTGCCTTTTTCCCGGATGTGCATTGGAAAGCTTTGGCAGTGTGGAACTATTTGGTGCCAAAATATGGGGTGCCAATGGTGCCATAATCTGGATAAAGTTTTCCTCTCTCTCACTACTCTCATCGGTGAGGTGGCAGTGCCACTGGCAGGCCACCTCCGCCCTGCGCTCTTAGTGCACGAGGGTAGTTCTGAGCTGAGGTTGAGCTGCGCACCGTGACTGATTTACATTTAAAGTCACAGCGCTGGCCCTTGGCCAGACGATGTCCACCCTGGTCCAGAAACACCCTTGGGCTACCTTGCAGGGGTGTGAGACGTCGCCAGAGTACGCTCTCTCGATGCTCACATCTCACAAGGTGACCCTTTTCGGCGACACTGTCGGTGACTGTGCAGCAGTCCTTCACAGTGCAAAGCAGATGGAACCCCTCAGTCTGCTCGCCATGGGCATCCCACGATGCCACCCGTCTTGGCTGCCAGTCAGCTGAGACGGGTGACCTGGACTTGGTTGAAGCTGCTCTTCCCCGGAGGAGGGCCGGGTGGAGAATCATTGCTAAATTTTGTTCCGCCACCGGTGTTACAGCCAGTGGTACCCAAATTCTTAAGAGCAGTTCCAATACCTCTGGGTCTCGGGAGTTCAGGAATGGCAGCGTGTGACGCTATGAAGCCGCGCCGCTCTCATTCCCCTCCCCACAAGAGGGCGAGAATGGCAGTGTGCGACGCCGGGGAGCCTCGCCACTCTCATTCCCCTCTTCTCAGCGGTGTGAGGACGGCAGTGCGCGACGCTATGCCTCGCCACTCTTGTTCCCCGCTGAGGAAGGAGGTGAGGTAGGCAGTGTGTGACGCCACAAAGCCTTGCCACTCTCTGCCCCTCCTTCAGTCGCCAGCGGACCGCAGCGTATGGCTTGAGAACGCTACCATGCCTTCTCTCATACCCTCCGTCCAACCGTGGGGGCAGGTAGGTGCTGCGTGCGCACTCAGACCCCACTTCAGGACGCTGTGCCTCTTGGGTCGGGTCCCTGCCCTCCACTTCGCTGCCCTACTGCGGGTACGTCTGTGGGGCGGGTGTGTTCATGGTACGGTTTCCGGCAGCCTAGCTAGCACTTCCGGGACGGTCCCGCTGACTCACCTGCACCACCAGGCTCGGCTATGCGATTCAGTTCGCACGGCATCCTCCCAAGTTCTGGGCGTCCACTTCACTGTTGTGTGGAGCTGCGACGCCCATCTTGTGGAAAGAGATCGAAGTCCTATTGGCGAAGGACGCGATTGGAGCCGGTCCCTCCAGCCGACATGAAGTTGGGGTTCTATAACTTCTACTTCATTGTGCCCAAGAAAAGCAGTGGGTTATGACCAATCTTGGACCTGTGAGTCCTGAACCGGGCCCTTCACAAACCGCCCGTTCAGATGTTGACGCAGAAGCGCACTTTCGAGTACATCCGTCCCCAAGATTGGTTTGCAGCGATCGACCTGAAGGTCGTTCCCTTCAGGACTGTCCCTGTTGTGTGAATACAGAGACACGGTGATCAGTCACCTCAGCCTGTTGGGACTTCGGGTCAACTGGGGAAAGAGCAAACTCTGCCCCGTGCAGAGGATCTCTTTTCTCGGTATGGAGCTGGACTTGGTCAATCTGACAGCGCGTCTCACAGAGGAGCGTGTCCAGTCAGTGTTGAACTGCTTAAATTCGTTCAAATGCAGGACAGCGGTACCACTGAAACATTTTCAGAGGCTCCTGGGGCATATGGCATCCGCAGCCGCTGTAACGCCGCTCGGATTGCTTCATATGAGACCGCTTCAACGCTGGCTACACGACCGAGTCCTGAGATGGGCGTGGCACAGCGGATCCCTCCGTGTCCCCGTGACTCCGAGGTGCCGCCAAACCTTCAGCCTGTGGTCGGACCCTTCGTTTCTACGGGCAGGAGTTTCCCTAGAACAAGTGTCCAGGCATGTTGTTGTCTCCACGGATGCCTCATCCACCGGCTGGGGTGCCACGTACAACGGGCTTGCAGTTTCGGGTCTGTGGACGGGGCCTCAACTGCAATGGCATATCAATTGCCTCGAGTTGTTAGCAGTTCGTCTTGCGCTGGGCCGCTTCAAAACGCCGCTACTAGGCAAGCACGTTCTGGTCCGTACGGACAACACTGCGGCCGTTGCGTACGTCAACAAACAGGGTGGTCTACGCTCCCGTCGCATGTCTCAACTCGCCCGCCATCTCCTCCTATGGAGTCAGAAGCATCTGAGGTCGCTTCGTGCCATTCACATTCCGGGCCTGCTCAATCGTGCGGCCGACGAGCTCTCACGACAGCCAGTGCTCCCCGGAGAGTGGAGACTCCATCCCCAGGTGGTCCAGCTGATCTGGAGTCGCTTCGGGACCGCACAGGTAGATCTGTTTGCCGCCCCGGACACGACCCACTGCCAGTTGTTTTATTCCCTGACCCAGTGAGCCTTCTTGCACAGACTCTGTGCAAGGTCAGGGAGGACGAGGAGCAAGTCCTGTTGGTTGCTCTGTATTGGCCCAACTGGACTTGGTTCTCGCGACAGCACCTCCCTGGCCCATTCCTCTGAGGAAGGACCTCCTGGACCTCCTTCTCGCTGAGAAGACCCCCGGAGATGTTCGGTCGGTTCTGTGCTTTCCTTCCTACAGGACGGGTTGAAGCGAAGGCTGTCTCCCTCCACCCTCAAAGTCTATGTTGCCGCTATCGCCGCTAATCATGACATGGTAGGTGGTAAGTCTCTAGGGAAGCACGATCTGATCGTCAGGTTCCTGAGGGGGGCGAGGAGACTAAAACCGCCTCGCTCTCCCTCTATACCCTCTTGGGACTTAACTCTGGTGCTAACCGCACTGCAGAGGGCACCCTTTGAGCCTTTGCAGTCAGTTGAGTTAAAAATCCTGTCTCTGAAGACAGTACTCCTGACTGCATTGGCCTCTATCAAGAGGGTAGGGGACCTGCAGGCATTTTCGGTCGACGAATCGTGCCTGGAATTCGGGCCCGGTAACTCTCATGTAATCTTGAGACCCCGGCCCGGATATATGCCCAAGGTTCCCACCACTCCCTTCCGGGACCAGGTGGTGAGCCTGCAAGCGCTGCCTTCGGAGGAGGCAGACCCAGCCCTAGCTTTTCTCTGTCTAGTCCACGCTCTGCGGACTTACGTGGACAGAACGCAAAGCTTCAGGACCTCAGAACAGCTCTTCGTCTGTTATGGAGGCCAGCAGAAGGGAAAGGCTGTCTCCAAGCAGAGGATGGCCCACTGGATAGTGGATGCCATCGTCTTGGCGTACCAAACCCAAGACGTGCCCTGCCCGCTCGGGTTAAGAGCCCACTCCACTAGGGGTGTAGCTTCTTCCTGGGCGTTGGCTCGTGGCGCCTCGCCGACAGATATTGTAGAGCTGCGGGCTGGGCGACACCTAACACGTTCGCTAGATTTTATAGCCTCCGTGTAGAGCCGGTATCTTCCTGTGTGCTCGCTTCCCATAGTCAGTAACTATGTAACTACAGTAGCCAAGTGCCCGTTCTAAGTGTCGGCTTGCTGCGCCACTCCCTTCCCTTTGGAACGGATACGTGCGCTTATATGCTCCAGTCGAGTTCCCCAGAACGGCGAACCCTGTTGAGTCCTCCGCAACCCGCGGCAGTCGGATGTGGCGGAGCGTCCGACGCCAGGTCTAACACTCGTATGCATTGGTGGAACTTGTGTTAGGCTGGGTTCCATATGTTGTGACCCCCACGGCGGTCCCATATGTGTATTCTTCCACGGTACGGCTCCCTACGGCGAGCCCGTGTCTTTCCCTTGGCAGAGCTCTCTGCCGTCTCAGTTAGGTGTTGTTCCCCCGCCTGTTTGGCCGGGGCCACCCCTGGGACTTCCGTATGTTGCACTGCCCACGGCCAGTCCATACGTGTATTTTCCACATGGTAACTCCCTTCGGGCATGATGTGGCTTCTGCAGCGTCCCTCTGGGCACGCTTTCCCAGCGTTATCCAATAGTCTGCTGAAGTGGGTCTTGCGGAACAGCAGTGTGACTTCCCTGCGTGAATTCCCCGCCCGGAACAGACGGGGTCTGAGGGGCTCTCGCTGGGCGCTGGAAGTGGTAGTAACTGTGGCGTTTTCCAAAGGGATCCCAATTCGTCGGTGACGTCCGACGTACGTCGAACGTGACCGACTGAAAGGGAACGTCTCGGTTACGTATGGTAACCCTCGTTCCCTGAAGGAGGGAACGGAGACGTACGTCCCGTCGCCACAGTTGCTGTACCATCACTGCATGGCCGAGTCACTAGTTCGGCTCCTCAGTGAAAAACAATAGTGCGCTGCATTCGCCTCCTGTTTATACCCGCAGCGCGGGGCGGAGCGCGAGATGCAAATCTCGCACGCCAATGGCCATTGGCCCGTTCTCTATATCTCGAAGTTGATAGGGGCTCCCAGAAGTGATCCCAATTCGTCGGTGAAGTCCGACGTACGTCTCCGTTCCCTCCTTCAGGGAACGAGGGTTACCATACGTAACCGAGACGTTAGTGTTTAAGGACTCTTGGGCCAAAAATATGTTCAGTTGATCAAATATAGACTTCTATACAGCCATAACATGTGAATAAAAATAAAAATAATAATGAATAAAAAAAAAAACCCTTACAAAAAACTTTTGGTGGATCTTTTGGCTAGTAATGGCAATCAGAAGGGAAGTCAAAAAGTATGTATAGTAAGTTAGTGTTTAAGGACTCTTGGGTCAAAAATATGTGTAGTAGGTCAAATATGGACATCTGTACAGCCATACATGTAAAAAAAAAAAAAAAAAAAAAAATTACAAATACCTTTTGTGGAACTTTTGGCTAGTAATGGGAATCCAGAAGGGAAGTCAATGAGTATTTATAGTAAGTTAGTGTTTAAGGACTTCTGGGCCAAAAATATGTTCAGTTGGTCAAATATGGAGTTCTGTAGAGCCATAACGTGTGAAAAAAAATAAAAATAATAATGAATAAAAAAAAAAAACCTTACAAAAAAGCTTTTGTGGAACTTTTGGCTAGTAATGGGAATCAGAAGGCAAGTCAATGAGTATGTATAGTAAGTTAGTGTTTAAGGACTCTTGGGCCAAAAATATGTTCAGTAGGTCAAATATGGACTTCTGTACAGCCATAACATGTAAAAAAATGTTTATAATAATAAAAAATAAAAAACCTTAAAAAGAACCTTTTGTGGAACTTTTGGCTAGCAATGGCAATAAGAAGAGAAGTCAATAAGTATGTATAGTAAGTTAGTGTTTAAGGACTCTTGGGCCGAAAATATGTTCAGTAGGTCAAATATGGACTTCTGTACAGCCATAAACATGTAAAAAAAAAACACACAAAAAAAAACCCTTAAAAAAAGCTTTTGTGGAACTTTTGGCTAGTAATGGCAATCAGAAGAGAAGTCAATGAGTATGTATAGTAAGTTAGTGTTTAAGGACTCTTAGGCCGAGAATATGTTCAGTAGGTCAAATAAGGGCTTCTCTACAGCCATAACGTAAAAAAAAAACCCTTAAAAAAAAAAAAACCTTAAAAGACCTTTTGTGGAACTTTTGGCTAGTAATGGGAATCAGAAGGGAAGTCAAAGAGTATGTATAGTAAATTAGTGTTTAAGGACACTTAGGCCATGAATATGTTCAGTAGGTCAAATATGGACTACTGTACAGCCATAAACATGTAAAATAATAATAATAATAATAAAAAAAACAAAAAACCTTAAAAAAAGCTTTTGTGGAACTTTTGGCTAGTAATGGCAATCAGAAAAGAAGTCAATGAGTATGTATAGTAAGTTAGTGTTTAAGGACTCATAGGCCGAAAATGTGTTCAGTCGGTCAAATAAGGACTTCTCTACAGCCATAACATGTAAAAAAAAACAAATAAATAAATAATAATAATAATAGAAAATAAAAAACCTTAAAAAGAACCTTTTGTGGAACTTTTGGCTAGTAATGTGAATCAGAAGGGAAGTCAAAGAGTATATAGAGAAAGTGCGTTTAAGGACTCTTGGGCCGAAAATATGTTCAGTAGGTCAAATAAGGACTTCTCTACAGCCATAACATGTAAAAAAAAACAAATAAATAAATAATAATAATAATAGAAAATAAAAGACCTTAAAAAGATCCTTTTGTGGAACTTTTGGCTAGTAATGGCAATCAGAAGAGAAGTCAATGAGTATGTATAGTAAGTTAGTGTTTAAGGACTCATGGGCCCGAAAATATGTTCAGTAGGTCAAATATGGACTTCTATACAGCCATAACATGTAAAATAATAATAATAATAATAATAATAATAAAAAAAAAAAACCTTAAAAAAATCTTTTGTGGAACTTTTGGCTAGTAATGGGAATCAGAAGGGAAGTCAATGAGTAAGTATAGTAAGTTAGTGTTTAAGGACTCTTGGGCTAAAAATATGTTCAGTAGGTCAAATATGGACTTCTGTACAGCCATAAACATGTAAAAAAAAAAACACACAAAAAAAACTTACAAAAAAACTTTTGTGGAACTTTTGGCTAGTAATGGGAATCAGAAGGGAAGTCAATGAGTATGTAAAGTAAGTTAGTGTTTAAGGACTCTTGGGCCAAAATATGTTCAGTAGGTCAAATATGGACTTCTGTACAGCCATAATATGTAAAATAATAATAATAATAAAAAATAAAAAAAAAACTTAAAAAAAGCTTTTGTGGAACTTTTGGCTAGTAATGGCAATCAGAAGAGAAGTCAATGAGTATGTGTAGTAAGTTGGTGTTTAAGGACTCTTAGGCCAAGAATATGTTCAGTTGGTCAAGTAAGGACTTCTGTACAGCCATAACATGTAAAAAAAAAGAATAATAATAATAATAAAAAATAAAAAGCCTTAAAAAATACCTTTTGTGGAACTTTTGGCTAGTAATATGAATCAGGAGGGAAGACAATGAGTATGTTTAGTAAGTTATTGTTTAAGGACTCTTGGGTCGAAAATATGTTCAGTAGGTCAAATATTGACTTCTGTACAGCCATAACATGTAAAATACTAATAATAATAATAAAAATAAAAATAAAACCTTAAAAAAAGCTTTTGTGGAACTTTTGGCTAGTAATAGCAATCAGAAGAGAAGTCAATGAGTATGTATAATAAGTTAGTGTTTAAGGACTCTTGGGCCAAAATATGTTCAGTAGGTCAAATAAGGACTTTTCTACAGCCATAACATGTAAAAAAAAAAAATAATAATAATAATAATAATAATAATAATAAAAAATAAAAGACCTGAAAAAATACCTTTTGTGGAACTTTTTGCTAGTAATATGAATCAGGAGGGAAGACAATGAGTATGTATAGTAAGTTATTGTTTAAGGACTCTTGGGCCGAAAATGTGTTCAGTAGGTCAAATGTGGACTTCTGTACAGCCATAACATGTAAAATAATAATAATAATAAAAAATAAAAAAAAAACTTAAAAAAAGCTTTTGTGGAACTTTTGGCTAGTAATGGGAATCAGAAGGGAAGTCAATGAGTATGTAAAGTAAGTTAGAGTTTAAGGACTCTTGGGCCAAAATATGTTCAGTAGGTCAAATATGGACTTCTGTACAGCCATAAACATGTAAAAAAAAAACACACACAAAAAAAACCTTAAAAAAAGCTTTTGTGGAACTTTTGGCTAGTAATGGCAATCAGAAGAGAAGTCAATGAGTATGTATAGTAAGTTAGTGTTTAAGGACTCTTAGCCTGAAAATATGTTCAGTAGGTCAAATATGGACTTCTGTACAGCCATAACATGTAAAATAATAATAATAATAATAAAAATAAAAAATAAAACCTTAAAAAAAGCTTTTGTGGAACTTTTGGCTAGTAAAGGCAATCAGAAGAGAAGTCAATGAGTATGTATAGTAAGTTAGTGTTTAAGGACTCATGGGCCGAAAATATGTTCAGTAGGTCAAATAAGGACTTCTCTACAGCCATAACATGTAAAAAATAATAATAATAATAATAATAATAATAATAATAATAAAAAATAAAAAAAAACCTTAAAAAGAAACTTTTGTGGAACTTTTGGCTAGTAATGGCAATCAGAAGAGAAGTCAATGAGTATGTATAGTAAGTTAGTGTTTAATAACTCTTGGGCCGAAAATATGTTCAGTAGGTCAAATAAGGACTTCTGTACAGCCATAACATGTAAAAAAAAAAATAAAATAATAAAAATAAAAAAAAAAACTTAAAAAAAGCTTTTGTGGAACTTTTGGCTAGTAATGGCAATCAGGAGGGAAGTCAAAGTTAGTGTTTAAGGACTCTTGGGCCGAAAATATGTTCAGCGGTTCAAAAAAGGACTTCTGTACAGCCATAATATGCAAAAAAAAACTAAACAAAAAAAACAATAATGAATAAATAAATTAAAAAACCTTACAAAAAACTTTTGGTGGAACTTTTGGCTAATAATGGGAATCAGAAGGGAAGTCAATGAGTATGTATAGTAATTTAGTGTTTAAGGACTCTTAGCCCGAAAATATGTTCAGTAGGTCAAATATGGACTTCTGTACAGCCATAACATGTAAAATAATAATAATAATAATAATAAAAATTAAAAAAAACCTTAAAAAAAGCTTTTGTGGAACTTTTGGCTAGTAATAGCAATCAGAAGAGAAGTCAATGAGTATGTATAGTAAGTTAGTGTTTAAGGACTCTTGGGCCAAAATATGTTCAGTAGGTCAAATATGGACTTCTGTACAGCCATAATATGTAAAATAATAATAATAATAAAAAATAAAAAAAAAACTTTAAAAAAAGCTTTTGTGGAACTTTTGGCTAGTAATAGGAATCAGAAGAGAAGTCAATGAGTATATATAGTAAATTATTGTTTAAGGACTCTTGGGCCGAAAATATGTTCAGTAGGTCAAATATGGACTTCTGTACAGCCATAAATATATAAAAAAAAAACACAAAAAAAAAACCTTAAAAAAACCTTTTGGTGGATCTTTTGGCTAATAATGGGAATCAGAAGGGAAGTCAAAGAGTATGTATAGTAAGTTAGTGTTTAAGGACACTTAGGCCGTGAATATGTTCAGTAGGTCAAATAAGGACTTCTGTACAGCCATAACATGTTAAAAAAAAAAAAAAACTTACAAATACCTTTTGTGGAACTTTTGGCTAGTAATGGGAATCAGAAGGGAAGTCATTGAGTATGTATAGTAAGTTAGTGTTTAAGGACTCTTGAGCCAAAAATATGTTCAGTAGGTCAAATAAGGACTTCTGTACAGCCATAACATGTTAAAAAAAACCAAACAAAAAAAAAACCCCTTACAAATACCTTTTGTGGAACTTTTGGCTAGTAATGGGAATCAGAAGGGAAGTCAATGAGTGAGTATAGTAAGTTAGTGTTTAAGGACTCTTGGACCAAAAATATGTTCAGTAGGTCAAATAAGGACTTCTGTACAGCCATAACATGTTAAAAAAAACCAAACAAAAAAAAAACCCCTTACAAATACCTTTTGTGGAACTTTTGGCTAGTAATGGGAATCAGAAGGGAAGTCAATGAGTGAGTATAGTAAGTTAGTGTTTAAGGACTCTTGGACCAAAAATATGTTCAGTAGGTCAAATATGGACTTCTGTACAGCCATAAACATGTAAAATAATAATAATAATAAAAAATAAAAGACCTTAAAAAGAACTTTTTGTCGAACTTTTTGCTTGTAATATGAATCAGGAGGGAAGACAATGAGTATGTATAGAAAGTTATTCTTTAAGGACTCTTGGGCCGAAAATGTGTTCAGTAGGTCAAATATGGACTTCTGTACAGCCATAACATGTAAAATAATAATATTAATAATAAAAAAAAACAAAAAACCTTAAAAAAAGCTTTTGTGGAACTTTTGGCTAGTAATGGGAATCAGAAGGGAAGTCAATGAGTATGTAAAGTAAGTTAGTGTTTAAGGACTCTTGGGCCAAAATATGTTCAGTAGGTCAAATATGGACTTCTGTACAGCCATAATATGTAAAATAATAATAATAAAAAAAAATTAAAAAAAAAATTAAAAAAAGCTTTTGTGGAACTTTTGGCTAGTAATGGCAATCAGAAGAGAAGTCAATGAGTATGTATGGTAAGTTGGTGTTTAAGGACTCTTAGGCCGAGAATATGTTCAGTTGGTCAAGTAAGGACTTCTCTACAGCCATAACATGTAAAAAAAAAAAAATAATAATAAAAAATAAAAAGCCTTAAAAAATACCTTTTGTGGAACTTTTGGCTAGTAATAAGAATCAGGAGGGAAGACAATGAGTATGTATAGTAAGTTATTGTTTAAGGACTCTTGGGCCGAAAATGTGTTCAGTAGGTCAAATATGGACTTTTGTACAGCCATAACATGTAAAATAATAATAATAATAATAATAAAAAAAAAAAAAACTTAAAAAAAGCTTTTGTGGAACTTTTGGCTAGTAATGGGAATCAGAAGGCAAGTCAATGAGTATGTATAGTAAGTTAGTGTTTAAGGACTCTTGGGCCGAAAATATGTTCAGTAGGTCAAATATGGACTTCTGTACAGCCAAAAACATGTAAAAAAAAAACACACAAAAAAAAACCTTAAAAAAAGCTTTTGTGGAACTTTTGGCTAGTAATGGGAATCAGAAGGGAAGTCAATGAGTATGTAAAGTAAGTTAGTGTTTAAGGACTCTTGGGCCAAAATATGTTCAGTAGGTCAAATATGGACTTCTGTACAGCCATAATATGTAAAATAATAATAATAATAAAAAATAAAAAATAAACTTAAAAAAAGCTTTTGTGGAACTTTTGGCTAGTAATGGCAATCAGAAGAGAAGTCAATGAGTATGTATAGTAAGTTGGTGTTTAAGGACTCTTAGGCCGAGAATATGTTCAGTTGGTCAAGTAAGGACTTCTCTACAGCCATAACATGTAAAAAAAAAAAAAAAAATAATAATAATAAAAAATTAAAAGCCTTAAAAAATACCTTTTGTGGAACTTTTGGCTAGTAATAAGAATCAGGAGGGAAGACAATGAGTATGTATAGTAAGTTATTGTTTAAGGACTCTTGGGCCGAAAATGTGTTCAGTAGGTCAAATATGGACTTTTGTACAGCCATAACATGTAAAATAATAATAATAATAATAAAAAAAAACTAAAAACCTTAAAAAAAGCTTTTGTGGAACTTTTGGCTAGTAATGGGAATCAGAAGGCAAGTCAATGAGTATGTATAGTAAGTTAGTGTTTAAGGACTCTTGGGCCGAAAATATGTTCAGTAGGTCAAATATGGACTTCTGTACAGCCATAAACATGTAAAAAAGAAACACACAAAAAAAAACCTTAAAAAAAGCTTTTGTGGAACTTTTGGCTAGTAATGGGAATCAGCAGGGAAGTCAATGAGTATGTAAAGTAAGTTAGTGTTTAAGGACTCTTGGGCCAAAATATGTTCAGTAGGTCAAATATGGACTTCTGTACAGCCATAATATGTAAAATAATAATAATAAAAAAAAAATAAAAAAAAACTTAAAAAAAGCTTTTGTGGAACTTTTGGCTAGTAATGGCAATCAGAAGAGAAGTCAATGAGTATGTATGGTAAGTTGGTGTTTAAGGACTCTTAGGCCGAGAATATGTTCAGTTGGTCAAGTAAGGACTTCTCTACAGCCATAACATGTAAAAAAAATAAAAAAAATAATAAAAAATAAAAAGCCTTAAAAAATACCTTTTGTGGAACTTTTGGCTAGTAATAAGAATCAGGAGGGAAGACAATGAGTATGTATTGTAAGTTAGTGTTTAAGGACTCTTGGACCAAAAATATGTTCAGTAGGTCAAATATGCACTTCTGTACAGCCATAAACATGTAAAATAATAATAATAATAAAAAATAAAAGACCTTAAAAAGAACTTTTTGTCGAACTTTTTGCTTGTAATATGAATCAGGAGGGAAGACAATGAGTATGTATAGTAAGTTATTGTTTAAGGACTCTTGGGCCGAAAATGTGTTCAGTAGGTCAAATATGGACTTCTGTACAGCCATAACATGTAAAATAATAATATTAATAATAAAAAAAAACAAAAAACCTTAAAAAAAGCTTTTGTGGAACTTTTGGCTAGTAATGGGAATCAGAAGGCAAGTCAATGAGTATGTAAAGTAAGTTAGTGTTTAAGGACTCTTGGGCCAAAATATGTTCAGTAGGTCAAATATGGACTTCTGTACAGCCATAAACATGTAAAAAAAAAAAAAAAAAAAAACCTTAAAAAAAGCTTTTGTGGAACTTTTGGCTAGTAATGGGAATCAGAAGGGAAGTCAATGAGTATGTAAAGTAAGTTAGTGTTTAAGGACTCTTGGGCCAAAATATGTTCAGTAGGTCAAATATGGACTTCTGTACAGCCATAATATGTAAAATAATAATAATAATAAAAAATAAAAAAAAAACTTTAAAAAAGCTTTTGTGGAACTTTTGGCTAGTAATGGCAATCAGAAGAGAAGTCAATGAGTATGTATGGTAAGTTGGTGTTTAAGGACTCTTAGGCCGAGAATATGTTCAGTTGGTCAAGTAAGGACTTCTCTACAGCCATAACATGTAAAAAAAAAAAAAATATAATAATAATAATAAAAAATAAAAAGCCTTAAAAAATACCTTTTGTGGAACTTTTGGCTAGTAATAAGAATCAGGAGGGAAGACAATGAGTATGTATAGTAAGTTATTGTTTAAGGACTCTTGGGCCGAAAATGTGTTCAGTAGGTCAAATATGGACTTTTGTACAGCCATAACATGTAAAATAATAATAATAATAATAAAAAATAAAAAAAACCTTAAAAAAAGCTTTTGTGGAACTTTTGGCTAGTAATGGGAATCAGAAGGCAAGTCAATGAGTATGTATAGTAAGTTAGTGTTTAAGGACTCTTGGGCCGAAAATATGTTCAGTAGGTCAAATATGGACTTCTGTACAGCCATAAACATGTAAAAAAAAAACACACAAAAAAAAACCTTAAAAAAAGCTTTTGTGGAACTTTTGGCTAGTAATGGGAATCAGAAGGGAAGTCAATGAGTATGTAAAGTAAGTTAGTGTTTAAGGACTCTTGGGCCAAAATATGTTCAGTAGGTCAAATATGGACTTCTGTACAGCCATAATATGTAAAATAATAATAATAAAAAAAAAATTTAAAAAAAAATTAAAAAAAGCTTTTGTGGAACTTTTGGCTAGTAATGGCAATCAGAAGAGAAGTCAATGAGTATGTATGGTAAGTTGGTGTTTAAGGACTCTTAGGCCGAGAATATGTTCAGTTGGTCAAGTAAGGACTTCTCTACAGCCATAACATGTAAAAAAAAAATAATAATAATAAAAAATAAAAAGCCTTAAAAAATACCTTTTGTGGAACTTTTGGCTAGTAATAAGAATCAGGAGGGAAGACAATGAGTATGTATAGTAAGTTATTGTTTAAGGACTCTTGGGCCGAAAATGTGTTCAGTAGGTCAAATATGGACTTTTGTACAGCCATAACATGTAAAATAATAATAATAATAATAAAAAAAAAAAAAAAACCTTAAAAAAAGCTTTTGTGGAACTTTTGGCTAGTAATGGGAATCAGAAGGCAAGTCAATGAGTATGTATAGTAAGTTAGTGTTTAAGGACTCTTGGGCCGAAAATATGTTCAGTAGGTCAAATATGGACTTCTGTACAGCCATAAACATGTAAAAAAGAAACACACAAAAAAAAACCTTAAAAAAAGCTTTTGTGGAACTTTTGGCTAGTAATGGGAATCAGAAGGGAAGTCAATGAGTATGTAAAGTAAGTTAGTGTTTAAGGACTCTTGGGCCAAAATATGTTCAGTAGGTCAAATATGGACTTCTGTACAGCCATAATATGTAAAATAATAATAATAATAAAAAATAAAAAAAAAACTTAAAAAAAGCTTTTGTGGAACTTTTGGCTAGTAATGGCAATCAGAAGAGAAGTCAATGAGTATGTATAGTAAGTTGGTGTTTAAGGACTCTTAGGCCGAGAATATGTTCAGTTGGTCAAGTAAGGACTTCTCTACAGCCATAACATGTAAAAAAAAAAATAATAATAATAATAATAAAAAATAAAAAGCCTTAAAAAATACCTTTTGTGGAACTTTTGGCTAGTAATAAGAATCAGGAGGGAAGACAATGAGTATGTATAGTAAGTTATTGTTTAAGGACTCTTGGGTCGAAAATATGTTCAGTAGGTCAAATAAGGACTTCTCTACAGCCATAACATGTAAAAAAAAAAAAAAAAAAATAATAATAATAATAATAATAATAAAAAATAAAAGACCTTAAAAAAAAGCTTTTGTGGAACTTTTGGCTAGTAATGGCAATCAGAAGAGAAGTCAATGAGTATGTATAGTAAGTTAGTGTTTAAGGACTCTTGGGCCGAAAATATACTTCAGTAGGTCAAATATGGACTTCTGTACAGCCATAACATGTAAAAAAAAATTATAATAATATTAAAAAATAAAAAACCTTAAAAAATACCTTTTTGTGGAACTTTTTGCTAGTAATTTGAATCAGGAGGGAAGACAATGAGTATGTATAGTAAGTTATTGTTTAAGGACTCTTGGGCCGAAAATGTGTTCAGTAGGTCAAATGTGGACTTCTGTACAGCCATAACATGTAAAATAATAATAATAATAAAAAATTAAAAAAAACCTTAAAAAAAGCTTTTGTGGAACTTTTGGCTAGTAATGGGAATCAGAAGGGAAGTCAATGAGTATGTAAAGTAAGTTAGTGTTTAAGGACTCTTGGGCCAAAATATGTTCAGTAGGTCAAATATGGACTTCTGTACAGTCATAAACATGTAAAAAAAAAAACACACACAAAAAAAACCTTAAAAAAAGCTTTTGTGGAACTTTTGGCTAGTAATGGGAATCAGAAGGGAAGTCAATGAGTATGTAAAGTAAGTTAGAGTTTAAGGACTCTTGGGCCAAAATATGTTCAGTAGGTCAAATATGGACTTCTGTACAGCCATAATATGTAAAATAATAATAATAATAAAAAAATAAAAAAAAACTTAAAAAAAGCTTTTGTGGAACTTTTGGCTAGTAATAGCAATCAGAAGAGAAGTCAATGAGTATGTATAATAAGTTAGTGTTTAAGGACTCTTGGGCCAAAATATGTTCAGTAGGTCAAATATGGACTTCTGTACAGCCATAACATGTAAAATAATAATAATAATAATAATAAAAATAAAAAAAAAACTTTAAAAAAAGCTTTTGTGGAACTTTTGGCTAGTAATAGGAATCAGAAGAGAAGTCAATGAGTATATATAGTAAGTTATTGTTAAAGGACTCTTGGGCCAAAAATATGTTCAGTAGGTCAAATATGGACTTCTGTACAGCCATAATATGTAAAATAATAAAAATAATAAAAAAATAAAAAAAAACTTAAAAAAAAGCTTTTGTGGAACTTTTGGCTAGTAATGGCAATCAGAAGAGAAGTCAATGAATATGTGTAGTAAGTTGGTGTTTAAGGACTCTTAGGCCAAGAATATGTTCAGTTGGTCAAGTAAGGACTTCTGTACAGCCATAACATGTAAAAAAAATAATAATAATAATAATAAAAAATAAAAAGCCTTAAAAAATACCTTTTGTGGAACTTTTGGCTAGTAATATGAATCAGGAGGGAAGACAATGAGTATGTATAGTAAGTTATTGTTTAAGGACTCTTGGGTCGAAAATATGTTCAGTAGGTCAAATAAGGACTTTTCTACAGCCATAACATGTAAAAAAAATAAAATAAATAATAATAATAATAATAATAAAAAATAAAAGACCTGAAAAAATACCTTTTGTGGAACTTTTTGCTAGTAATATGAATCAGGAGGGAAGACAATGAGTATGTATAGTAAGTTATTTTTTAAGGACTCTTGGTCCGAAAATATGTTCAGTAGGTCAAATAAGGACCTCTGTACAGCCATAACATGTAAAAAAAAAAAAAAAATAATAATAAAAAATAAAAAACCTTAAAAAATACCTTTTGTGGAACTTTTGGCTAGTAATATGAATCAGGAGGTAAGACAATGATTATGTATAGTAAGTTAGTGTTTAAGGACTCTTAGCCCGAAAATATGTTCAGTAGGTCAAATATGGACTTCTGTACAGCCATAACATGTAAAATAATAATAATAATAATAAAAATAAAAATAAAACCTTAAAAAAAGCTTTTGTGGAACTTTTGGCTAGTAATGGGAATCAGGAGGGAAGTCAAAGTTAGTGTTTAAGGACTCTTGGGCCGAAAATATGTTCAGCGGTTCAAAAAAGGACTTCTGTACAGCCATAATATGCAAAAAAAAACTAAACAAAAAAAACAATAATGAATAAATAAATTAAAAAACCTTACAAAAAACTTTTGGTGGAACTTTTGGCTAATAATGGGAATCAGAAGGGAAGTCAATGAGTATGTATAGTAAGTTAGTGTTTAAGGACTCTTAGCCCGAAAATATGTTCAGTAGGTCAAATATGGACTTCTGTACAGCCATAACATGTAAAATAATAATAATAATAATAAAAATAAAAATAAAACCTTAAAAAAAGCTTTTGTGGAACTTTTGGCTAGTAATGGGAATCAGGAGGGAAGTCAAAGTTAGTGTTTAAGGACTCTTGGGCCGAAAATATGTTCAGCGGTTCAAAAAAGGACTTCTGTACAGCCATAATATGCAAAAAAAAACTAAACAAAAAAAACAATAATGAATAAATAAATTAAAAAACCTTACAAAAAACTTTTGGTGGAACTTTTGGCTAATAATGGGAATCAGAAGGGAAGTCAATGAGTATGTATAGTAAGTTAGTGTTTAAGGACTCTTAGCCCGAAAATATGTTCAGTAGGTCAAATATGGACTTCTGTACAGCCATAATATGTAAAATAATAATAATAATAAAAAATAAAAAAAAAACTTTAAAAAAAGCTTTTGTGGAACTTTTGGCTAGTAATAGGAATCAGAAGAGAAGTCAATGAGTATATATAGTAAATTATTGTTTAAGGACTCTTGGGCCGAAAATATGTTCAGTAGGTCAAATATGGACTTCTGTACAGCCATAAACATGTAAAAAAAAAACACAAAAAAAAAACCTTAAAAAAAGCTTTTGGTGGATCTTTTGGCTAGTAATGGGAATCAGAAGGGAAGTCAAAGAGTATGTATAGTAAGTTAGTGTTTAAGGACACTTAGGCCGTGAATATGTTCAGTAGGTCAAATAAGGACTTCTGTACAGCCATAACATGTTAAAAGAAAAAAAAAAAAAAAAAAAAAAACCTTACAAATACCTTTTGTGGAACTTTTGGCTAGTAATGGGAATCAGAAGGGAAGTCATTGAGTATGTATAGTAAGTTAGTGTTTAAGGACTCTTGAGCCAAAAATATGTTCAGTAGGTCAAATAAGGACTTCTGTACAGCCATAACATGTTAAAAAAAACAAAACAAAAAAAAAACCCCTTACAAATACCTTTTGTGGAACTTTTGGCTAGTAATGGGAATCAGAAGGGAAGTCAATGAGTATGTATAGTAAGTTAATGTTTAAGGACTCTTTAGCCAAAAATATGTTCAGTTGGTCAAATTTGGACTTCTGTACAGCCATAATATGTGGAAGAAAAAAAAAAATTAATGAATAAATAAAAAAAAACCTTACAAAAAACTTTTGGTGGATCTTTTGGATAGTAATGGCAATCAGAAGAGAAGTCAATGAGTATGTATAGTAAGTTAGTGTTTAAGGACTCTTGGGCCAAAAATATGTTTTGTTGGTCAAATATCGACTTCTGTACAGCCATAAACATGTAAAAAAAAAAAATAATAATAATAATAATAATAAAAAATAAAAAACCTTAAAAAGAACCTTTTGTGGAACTTTTGGCTAGTAATGGCAATCAGAAGAGAAGTCAATGAGTATGTATAGTAAGTTAGTGTTTAAGGACTCTTGGGCCAAAAATATGTTCAGTTGGTCAAATATGGACTTCTTTACAGCCATAAACATGTAAAAAAAAAAAAATAATAATAATAATAATAATAATAATAAAAAATAAAGAACCTTAAAAAGAACCTTTTGTGGAACTTTTGGCTAGTAATATGAATCAGGAGGTCAGACAATGAGTATGTATAGCAAGTTAGTGTTTAAGGACACTTAGGCCGTGAATATGTTCAGTAGGTCAAATAAGGACTTCTGTACAGCCATAACATGTTAAAAAAAAAAAAAAAAAAAAAAAAAAACCTTACAAATACCTTTTGTGGAACTTTTGGCTAGTAATGGGAATCAGAAGGGAAGTCAAAGAGTATGTATAGTAAGTTAGTGTTTAAGGACACTTAGGCCGTGAATATGTTCAGTAGGTCAAATAAGGACTTCTCTACAGCCATAACATGTAAAAAAATAAAATACAAAAAAAAAAATAATAATAAAAAATAAAAGACCTTAAAAAGAACCTTTTGTGGAACTTTTGGGTAGTAATGGCAATCAGAAGAGAAGGCAATGAGTATGTATAGTAAGTTAGTGTTTAAGGACTCATGGGCCGAAAATATGTTCCGTAGGTTAAATATGGACTTCTGTACAGCCATAACATGTAAAAAAAATTTATAATAATACAAAATAAAAAACCTTAAAAAGAACCTTTTGTGGAACTTTTGGCTAGTAATGGCAATAAGAAGAGAAGTCAATGAGTATGTATAGTAAGTTAGTGTTTAAGGACTCATGGGCCGAAAATATGTTCAGTAGGTCAAATATGGACTTCTGTACAGCCATAACATGTAAAATAATAATAATAATAAAAAAAAAAAAAAAACCTTAAAAAAAGCTTTTGTGGAACTTTTGGCTAGTAATGGCAATCAGAAGAGAAGTCAATGAGTATGTATAGTAAGTTAGTGTTTAAGGACTCTTAGGCCGAGAATATGTTCAGTAGGTCAAATAAGGACTTCTCTACAGCCATAACATGTAAAAATAAATAAATAAATAAATAATAATAATAATAAAAAATAAAAGACCTTAAAAAGAACTTTTTGTGGAACTTTTTGCTAGTAATATGAATCAGGAGGGAAGACAATGAGTATGTATAGTAAGTTATTGTTTAAGGACTCTTGGGCCGAATATGTGTTCAGTAGGTCAAATATGGACTTCTGTACAGCCATAATATGTAAAATAATAATAATAATAATAAAAACCCCAAAAACCTTAAAAAAAGCTTTTGTGGAACTTTTGGCTAGTAATAGGAATCAGAAGGGAAGTCAAAGAGTATGTATAGTAAGTTAGTGTTTAAGGACACTTAGGCCGTGAATATGTTCAGTAGGTCAAATAAGGACTTCTGTACAGCCATAACATGTTAAAAGAAAAAAAAAAAAAAAAAAAAAAAACCTTACAAATACCTTTTGTGGAACTTTTGGCTAGTAATGGGAATCAGAAGGGAAGTCAATGAGTATGTAAAGTAAGTTAGTGTTTAAGGACTCTTGGGCCGAAAATATGTTCAGTAGGTCAAATATGGACTTCTGTACAGCCATAAACATGTAAAAGAAAAAAAAACACAAAAAAAACCTTAAAAAAAGCTTTTGTGGAACTTTTGGCTAGTAATGGGAATCAGAAGGGAAGTCAATGAGTATGTAAAGTAAGTTAGTGTTTAAGGACTCTTGGGCCAAAATATGTTCAGTAGGTCAAATATGGACTTCTGTACAGCCATAATATGTAAAATAATAATAATAATAAAAAATAAAAAAAAAACTTAAAAAAAGCTTTTGTGGAACTTTTGGCTAGTAATGGCAATCAGAAGAGAAGTCAATGAGTATGTGTAGTAAGTTGGTGTTTAAGGACTCTTAGGCCGAGAATATGTTCAGTTGGTCAAGTAAGGACTTCTCTACAGCCATAACATGTAAAAAAAAATAAAAAAAAATAATAATAAAAAATAAAAAGCCTTAAAAAATACCTTTTGTGGAACTTTTGGCTATTAATAAGAATCAGGAGGGAAGACAATGAGTATGTATAGTAAGTTATTGTTTAAGGACTCTTGGGTCGAAAATATGTTCAGTAGGTCAAATAAGGACTTCTCTACAGCCATAACATGTAAAAAAAAAAAAAAAAAAAAATAATAATAATAATAATAATAATAATAATAAAAAATAAAAGACCTTAAAAAAAAGCTTTTGTGGAACTTTTGGCTAGTAATGGCAATCAGAAGAGAAGTCAATGAGTATGTATAGTAAGTTAGTGTTTAAGGACTCTTGGGCCGAAAATATACTTCAGTAGGTCAAATATGGACTTCTGTACAGCCATAATATGTAAAATAATAATAATAATAAAAAATAAAAAAAAAACTTAAAAAAAGCTTTTGTGGAACTTTTGGCTAGTAATGGCAATCAGAAGAGAAGTCAATGAGTATGTGTAGTAAGTTGGTGTTTAAGGACTCTTAGGCCAAGAATATGTTCAGTTGGTCAAGTAAGGACTTCTGTACAGCCATAACATGTAAAAAAAAAAAATAATAATAATAATAAAAAATAAAAAGCCTTAAAAAATACGTTTTGTGTAACTTTTGGCTAGTAATATGAATCAGGAGGGAAGACAATGAGTATGTATAGTAAGTTATTGTTTAAGGACTCTTGGGTCGAAAATATGTTCAGTACGTCAAATAAGGACTTTTCTACAGCCATAACATGTAAAAAAAAAAAAATAATAATAATAATAATAATAATAATAAAAAATAAAAGACCTGAAAAAATACCTTTTGTGGAACTTTTTGCTAGTAATATGAATCAGGAGGGAAGACAATGAGTATGTATAGTAAGTTATTGTTTAAGGACTCTTGGGCCGAAAATGTGTTCAGTAGGTCAAATGTGGACTTCTGTACAGCCATAACATGTAAAATAATAATAATAATAAAAAATAAAAAAAAACCTTAAAAAAAGCTTTTGTGGAACTTTTGGCTAGTAATGGGAATCAGAAGGGAAGTCAATGAGTATGTAAAGTAATTTAGTGTTTAAGGACTCTTGGGCCAAAATATGTTCAGTAGGTCAAATATGGACTTCTGTACAGCCATAAACATGTAAAAAAACACACACACACAAAAAAAACCTTAAAAAAAGCTTTTGTGGAACTTTTGGCTAGTAATGGCAATCAGAAGAGAAGTCAATGAGTATGTATAGTAAGTTAGTGTTTAAGGACTCATGGGCCGAAAATATGTTCAGTAGGTCAAATAAGGACTTCTGTACAGCCATAACATGTAAAATAATAATAATAATAATAAAAATAAAAAATAAAACCTTAAAAAAAGCTTTTGTGGAACTTTTGGCTAGTAAAGGCAATCAGAAGAGAAGTCAATGAGTATGTATAGTAAGTTAGTGTTTAAGGACTCATGGGCCGAAAATATGTTCAGTAGGTCAAATAAGGACTTCTGTACAGCCATAACATGTAAAAAAAAAAATAATAATAATAATAAAAAATAAAAAACCTTAAAAAATACCTTTTGTGGAACTTTTGGCTAGTAATATGAATCAGGAGGTAAGACAATGAGTATGTATAGTAAGTTAGTGTTTAAGGACTCTTAGCCCGAAAATATGTTCAGTAGGTCAAATATGGACTTCTGTACAGCCATAACATGTAAAATAATAATAATAATAATAAAAATAAAAAAAAAACCTTAAAAAAAGCTTTTGTGGAACTTTTGGCTAGTAATGGGAATCAGGAGGGAAGTCAAAGTTAGTGTTTAAGGACTCTTGGGCCGAAAATATGTTCAGCGGTTCAAAAAAGGACTTCTGTACAGCCATAACATGTAAAATAATAATAATAATAATAAAAATAAAAAAAAAACCTTAAAAAAAGCTTTTGTGGAACTTTTGGCTAGTAATAGCAATCAGAAGAGAAGTCAATGAGTATGTATAGTAAGTTAGTGTTTAAGGACTCTTGGGCCAAAATATGTTCAGTAGGTCAAATATGGACTTCTGTACAGCCATAATATGTAAAATAATAATAATAATAAAAAATAAAAAAAAAACTTTAAAAAAAGCTTTTGTGGAACTTTTGGCTAGTAATAGGAATCAGAAGAGAAGTCAATGAGTATATATAGTAAATTATTGTTTAAGGACTCTTGGGCCGAAAATATGTTCAGTAGGTCAAATATGGACTTCTGTACAGCCATAAATATGTAAAAAAAAACACAAAAAAAACCTTAAAAAAAGCTTTTGTGGAACTTTTGGCTAGTAATGGGAATCAGAAGGGAAGTCAATGAGTATGTAAAGTAAGTTAGTGTTTAAGGACTCTTGGGCCGAAAATATGTTCAGTAGGTCAAATATGGACTTCTGTACAGCCATAAACATGTAAAAAAAAAAAAACACAAAAAAAACCTTAAAAAAAGCTTTTGTGGAACTTTTGGCTAGTAATGGCAATCAGAAGAGAAGTCAATGAGTATGTATAGTAAGTTAGTGTTTAAGGACTCTTAGCCTGAAAATATGTTCAGTAGGTCAAATATGGACTTCTGTAAAGCCATAAACATGTAAAAAAAAAAAAAAAGTAAAACCACACAAAAAAACCCTTAAAACAAGATTTTGTGGAACTTTTGGCTAGTAATGGCAATCAGAAGAGAAGTCAATGAGTATGTATAGTAAGTTAGTGTTTAAGGACTCTTAGGCCGAGAATATGCTCAGTAGGTCAAGTAAGGACTTCTGTACAGCCATAATATGTAAAATAATAATAATAATAAAAAAATAAAAAAAAAACTTAAAAAAAGCTTTTGTGGAACTTTTGGCTAGTAATGGCAATCAGAAGAGAAGTCAATGAGTATGTATAGTAAGTTGGTGTTTAAGGACTCTTAGGCCGAGAATATGTTCAGTTGGTCAAGTAAGGACTTCTGTACAGCCATAACATGTAAAAAAAAAAAATAATAATAATAATAAAAAATAAAAAGCCTTAAAAAATACCTTTTGTGGAACTTTTGGCTAGTAATATGAATCAGGAGGGAAGACAATGAGTATGTATAGTAAGTTATTGTTTAAGGACTCTTGGGTCGAAAATATGTTCAGTAGGTCAAATAAGGACTTCTCTACAGCCATAACATGTAAAAAAAAAAAAAAAAAAAAATAATAATAATAATAATAAAAAATAAAAGACCTTAAAAAAAACCTTTTGTGGAACTTTTGGCTAGTAATGGCAATCAGAAGAGAAGTCAATGAGTATGTATAGTAAGTTAGTGTTTAAGGACTCTTGGGCCGAAAATATACTTCAGTAGGTCAAATATGGACTTCTGTACAGCCATAACATGTAAAAAAAAAAATTATAATAATATTAAAAAATAAAAAACCTTAAAAAATACCTTTTGTGGAACTTTTTGCTAGTAATATGAATCAGGAGGGAAGACAATGAGTATGTATAGTAAGTTATTGTTTAAGGACTCTTGGGCCGAAAATGTGTTCAGTAGGTCAAATGTGGACTTCTGTACAGCCATAACATGTAAAATAATAATAATAATAAAAAATAAAAAAAAACCTTAAAAAAAGCTTTTGTGGAACTTTTGGCTAGTAATGGGAATCAGAAGGGAAGTCAATGAGTATGTAAAGTAAGTTAGTGTTTAAGGACTCTTGGGCCAAAATATGTTCAGTAGGTCAAATATGGACTTCTGTACAGCCATAAACATGTAAAATAAAAACACACACAAAAAAAACCTTAAAAAAAGCTTTTGTGGAACTTTTGGCTAGTAATGGCAATCAGAAGAGAAGTCAATGAGTATGTATAGTAAGTTAGTGTTTAAGGACTCTTAGCCTGAAAATATGTTCAGTAGGTCAAATATGGACTTCTGTACAGCCATAAACATGTAAAAAAAAAAAAACACAAAAAAAACCTTAAAAAAAGCTTTTGTGGAACTTTTGGCTAGTAATGGCAATCAGAAGAGAAGTCAATGAGTATGTATAGTAAGTTAGTGTTTAAGGACTCTTAGCCTGAAAATATGTTCAGTAGGTCAAATATGGACTTCTGTACAGCCATAAACATGTAAAATAAAAACACACACAAAAAAAACCTTAAAACAAGCTTTTGTGGAACTTTTGGCTAGTAATGGCAATCAGAAGAGAAGTCAATGAGTATGTATAGTAAGTTAGTGTTTAAGGACTCTTAGGCCGAGAATATGCTCAGTAGGTCAAGTAAGGACTTCTGTACAGCCATAATATGTAAAATAATAATAATAATAAAAAAATAAAAAAAAAACTTAAAAAAAACTTTTGTGGAACTTTTGGCTAGTAATGGCAATCAGGAGGGAAGTCAAAGTTAGTGTTTAAGGACTCTTGGGCCGAAAATATGTTCAGCGGTTCAAAAAAGGACTTCTGTACAGCCATAACATGTAAAATAATAATAATAATAATAAAAATTAAAATAAAACCTTAAAAAAAGCTTTTGTGGAACTTTTGGCTAGTAATAGCAATCAGAAGAGAAGTCAATGAGTATGTATAGTAAGTTAGTGTTTAAGGACTCTTGGGCCAAAATATGTTCAGTAGGTCAAATATGGACTTCTGTACAGCCATAATATGTAAAATAATAATAATAATAAAAAATAAAAAAAAAACTTTAAAAAAAGCTTTTGTGGAACTTTTGGCTAGTAATAGGAATCAGAAGAGAAGTCAATGAGTATATATAGTAAATTATTGTTTAAGGACTCTTGGGCCGAAAATATGTTCAGTAGGTCAAATATGGACTTCTGTACAGCCATAAACATGTAAAAAAAAAAAAACACAAAAAAAACCTTAAAAAAAGCTTTTGTGGAACTTTTGGCTAGTAATGGCAATCAGAAGAGAAGTCAATGAGTATGTATAGTAAGTTAGTGTTTAAGGACTCTTAGCCTGAAAATATGTTCAGTAGGTCAAATATGGACTTCTGTAAAGCCATAAACATGTAAAAAAAAAAAAAAGGAAAACCACACAAAAAAACCCTTAAAACAAGATTTTGTGGAACTTTTGGCTAGTAATGGCAATCAGAAGAGAAGTCAATGAGTATGTATAGTAAGTTAGTGTTTAAGGACTCTTAGGCCGAGAATATGCTCAGTAGGTCAAGTAAGGACTTCTGTACAGCCATAATATGTAAAATAATAATAATAATAAAAAAATAAAAAAAAAACTTAAAAAAAGCTTTTGTGGAACTTTTGGCTAGTAATGGCAATCAGAAGAGAAGTCAATGAGTATGTATAGTAAGTTGGTGTTTAAGGACTCTTAGGCCGAGAATATATTCAGTTGGTCAAGTAAGGACTTCTGTACAGCCATAATATGTAAAATAATAATAATAATAAAAAAATAAAAAAAAACTTAAAAAAAGCTTTTGTGGAACTTTTGGCTAGTAATGGCAATCAGAAGAGAAGTCAATGAGTATGTATAGTAAGTTGGTGTTTAAGGACTCTTAGGCCGAGAATATGTTCAGTTGGTCAAGTAAGGACTTCTGTACAGCCATAACATGTAAAAAAAAAAAATAATAATAATAATAAAAAATAAAAAGCCTTAAAAAATACCTTTTGTGGAACTTTTGGCTAGTAATATGAATCAGGAGGGAAGACAATGAGTATGTATAGTAAGTTATTGTTTAAGGACTCTTGGGTCGAAAATATGTTCAGTAGGTCAAATAAGGACTTCTCTACAGCCATAACATGTAAAAAAAATAAAAAATAATAATAATAATAATAATAATAATAAAAAATAAAAGACCTTAAAAAAAACCTTTTGTGGAACTTTTGGCTAGTAATGGCAATCAGAAGAGAAGTCAATGAGTATGTATAGTAAGTTAGTGTTTAAGGACTCTTGGGCCGAAAATATACTTCAGTAGGTCAAATATGGACTTCTGTACAGCCATAACATGTAAAAAAAAAAATTATAATAATATTAAAAAATAAAAACCTTAAAAAATACCTTTTGTGGAACTTTTTGCTAGTAATATGAATCAGGAGGGAAGACAATGAGTATGTATAGTAAGTTATTGTTTAAGGACTCTTGGGCCGAAAATGTGTTCAGTAGGTCAAATGTGGACTTCTGTACAGCCATAACATGTAAAATAATAATAATAATAAAAAATAAAAAAAAAACTTAAAAAAAGCTTTTGTGGAACTTTTGGCTAGTAATGGGAATCAGAAGGGAAGTCAATGAGTATGTAAAGTAAGTTAGTGTTTAAGGACTCTTGGGCCAAAATATGTTCAGTAGGTCAACTATGGACTTCTGTACAGCCATAAACATGTAAAATAAAAACACACACAAAAAAAACCTTAAAAAAAGCTTTTGTGGAACTTTTGGCTAGTAATGGCAATCAGAAGAGAAGTCAATGAGTATGTATAGTAAGTTAGTGTTTAAGGACTCTTAGCCTGAAAATATGTTCAGTAGGTCAAATATGGACTTCTGTACAGCCATAAACATGTAAAAAAAAAAAAACACAAAAAAAACCTTAAAAAAAGCTTTTGTGGAACTTTTGGCTAGTAATGGCAATCAGAAGAGAAGTCAATGAGTATGTATAGTAAGTTAGTGTTTAAGGACTCTTAGCCTGAAAATATGTTCAGTAGGTCAAATATGGACTTCTGTACAGCCATAAACATGTAAAATAAAAACACACACAAAAAAAACCTTAAAACAAGCTTTTGTGGAACTTTTGGCTAGTAATGGCAATCAGAAGAGAAGTCAATGAGTATGTATAGTAAGTTAGTGTTTAAGGACTCTTAGGCCGAGAATATGCTCAGTAGGTCAAGTAAGGACTTCTGTACAGCCATAATATGTAAAATAATAATAATAATAAAAAAATAAAAAAAAAACTTTAAAAAAACTTTTGTGGAACTTTTGGCTAGTAATGGCAATCAGGAGGGAAGTCAAAGTTAGTGTTTAAGGACTCTTGGGCCGAAAATATGTTCAGCGGTTCAAAAAAGGACTTCTGTACAGCCATAACATGTAAAATAATAATAATAATATTAAAAATTAAAATAAAACCTTAAAAAAAGCTTTTGTGGAACTTTTGGCTAGTAATAGCAATCAGAAGAGAAGTCAATGAGTATGTATAGTAAGTTAGTGTTTAAGGACTCTTGGGCCAAAATATGTTCAGTAGGTCAAATATGGACTTCTGTACAGCCATAATATGTAAAATAATAATAATAATAAAAAATAAAAAAAAAACTTTAAAAAAAGCTTTTGTGGAACTTTTGGCTAGTAATAGGAATCAGAAGAGAAGTCAATGAGTATATATAGTAAATTATTGTTTAAGGACTCTTGGGCCGAAAATATGTTCAGTAGGTCAAATATGGACTTCTGTAAAGCCATAAACATGTAAAAAAAAAAAAAGGAAAAAAAAAGGAAAACCACACAAAAAAACCCTTAAAACAAGCTTTTGTGGAACTTTTGGCTAGTAATGGCAATCAGAAGAGAAGTCAATGAGTATGTATAGTAAGTTAGTGTTTAAGGACTCTTAGGCCGAGAATATGCTCAGTAGGTCAAGTAAGGACTTCTGTACAGCCATAATATGTAAAATAATAATAATAATAAAAAAATAAAAAAAAAACTTAAAAAAAGCTTTTGTGGAACTTTTGGCTAGTAATGGCAATCAGAAGAGAAGTCAATGAGTATGTATAGTAAGTTGGTGTTTAAGGACTCTTAGGCCGAGAATATGTTCAGTTGGTCAAGTAAGGACTTCTGTACAGCCATAATATGTAAAATAATAATAATAATAAAAAAATAAAAAAAAACTTAAAAAAAGCTTTTGTGGAACTTTTGGCTAGTAATGGCAATCAGAAGAGAAGTCAATGAGTATGTATAGTAAGTTGGTGTTTAAGGACTCTTAGGCCGAGAATATGTTCAGTTGGTCAAGTAAGGACTTCTGTACAGCCATAACATGTAAAAAAAAAAATAATAATAATATTAAAAAATAAAAACCTTAAAAAATACCTTTTGTGGAACTTTTTGCTAGTAATATGAATCAGGAGGGAAGACAATGAGTATGTATAGTAAATTATTGTTTAAGGACTCTTGGGCCGAAAATATGTTCAGTAGGTCAAATATGGACTTCTGTAAAGCCATAAACATGTAAAAAAAAAAAAAGGAAAACCACACAAAAAAACCCTTAAAACAAGCTTTTGTGGAACTTTTGGCTAGTAATGGCAATCAGAAGAGAAGTCAATGAGTATGTATAGTAAGTTAGTGTTTAAGGACTCTTAGGCCGAGAATATGCTCAGTAGGTCAAGTAAGGACTTCTGTACAGCCATAATATGTAAAATAATAATAATAATAAAAAAATAAAAAAAAAACTTAAAAAAAGCTTTTGTGGAACTTTTGGCTAGTAATGGCAATCAGAAGAGAAGTCAATGAGTATGTATAGTAAGTTGGTGTTTAAGGACTCTTAGGCCGAGAATATGTTCAGTTGGTCAAGTAAGGACTTCTGTACAGCCATAATATGTAAAATAATAATAATAATAAAAAATAAAAAAAAAACTTAAAAAAAGCTTTTGTGGAACTTTTGGCTAGTAATGGCAATCAGAAGAGAAGTCAATGAGTATGTATAGTAAGTTGGTGTTTAAGGACTCTTAGGCCGAGAATATGTTCAGTTGGTCAAGTAAGGACTTCTGTACAGCCATAACATGTAAAAAAAAAAAAAAATAATAATAATAAAAAATAAAAAGCCTTAAAAAATATCTTTTGTGGAACTTTTGGCTAGTAATATGAATCAGGAGGGAAGACAATGAGTATGTATAGTAAGGTTTTGTTTAAGGACTCTTGGGTCGAAAATATGTTCAGTAGGTCAAATAAGGACTTCTCTACAGCCATAACATGTAAAAAAAAAAAAATAAAAAAATAATAATAATAATAATAATAAAAAATAAAAGACCTTAAAAAAAACCTTTTGTGGAACTTTTGGCTAGTAATGGCAATCAGAAGAGAAGTCAATGAGTATGTATAGTAAGTTAGTGTTTAAGGACTCTTGGGCCGAAAATATACTTCAGTAGGTCAAATATGGACTTCTGTACAGCCATAACATGTAAAAAAAAAAATTATAATAATATTAAAAAATAAAAAACCTTAAAAAATACCTTTTGTGGAACTTTTTGCTAGTAATATGAATCAGGAGGGAAGACAATGAGTATGTATAGTAAGTTATTGTTTAAGGACTCTTGGGCCGAAAATGTGTTCAGTAGGTCAAATGTGGACTTCTGTACAGCCATAACATGTAAAATAATAATAATAATAAAAAATAAAAAAAAACCTTAAAAAAAGCTTTTGTGGAACTTTTGGCTAGTAATGGCAATCAGAAGAGAAGTCAATGAGTATGTATAGTAAGTTGGTGTTTAAGGACTCTTAGGCCGAGAATATGTTCAGTTGGTCAAGTAAGGACTTCTGTACAGCCATAATATGTAAAATAATAATAATAATAAAAAAAAAAAACTTAAAAAAAGCTTTTGTGGAACTTTTGGCTAGTAATGGCAATCAGAAGAGAAGTCAATGAGTATGTATAGTAAGTTGGTGTTTAAGGACTCTTAGGCCGAGAATATGTTCAGTTGGTCAAGTAAGGACTTCTGTACAGCCATAACATGTAAAAAAAAAAATAATAATAATAATAAAAAATAAAAAGCCTTAAAAAATACCTTTTGTGGAACTTTTGGCTAGTAATATGAATCAGGAGGGAAGACAATGAGTATGTATAGTAAGGTTTTGTTTAAGGACTCTTGGGTCGAAAATATGTTCAGTAGGTCAAATAAGGACTTCTCTACAGCCATAACATGTAAAAAAAAATAATAATAATAATAATAATAATAATAAAAAATAAAAGACCTTAAAAAAAACCTTTTGTGGAACTTTTGGCTAGTAATGGCAATCAGAAGAGAAGTCAATGAGTATGTATAGTAAGTTAGTGTTTAAGGACTCTTGGGCCGAAAATATACTTCAGTAGGTCAAATATGGACTTCTGTACAGCCATAACATGTAAAAAAAAAAATTATAATAATATTAAAAAATAAAAAACCTTAAAAAATACCTTTTGTGGAACTTTTTGCTAGTAATATGAATCAGGAGGGAAGACAATGAGTATGTATAGTAAGTTATTGTTTAAGGACTCTTGGGCCGAAAATGTGTTCAGTAGGTCAAATGTGGACTTCTGTACAGCCATAACATGTAAAATAATAATAATAATAAAAAATAAAAAAAAACCTTAAAAAAAGCTTTTGTGGAACTTTTGGCTAGTAATGGCAATCAGAAGAGAAGTCAATGAGTATGTATAGTAAGTTGGTGTTTAAGGACTCTTAGGCCGAGAATATGTTCAGTTGGTCAAGTAAGGACTTCTGTACAGCCATAATATGTAAAATAATAATAATAATAAAAAAATAAAAAAAAACTTAAAAAAAGCTTTTGTGGAACTTTTGGCTAGTAATGGCAATCAGAAGAGAAGTCAATGAGTATGTATAGTAAGTTGGTGTTTAAGGACTCTTAGGCCGAGAATATGTTCAGTTGGTCAAGTAAGGACTTCTGTACAGCCATAACATGTAAAAAAAAAAATAATAATAATAATAAAAAATAAAAAGCCTTAAAAAATACCTTTTGTGGAACTTTTGGCTAGTAATATGAATCAGGAGGGAAGACAATGAGTATGTATAGTAAGGTTTTGTTTAAGGACTCTTGGGTCGAAAATATGTTCAGTAGGTCAAATAAGGACTTCTCTACAGCCATAACATGTAAAAAAAAAAAAAAATAATAATAATAATAATAATAATAATAAAAAATAAAAGACCTTAAAAAAAACCTTTTGTGGAACTTTTGGCTAGTAATGGCAATCAGAAGAGAAGTCAATGAGTATGTATAGTAAGTTAGTGTTTAAGGACTCTTGGGCCGAAAATATACTTCAGTAGGTCAAATATGGACTTCTGTACAGCCATAACATGTAAAAAAAAAAATTATAATAATATTAAAAAATAAAAAACCTTAAAAAATACCTTTTGTGGAACTTTTTGCTAGTAATATGAATCAGGAGGGAAGACAATGAGTATGTATAGTAAGTTATTGTTTAAGGACTCTTGGGCCGAAAATGTGTTCAGTAGGTCAAATGTGGACTTCTGTACAGCCATAACATGTAAAATAATAATAATAATAAAAAATAAAAAAAAACCTTAAAAAAAGCTTTTGTGGAACTTTTGGCTAGTAATGGGAATCAGAAGGGAAGTCAATGAGTATGTAAAGTAAGTTAGTGTTTAAGGACTCTTGGGCCAAAATATGTTCAGTAGGTCAAATATGGACTTCTGTACAGCCATAAACATGTAAAATAAAAACACACACAAAAAAAACCTTAAAAAAAGCTTTTGTGGAACTTTTGGCTAGTAATGGCAATCAGAAGAGAAGTCAATGAGTATGTATAGTAAGTTAGTGTTTAAGGACTCTTAGCCTGAAAATATGTTCAGTAGGTCAAATATGGACTTCTGTACAGCCATAAACATGTAAAAAAAAAAAAGGAAAACCACACAAAAAAACCCTTAAAAAAAGCTTTTGTGGAACTTTTGGCTAGTAGTGTCAATCAGAAGGGAAGTCAATGAGTATGTATAGTAAGTTAGTGTTTAAGGACTCTTAGGCCGAGAATATGCTCAGTAGGTCAAGTAAGGACTGCTGTACAGCCATAACATGTAAAAAAAAAAAAAAAAAAAAAATAATAATAATAAAAAACCTTAAAAAGAACCTTTTGTGGAACTTTTGGCTAGTAATGGGAATTGTCTCGGTTACTTATGTAACCTTCGTTCCCTGAAGGAGGGAACGGAGACGTACATCGGAACTGACCGACGAATTGGGATCTATTTTCAGAGACCAATCTACTTCGAGTGTTAAAAACGAGCCAATGAAGATTGGCATGCGGTCAACGCACTCCACGCGGGTATAAATACGGAAGCGGAAGTACCGCATATCGCTTTACAACTGAGGAGCCGAGCTAGGTGACTCGGCCTACAGCTGAAGCACAGCACCTGGCGACGGGACGTATGTCTCCGTTCCCTCCTTCAGGGAACGAGGGTTACATACGTAACCGAGACTTTCCCTTTCAGTCGGTCACGTTCAACGTACGTCGGAACTGACCGACGAATTGGGATCCCTACTAACACGCCAGAGATGCTGGCCCTTCCAGCGCCCTGACCGAGCTCGCTGGACCACACCTAGGTTGGTGCGGGAGTCAGGGCTCCATTCAGGGAGGCCAGTCACTGCTGTTCCTGCAAGACCCACTCAGCGTGACTATTGGATAACGCTGGGAAAGCGTGCCCGTCTCGGTAAGATGGTACGCTGCGGAGCCACGTCCTTCAGTGGAAGGAGAATTGGAAATACTCATAAGGACTAACCTAGCAGGGTAGTGCTACCTATGGCAGTCTCTGGGGTGGATCCAACCTGGTCCCAGGGGGAAAGAACACCACCAGAGACGACAGAGCGGGCTCTGTCAAGGGAAAGACACGGGGCTAGCCGATTAGGGTAGCTGGTACCGTGGAGAATACACATATGGGGTTGCCGTTAGGGAACCGCTACATATGGAACCCAGCCTAACACACACGTTCCACAAGCATACGGGTGTAGGCCTGGTGTCAGACGGCCGCAACGTCTGACACCGAAGGGGTGACGGAGGAGCTCGACAGGGTTAGCCGTTTTCGGGGAACACAACTGGAGAAAATAGACGCACGTATCCGGCCCGGAGGCGGGAGTGGCGTATGCAAGCCGTCACTAGAACGGGTACTTAGCGCTACTGGCCACTGGGGGCGAGGATGCGGGAAGATACCGGCTCTACACGGAGGCTATAAAATCTAGCGAACGTGTTAGGTGTCGCCCAGCCCGCAGCTCTACATATGTCTGTCAGCGAGGCGCCTTGAGCCAGCGCCCAGGAGGAGGCTACACTCCTAGTGGAGTGAGCTCGCACCCCGAGCGGGCAAGGCACGTCTTGGGACTGGTAGGCCAAGACGATAGCATCCACTATCCAGTGGGCTAACCTCTGCTTGGAGACAGCCTTTCCCTTCTGCTGGCCTCCGTAACAGACGAAGAGCTGTTCTGAGGTTCTAAAGCTTTGAGTTCGGTCCACGTAGGCGCGAAGAGTGCGGACGGGACAGAGCAAAGCTAGGGCTGGGTCTGCCTCCTCCGAAGGCAGCGCTTGCAGGTTCACCACCTGGTCCCGGAAGGGAGTGGTGGGAACCTTGGGCACATATCCAGGCCGGGGTCTCAGGACAACGTGAGAGTTGGCCGGCCCGAATTCCAGGCACGATTCGTTGACCGAAAGTGCATGCAGGTCCCCTACCCTCTTGATTGAGGCCAATGCAGTCAGGAGCACTGTCTTCATGGACAGGATGTTTAGCTCGACTGACTGCAAAGGCTCGAAGGGAGGGCCCTGGAGCGCTCTGAGCACCAGGGCTAGGTCCCAAGAGGGTACAGAGGTTGGCCGAGGAGGATTTAGTCTCCTCGCACCTCTGAGGAACCTGACGATTAAGTCGTGCTTACCTAAGGACTTACCTTCGACTACATCGTGATACGCCGCTATTGCGGCGACGTACACTTTGAGGGTGGAGGGAGACAGCCTTCTCTCCAACCCATCTTGTAGGAAAGCAAGCACGACATTAGTCAAACACCTTCGGGGGTCTTCCCGGCGGGAAGAGCACCATCCAACGAACAGGTTCCACTTCAGCGCATAGAGGCGCCTCGTAGAGGGGGCTCTAGCTGAAGCGATGGTGTCTGCTACTGCCTGTGGCAGACCACCTAGAACCTCCGCGTCCCGTCCAGGGACCAGACATGGAGTCTCCAGAGGTCTGGACGCGGGTGCCATAGAGTGCCCCGTCCCTGAGAAAGAAGGTCCTTCCTCAGGGGAATCGGCCAGGGAGGGGCTGTCGCGAGGAGTGAGAGTTCGGAGAACCAGGTCCGGTTGGGCCAGTAGGGCGCAACTAGCAAGACCTGCTCCTCGTCCTCCCTGACCTTGCACAGAGTCTGTGCGAGAAGGCTCACTGGGGGAAACGCATACTTGCGTAGGTCCCGGGTCCAGCTGTGCGCCAGTGCATCTGTACCGAGGGTGCCCCCGGACAGGGAGTAATACAACTGGCAATGGGTCGAGTCCGGAGAGGCGAACAGGTCTACCTGCGTGGCTCCGAAGAGGTCCCATATCAGCTGGACGCTCCGGGGGTGGAGTCGCCACTCTCCCGGAGGTGTCGGCTGAAGAGAGAGCTCGTCGGCTGTCTGGTTCAGCGCACCTGGGATGTGAATGGCCCGAAGCGACCTCAGACGCTTCTGACTCCACAGGAGGAGATGGCGGGCGAGCCGGAGCATGCAACGAGAGCGTAGACCACCCTGACGGTTGATGTACGCAACGGCCGCAGTGCTGTCCGTACGGACCAGAACGTGTTTTCCCTGTAGCGGCTTTTTGAAGCGGCCCAGGGCGAGACGTACTGCCAGAAGCTCTAAGCAATTGATATGCCAACGCAGTTGGGGCCCCGTCCACAGACCCGCAACTGAGTGCCCGTTGTAAGTGGGCCCCCAACCCGTGGAAGAGGCATCCGTGAAGACCACAGCATGCCTGGACACCTGTTCTAGGGACACTCCGGCCCGTAGAAAGGCAGGGTCCGCCCCCGGGTTGAAGGTTTTGGCGACAGTAAGGAGTAACTGAGACCCGGTACTTGCCGCGCTGCCACGCCCATCTCGGGACCCGGTCGTGAAGCCAGCATTGAAGCGGTCTCATATGAATCAATCCGAGCGGCGTTACAGCGGCTGCAGATGCCATATGCCCCAGGAGCCTCTGAAAGAATTTCAGTGGGACCGCTGTCCTGCCTTTGAACGTATTCAAGCAGTTCAACACTGACCGGACTCGCTCCTCTGTGAGGCGCGCAGTCCGGTTGACCGAGTCCAGCTCCATACCGAGATAAGCGATCCTCTGCGTGGGACAGAGTTTGCTCTTCTCTCGGTTGACCCGAAGGCCCAACAGGCTGAGGTGACGTAGCACCAGGTCCCTGTGTTCGCACAACTGCTCCCGGGACTGGGCCAGTATGAGCCAGTCGTCGAGATAGTTGAGAATACGAACGGCGCGTTCTCTGAGCGGAACAATGGCTGCCTCTACGACTTTCGTGAAGACGCGAGGCGACAGGGACAGCCCGAAGGGCAGGACTTTGTACTGAAATGCCCTCCCCTCGAACGCAAAGCGAAGGAACAGTCTGTGTCGAGGGAGAATGGAGACATGAAAGTACGCGTCCTTCAGGTCGATCGCTGCGAACCAATCCTGGGGACGGATGCATTCGAAAATGCGTTTCTGCGTTAGCATTCTGAATGGGAGCTTGTGCAGGGCCCGATTCAGGACACGCAGGTCCAAGATTGGTCTTAACCCACCCCCTTTCTTGGGCACAATGAAGTAGGGGCTGTAGAACCCCGACCTCATATCGGCTGGAGGAACCAGCTCGATCGCGTCCTTCGCCAGCAGGACATCGATCTCGGACCGCAAGACATGGGCATCGCTGCTCCGCACGGAGGTGAAGAGGATGCCCGTGAACTTGGGAGGCCGGCGGGCGAACTGAATCGCATAGCCGAGTCTGATGGTACGGATGAGCCAGCGAGACGATCTGGGAAGACCTAGCCAGGCCCCCAGAGACCGAGCAAGCGGCACCACAGACGTGCCCGGGGTGAGGCAGCGAGGTGGAGTACGCAGACCCGACTCGGGAGGCCCGGAGGCGGCCCGGAGTGTTGTCTGAGTACTCCAAGGTGGGGCAGAGTGCGGGTGAGAAGGCCCGGGGGCGTCCTCGGTGCCCACACTGCTGCCCCCTGGCAAAGGGGAGAGGGGAGGAAAGGAGTGGCAAGGCCCGGGGGCGTCGCACACTGCCAACCTGACCCTCTTGGGGCCCAGGGAGGGAGGAAACTGCTCTTTTATTGAGAATGTGGGTACCACTGGACTCCGGAGAGCCAGCGGCAGGATGTTGAATTCAGTGTAGTAGACATTCTCCCCCTGGTCCTCCTCCAGGGGGAGGAGGGGTGCGGACACCACCTCCCCTGGAGCAGCTCCTCTTCTCCCTGGGCTGCCCGTCTCAGGGCCGCTTACCCTTGCGCTTGCCTGCAGAGTTCGCGGGACCCTGGACGGGTTGGGCGGGACCCTTGCGCCTGGCACCCTGCTTCGCTGGTGGAGGCTGCTGCTTGGGCTTGGGCGGAGGCAGACGCAGGGGGACGCCCTCGGCGACGAGCAGGCGGAGGTGCTGCAGCCGGCGACTGGGTGGAGGCAGCAGCGGGTCGCCGGGGCAGGATATTTTTAATCGCCTCTGTCTGCTTCTGCTGGGCGAAGTTCTCAATTGCGTCGCCGAAGAGGCCGGCCTGACAGACAGGGGCGTTGAGGAACCGCACTTTGTCGGTCTCACGCATATCTGCCAGGTTCAGCATAGGACCACAAGTGTGGACATCGCCCGACCCAGGGAGCGTGCGGTGACTTTCGTCGCCCGGAGGGCGAGGTCCGTCGCAGTACGCAGTTCCTGCATAACGCCTGGGTCGGAACTACCCTCGTGCAATTCCATGAGCGCTTTGGCCTGGTAGACCTGCAGGAGTGCCATGGCATGCAGGGATGACGCGGCTTCTCCACAGGCTGTGTAAGCCTTGCCGGTTAGCCCGGACGAGAACTTACACGCCCGGGAGGGGAGGCGCGGATTTCCCCGCCAGTCAGTAGCGGTCTTAGGACACAGTTGCATCGCAACCGACCGCTCTACTGGGGGGATCTCCACGTAACCCTTCGCCGCGCCACCGTTGAGGGTAGTGAGGACGGAGGAGTCAGTCGATCGGTTTCTAGCGCTGTAGGGCGCTGTCCACGACTTTGTGAGCTCCTGATGCACTTCCGGAAAGAAAGGCACTGGGGCGGGGCACTGAGAACCAGCACGGCCCGTCCCGAGATACCAATCGTCCAGCCGCGAGGGTTCGGGACGCGGTGGAGGGTTCCACTCGAGCCCGACACTCGCGGCGGCCCGGGAAAGCATAGCTGTGAGCTCTGGATCTGACTCGGGCAACGCTACCACACCCGAAGGGGGCAGCGCAGCCGGGTCGTCATCTCCAGAGTCCATTAGCTCGTCCCCCAATGCAGCAATCGAGACCATATCCTCAACCGGAGCCCCAAAAGTAACAGCTGGTCCCCCGCAGGAAGAACCAGCGTGCTCTTCTGGAAGCTCAACCGGCGCAGCGGAGGGGGGAGGGGCCCGAGGAGCCTGTTGGCCCGGCGGGAGTGCCCTCACGGTTACACTCAGGTCACCACCAAAGGCATCAGCCAAAGTAGCAGCCCTCTGCTTCGGAGCAGGAGGACCGCTAGATAGGGGGATGCGCAATGGGACTCCACCTTTTTCAAGGTAGTTGAGCCTGGACCTTAAGACTGCGATGGTCATGTTCCCGCAATGGGAACATGAGTCATCCACGAAAGCCGCCTCAGCGTGCTGAACGCCCAAACACGTGAGACAGCGATCGTGTCGGTCAGCTGGGGACAGGTAACGACGGCATCCAGAAACACACGGTTTGAATGACATCTTGAAAAAGACGCAGGGTCAAACCGTGTAGCTCTTTTAGAAAAGGAAAAACCGCTCCAACCAGTGCCGAGGCACACAGGGGAAATGGCCGCGGCTCGCAGCGGTTCAGGAGTGCAAGCACGCTGAGAGCACTCAAGGGAAAACGCCCAGCGAGCTGTGACAACAGTTGTTTGCTCAACCACCACTGCAAGGTACCGTCACACCAAAACCGGAAGCGATCCTCT
Source organism: Rhinogobio ventralis (assembly GCA_039654625.1). Taxonomy (NCBI): domain Eukaryota; kingdom Metazoa; phylum Chordata; class Actinopteri; order Cypriniformes; family Gobionidae; genus Rhinogobio; species Rhinogobio ventralis. The sequence goes on from CM077196.1 coordinate 42,314,877, forward strand.
TCACAAGACTCGTAATCAACGAAAAACACTCTTCGTAGGAACGTACGTCGAACGTGACCGACTGAAAGGGAACAGAAGGGAAGTCAATGAGTATGTATAGTGAGATAGTGTTTAAGGACTCTTGGGCCGAAAATATGTTCAATTGGTCAAATATGGACTTCTGTACAGTCATAAACATGTAAAAATAAATAATTATAATTTTTTAAGAAAAAATAAAAAAAACTTAAAACAGGCCTTTTGTGGAACTTTTGGCTAGTAGTGGCAATCAGAAGGGAAGTCAATGAGTATGTATAGTAAGTTAGTGTTTAAGGACACTTAGGCCGAAAATATGTTCAGTAGGTCAAATAAGGACTTCTCTACAGCCATAACATGTAAAAAAAAAAAAAAAAAATAATAATAATAATAATAATAATAAAAAATTTAAAAAAAACCTTAAAAGGAAACTTTTGTGAAACTTTTGGCTAGTAATGGCAATCAGAAGAGAAGTCAATGAGTATGTATAGTAAGTTAGTGTTTAAGGACTCTTGGGCCAAAATATGTTCAGTAGGTCAAATATGGACTTCTGTACAGCCATAAACATGTAAAAAAATAAAATAAAAAAAACCTTAAAAAAACCTTTTGTGGAACTTTTGGCTAGTAATGGCAATCAGAAGAGAAGTCAATGAGTATGTATAGTAAGTTAGTGTTTAAGGACTCATGGGCCGAAAATATGTTCAGTATGTCAAATAAGGACTTCTCTACAGCCATAACATGTAAAAAAAATTATAATAATAATAATTATAATAATAATAATAATAATTAAAAAAATAAAAAAAAACCTTAAAAAGAAACCTTTGTGGAACTTTTGGCTAGTAATGGCAATCAGAAGAGAAGTCAATGAGTATGTAAAGTAAGTTAGTGTTTAAGGACTCTTGGGCCAAAATATGTTCAGTAGGTCAAATATGGACTTCTGTACAGCCATAACATGTAAAATAATAATAATAATAATAAAAATAAAAAAAAACCTTAAAAAAAGCTTTTGTGGAACTTTTAGCTAGTAATGGGAATCAGAAGGGAAGTCAATGAGTATGTATAGTAAGTTAGTGTTTAAGGACTCATGGGCCGAAAATATGTTCAGTAGGTCAAATAAGGACTTCTCTACAGCCATAACATGTAAAAAAAAGAAACACAAAAAAACCCTTAAAAAAAGCTTTTGTGAAACTTTTGGCTAGTAATGGGAATCAGAAGGGAAGTCAATGAGTATGTATAGTAGGTTAGTGTTTAAGGACTCATGGGCCGAAAATATGTTCAGTAGGTCAAATAAGGACTTCTCTACAGCCATAACATGTAAAAAAAATAAATAAATAATAATAATAATAATAATAATAATAAAAAAATAAAAAAAACCTTAAAAATAAACTTTTGTGGAACTTTTGGTTAGTAATGGCAATCAGAAGAGAAGTCAATGAGTATGTATAGTAAGTTAGTGTTTAAGGACTCTTGGGCCAAAATATGTTCAGTAGGTCAAATATGGACTTCTGTACAGCCATAACATGTAAAAAAAATAATAATAATAATAATAAAAAAATAAATAAAAAACCTTAAAAACCTTTGGCTTTTAAGGTTTTTTTTTATTTTTTTAATTATTATTATTATTATTATAATTATTATTATTATAATTTTTTTTACATGTTATGGCTGTAGAGAAGTCCTTATTTGACCTACTGAACATATTTTCGGCCCATGAGTCCTTAAACACTAACTTACTATACATACTCATTGACTTCTCTTCTGATTGCCATTACTAGCCAAAAGTTCCACAAAAGGTTTTTTTAAGATTTTTTTTAATTTTTTTATTATTATTGTTATTTTATATATATAATAATAATAATAATAATAATAATAATAAAAAAATAAAAAAAAACTTAAAAATAAACTTTTGTGGAACTTTTGGTTAGTTATGGCAATCAGAAGAGAAGTCAATGAGAATGTATAGTAAGTTGGTGTTTAAGGACTCTTAGGCCAAAATATGTTCAGTAGGTCAAATATGGACTTCTGTACAGCCATAAACATGTAAAAAAAAAAAAAAAAAAAAAAACTTAAAAAAAACCTTTTGTGGAACTTTTGGCTAGTAATGGGAATCAGAAGGGAAGTCAATGAGTATGTATAGTAAGTTAGTGTTTAAGGACTCTTGGGCCGAAAATATGTTCAGTAGGTCAAATATGGACTTCTGTACAGCCATAACATGTAAAATAATAACAATAATAAAAAATTAAAAAAAACCTTAAAAAAAGCTTTTGTGGAACTTTTGGCTAGTAATGGGAATCAGAAGGGAAGGCAATGAGTATGTATAGTAGGTTAGTGTTTAAGGACTCATGGGCCGAAAATATGTTCAGTAGGTCAAATAAGGACTTCTCTACAGCCATAACATGTAAAAAAAATAATAATAATAATAATAAAAAAAATAAAAAAAACCTTAAAAAGAAACTTTTGTGGAACTTTTGGCTAGTAATGGCAATCAGAAGAGAAGTCAATGAGTATGTATAGTAAGTTAGTGTTTAAGGACTCATGGGCCGAAAATATGTTCAGTAGGTCAAATAAAGACTTCTCTACAGCCATAACATGTAAAAAAATAAATAAAATAATAATAATAATAAAAATAAGAAAAAAAACTTAAAAAGAAACTTTTGTGGAAGTTTTGGCTAGTAATGGCAATCAGAAGAGAAGTCAATGTGTATGTAAAGTAAGTTAGTGTTTAAGGACTCTTGGGCCAAAATATGTTCAGTAGGTCAAATATGGACTTCTGTACAGACATAATATGTAAAATAACAATAATAATAAAAAAATTTAAAAAAATCTTAAAAAAAGTTTTTGTGGAACTTTTGGCTAGTAATGGCAATCAGAAGGGAAGTCAAAGAGTATGTAAAGTAAGTTAGTGTTTAAGGACTCTTGGGCCAAAATATGTTCAGTAGGTCAAATATGGACTTCTGTACAGCCATAAACATGTAAAAAAATAAAATAAAAAAAACCTTAAAAAAACCTTTTGTGGAACTTTTGGCTAGTAATGGCAATCAGAAGAGAAGTCAATGAGTATGTATAGTAAGTTAGTGTTTAAGGACTCATGGGCCGAAAATATGTTCAGTATGTCAAATAAGGACTTCTCTACAGCCATAACATGTAAAAAAAATTATAATAATAATAATTATAATAATAATAATAATAATTAAAAAAATAAAAAAAAACCTTAAAAAGAAACCTTTGTGGAACTTTTGGCTAGTAATGGCAATCAGAAGAGAAGTCAATGAGTATGTAAAGTAAGTTAGTGTTTAAGGACTCTTGGGCCAAAATATGTTCAGTAGGTCAAATATGGACTTCTGTACAGCCATAACATGTAAAATAATAATAATAATAATAAAAATAAAAAAAAACCTTAAAAAAAGCTTTTGTGGAACTTTTAGCTAGTAATGGGAATCAGAAGGGAAGTCAATGAGTATGTATAGTAAGTTAGTGTTTAAGGACTCATGGGCCGAAAATATGTTCAGTAGGTCAAATAAGGACTTCTCTACAGCCATAACATGTAAAAAAAAGAAACACAAAAAAACCCTTAAAAAAAGCTTTTGTGGAACTTTTGGCTAGTAATGGGAATCAGAAGGGAAGTCAATGAGTATGTATAGTAGGTTAGTGTTTAAGGACTCATGGGCCGAAAATATGTTCAGTAGGTCAAATAAGGACTTCTCTACAGCCATAACATGTAAAAAAAAAAAATAAATAATAATAATAATAATAATAATAATAATAAAAAAATAAAAAAAACCTTAAAAATAAACTTTTGTGGAACTTTTGGTTAGTAATGGCAATCAGAAGAGAAGTCAATGAGTATGTATAGTAAGTTAGTGTTTAAGGACTCTTGGGCCAAAATATGTTCAGTAGGTCAAATATGGACTTCTGTACAGCCATAACATGTAAAAAAAATAATAATAATAATAATAAAAAAATAAATAAAAAACCTTAAAAACCTTTGGCTTTTAAGGTTTTTTTTTATTTTTTTAATTATTATTATTATTATTATAATTATTATTATTATAATTTTTTTTACATGTTATGGCTGTAGAGAAGTCCTTATTTGACCTACTGAACATATTTTCGGCCCATGAGTCCTTAAACACTAACTTACTATACATACTCATTGACTTCTCTTCTGATTGCCATTACTAGCCAAAAGTTCCACAAAAGGTTTTTTTAAGATTTTTTTTAATTTTTTTATTATTATTGTTATTTTATATATATAATAATAATAATAATAATAATAATAATAAAAAAATAAAAAAAAACTTAAAAATAAACTTTTGTGGAACTTTTGGTTAGTTATGGCAATCAGAAGAGAAGTCAATGAGAATGTATAGTAAGTTGGTGTTTAAGGACTCTTAGGCCAAAATATGTTCAGTAGGTCAAATATGGACTTCTGTACAGCCATAAACATGTAAAAAAAAAAAAAAAAAAAAAAACTTAAAAAAAACCTTTTGTGGAACTTTTGGCTAGTAATGGGAATCAGAAGGGAAGTCAATGAGTATGTATAGTAAGTTAGTGTTTAAGGACTCTTGGGCCGAAAATATGTTCAGTAGGTCAAATATGGACTTCTGTACAGCCATAACATGTAAAATAATAACAATAATAAAAAATTAAAAAAAACCTTAAAAAAAGCTTTTGTGGAACTTTTGGCTAGTAATGGGAATCAGAAGGGAAGGCAATGAGTATGTATAGTAGGTTAGTGTTTAAGGACTCATGGGCCGAAAATATGTTCAGTAGGTCAAATAAAGACTTCTCTACAGCCATAACATGTAAAAAAAAAAAATAAAATAATAATAATAAAAAAAAAAAAAAAAACCTTAAAAAAAACCTTTTGTGGAACTTTTGGCTAGTAATGGGAATCAGAAGGGAAGTCAATGAGTATGTATAGTAAGTTAGTGTTTAAGGACTCTTGGGCCGAAAATATGTTCAGTAGGTCAAATATGGACTTCTGTACAGCCATAACATGTAAAATAATAACAATAATAAAAAATTAAAAAAAACCTTAAAAAAAGCTTTTGTGGAACTTTTGGCTAGTAATGGGAATCAGAAGGGAAGGCAATGAGTATGTATAGTAGGTTAGTGTTTAAGGACTCATGGGCCGAAAATATGTTCAGTAGGTCAAATAAGGACTTCTCTACAGCCATAACATGTAAAAAAAAAAATAATAATAATAATAAAAAAAATAAAAAAAACCTTAAAAAGAAACTTTTGTGGAACTTTTGGCTAGTAATGGCAATCAGAAGAGAAGTCAATGAGTATGTATAGTAAGTTAGTGTTTAAGGACTCATGGGCCGAAAATATGTTCAGTAGGTCAAATAAAGACTTCTCTACAGCCATAACATGTAAAAAAAATAAATAAAATAATAATAATAAGAAAAATAAGAAAAAAAACTTAAAAAGAAACTTTTGTGGAAGTTTTGGCTAGTAATGGCAATCAGAAGAGAAGTCAATGAGTATGTAAAGTAAGTTAGTGTTTAAGGACTCTTGGGCCAAAATATGTTCAGTAGGTCAAATATGGACTTCTGTACAGCCATAACATGTAAAATAATAACAATAATAAAAAATTAAAAAAAACCTTAAAAAAAGCTTTTGTGGAACTTTTGGCTAGTAATGGGAATCAGAAGGGAAGGCAATGAGTATGTATAGTAGGTTAGTGTTTAAGGACTCATGGGCCGAAAATATGTTCAGTAGGTCAAATAAGGACTTCTCTACAGCCATAACATGTAAAAAAAAAAAAAATAATAATAATAAAAAAAATAAAAAAAAACTTAAAAAGAAACTTTTGTGGAACTTTTGGCTAGTAATGGCAATCAGAAGAGAAGTCAATGAGTATGTATAGTAAGTTAGTGTTTAAGGACTCATGGGCCGAAAATATGTTCAGTAGGTCAAATAAAGACTTCTCTACAGCCATAACATGTAAAAAAATAAATAAAATAATAATAATAATAAAAATAAGAAAAAAAACTTAAAAAGAAACTTTTGTGGAAGTTTTGGCTAGTAATGGCAATCAGAAGAGAAGTCAATGAGTATGTAAAGTAAGTTAGTGTTTAAGGACTCTTGGGCCAAAATATGTTCAGTAGGTCAAATATGGACTTCTGTACAGACATAATATGTAAAATAACAATAATAATAAAAAAATTTAAAAAAATCTTAAAAAAAGTTTTTGTGGAACTTTTGGCTAGTAATGGCAATCAGAAGGGAAGTCAAAGAGTATGTAAAGTAAGTTAGTGTTTAAGGACTCTTGGGCCAAAATATGTTCAGTAGGTCAAATATGGACTTCTGTACAGCCATAAACATGTAAAAAAATAAAATAAAAAAAACCTTAAAAAAACCTTTTGTGGAACTTTTGGCTAGTAATGGCAATCAGAAGAGAAGTCAATGAGTATGTATAGTAAGTTAGTGTTTAAGGACTCATGGGCCGAAAATATGTTCAGTATGTCAAATAAGGACTTCTCTACAGCCATAACATGTAAAAAAAATAATAATAATAATTATTATAATAATAATAATAATAATTAAAAAAATAAAAAAAAACCTTAAAAAGAAACTTTTGTGGAACTTTTGGCTAGTAATGGCAATCAGAAGAGAAGTCAATGAGTATGTAAAGTAAGTTAGTGTTTAAGGACTCTTGGGCCAAAATATGTTCAGTAGGTCAAATATGGACTTCTGTACAGCCATAACATGTAAAATAATAATAATAATAATAAAAATAAAAAAAAACCTTAAAAAAAGCTTTTGTGGAACTTTTAGCTAGTAATGGGAATCAGAAGGGAAGTCAATGAGTATGTATAGTAAGTTAGTGTTTAAGGACTCATGGGCCGAAAATATGTTCAGTAGGTCAAATAAGGACTTCTCTACAGCCATAACATGTAAAAAAAAGAAACACAAAAAAACCCTTAAAAAAAGCTTTTGTGGAACTTTTGGCTAGTAATGGGAATCAGAAGGGAAGTCAATGAGTATGTATAGTAGGTTAGTGTTTAAGGACTCATGGGCCGAAAATATGTTCAGTAGGTCAAATAAGGACTTCTCTACAGCCATAACATGTAAAAAAAAAAAAATAAATAATAATAATAATAATAATAATAAAAAAATAAAAAAAACCTTAAAAATAAACTTTTGTGGAACTTTTGGTTAGTAATGGCAATCAGAAGAGAAGTCAATGAGTATGTATAGTAAGTTAGTGTTTAAGGACTCTTGGGCCGAAAATATGTTCAGTAGGTCAAATATGGACTTCTGTACAGCCATAAACATGTAAAAAAAAAAAAAAAAAAAAAAAAAAAAAAAAAAACTTAAAAAAAACCTTTTTGTGGAACTTTTGGCTAGTAATGGGAATCAGAAGGGAAGTCAATGAGTATGTATAGTAAGTTAGTGTTTAAGGACTCTTGGGCCGAAAATATGTTCAGTAGGTCAAATAAGGACTTCTCTACAGCCATAACATGTAAAAAAAAAAAATAATAATAATAATAATAATAATAATAATAAAAAATTAAAAAAAAACCTTAAAAGGAAACTTTTGTGAAACTTTTGGCTAGTAATGGCAATCAGAAGAGAAGTCAATGAGTATGTATAGTAAGTTAGTGTTTAAGGACTCTAGGGCCAAAATATGTTCAGTAGGTCAAATATGGACTTCTGTACAGCCATAAACATGTAAAAAAAACAACACACAAAAAAAACCTTTAAAAAGCTTTTGTGGAACTTTTGGCTAGTAATGGGAATCAGGAGGGAAGTCAATGAGTATGTATAGTAAGTTAGTGTTTAAGGACTGATGGGCCGAAAATATGTTCAGTAGGTCAAATAAAGACTTCTCTACAGCCATAACATGTAAAAAAAAAAAAAAATAATAATAATAATAATAATAAGAAAAATAAGAAAAAAAACTTAAAAAGAAACTTTTGTGGAAGTTTTGGCTAGTAATGGCAATCAGAAAAGAAGACAATTAGTATGTAAAGTAAGTTAGTGTTTAAGGACTCTTGGGCCAAAATATGTTCAGTAGGTCAAATATGGACTTCTGTACAGACATAATATGTAAAATAACAATAATAATAAAAAAATTTAAAAAAATCTTAAAAAAACCTTTTGTGGAACTTTTGGCTAGTAATGGCAATCAGAAGAGAAGTCAATGAGTATGTATAGTAAGTTAGTGTTTAAGGACTCATGGGCCGAAAATATGTTCAGTAGGTCAAATAAGGACTTCTCTACAGCCATAACATGTAAAAAAAATTATAATAATAATAATTATAATAATAATAATAATAATTAAAAAAATAAAAAAAAACCTTAAAAAGAAACTTTTGTGGAACTTTTGGCTAGTAATGGCAATCAGAAGAGAAGTCAATGAGTATGTAAAGTAAGTTAGTGTTTAAGGACTCTTGGGCCAAAATATGTTCAGTAGGTCAAATATGGACTTCTGTACAGCCATAACATGTAAAATAATAATAATAATAATAAAAATAAAAAAAAACCTTAAAAAAAGCTTTTGTGGAACTTTTAGCTAGTAATGGGAATCAGAAGGGAAGTCAATGAGTATGTATAGTAAGTTAGTGTTTAAGGACTCATGGGCCGAAAATATGTTCAGTAGGTCAAATAAGGACTTCTGTACAGCCATAAACATGTAAAAAAAAAAAAACACACAAAAAAACCCTTAAAAAAAGCTTTTGTGGAACTTTTGGCTAGTAATGGGAATCAGAAGGGAAGTCAATGAGTATGTATAGTAAGTTAGTGTTTAAGGACTCATGGGCCGAAAATATGTTCAGTAGGTCAAATAAGGACTTCTCTACAGCCATAACATGTAAAAAAAAAAAAAAAATATATATATATATATATATATATATATATATATATATATAATAATAATAATAATAATAATAATAATAAAAAAATAAAAAAAACTTAAAAATAAACTTTTGTGGAACTTTTGGTTAGTTATGGCAATCAGAAGAGAAGTCAATGAGAATGTATAGTAAGTTGGTGTTTAAGGACTCTTAGGCCAAAATATGTTCAGTAGGTCAAATATGGACTTCTGTACAGCCATAAACATGTAAAAAAAAAAAAAAAAAAAAAACCTTAAAAAAAACCTTTTGTGGAAGTTTTGGCTAGTAATGGGAATCAGAAGGGAAGTCAATGAGTATGTATAGTAAGTTAGTGTTTAAGGACTCTTGGGCCGAAAATATGTTCAGTAGGTCAAATATGGACTTCTGTACAGCCATAACATGTAAAATAATAACAATAATAAAAAAATAAAAAAAACCTTAAAAAAAGCTTTTGTGGAACTTTTGGCTAGTAATGGGAATCAGAAGGGAAGGCAATGAGTATGTATAGTAGGTTAGTGTTTAAGGACTCATGGGCCGAAAATATGTTCAGTAGGTCAAATAAGGACTTCTCTACAGCCATAACATGTAAAAAAAAAAATAAAAAAAAAAAAAAATAATAATAATAATAATAAAAAAAAAAAAAAACTTAAAAAGAAACTTTTGTGGAACTTTTGGCTAGTAATGGCAATCAGAAGAGAAGTCAATGAGTATGTATAGTAAGTTAGTGTTTAAGGACTCATGGGCCGAAAATATGTTCAGTAGGTCAAATAAAGACTTCTCTACAGCCATAACATGTAAAAAAATAAATAAAATAATAATAATAATAAAAATAAGAAAAAAAACTTAAAAAGAAACTTTTGTGGAAGTTTTGGCTAGTAATGGCAATCAGAAGAGAAGTCAATGAGTATGTAAAGTAAGTTAGTGTTTAAGGACTCTTGGGCCAAAATATGTTCAGTAGGTCAAATATGGACTTCTGTACAGCCATAAACATGTAAAAAAAATAAAAAAAAAAAACCTTAAAAAAACCTTTTGTGGAACTTTTGGCTAGTAATGGCAATCAGAAGAGAAGTCAATGAGTATGTATAGTAAGTTAGTGTTTAAGGACTCATGGGCCGAAAATATGTTCAGTATGTCAAATAAGGACTTCTCTACAGCCATAACATGTAAAAAAAATTATAATAATAATAATTATAATAATAATAATAATAATTAAAAAAATAAAAAAAAACCTTAAAAAGAAACTTTTGTGGAACTTTTGGCTAGTAATGGCAATCAGAAGAGAAGTCAATGAGTATGTAAAGTAAGTTAGTGTTTAAGGACTCTTGGGCCAAAATATGTTCAGTAGGTCAAATATGGACTTCTGTACAGCCATAACATGTAAAATAATAATAATAATAATAAAAATAAAAAAAAACCTTAAAAAAAGCTTTTGTGGAACTTTTAGCTAGTAATGGGAATCAGAAGGGAAGTCAATGAGTATGTATAGTAAGTTAGTGTTTAAGGACTCATGGGCCGAAAATATGTTCAGTAGGTCAAATAAGGACTTCTCTACAGCCATAACATGTAAAAAAAAAAATAAAAAAAAATAATAATAATAATAATAATAATAATAAAAAAAAAAAAACTTAAAAAGAAACTTTTGTGGAACTTTTGGCTAGTAATGGCAATCAGAAGAGAAGTCAATGAGTATGTATAGTAAGTTAGTGTTTAAGGACTCATGGGCCGAAAATATGTTCAGTAGGTCAAATAAAGACTTCTCTACAGCCATAACATGTAAAAAAATAAATAAAATAATAATAATAATAAAAATAAGAAAAAAAACTTAAAAAGAAACTTTTGTGGAAGTTTTGGCTAGTAATGGCAATCAGAAGAGAAGTCAATGAGTATGTAAAGTAAGTTAGTGTTTAAGGACTCTTGGGCCAAAATATGTTCAGTAGGTCAAATATGGACTTCTGTACAGCCATAAACATGTAAAAAAAATAAAAAAAAAAAACCTTAAAAAAACCTTTTGTGGAACTTTTGGCTAGTAATGGCAATCAGAAGAGAAGTCAATGAGTATGTATAGTAAGTTAGTGTTTAAGGACTCATGGGCCGAAAATATGTTCAGTATGTCAAATAAGGACTTCTCTACAGCCATAACATGTAAAAAAAATTATAATAATAATAATTATAATAATAATAATAATAATTAAAAAAATAAAAAAAAACCTTAAAAAGAAACTTTTGTGGAACTTTTGGCTAGTAATGGCAATCAGAAGAGAAGTCAATGAGTATGTAAAGTAAGTTAGTGTTTAAGGACTCTTGGGCCAAAATATGTTCAGTAGGTCAAATATGGACTTCTGTACAGCCATAACATGTAAAATAATAATAATAATAATAAAAATAAAAAAAAACCTTAAAAAAAGCTTTTGTGGAACTTTTAGCTAGTAATGGGAATCAGAAGGGAAGTCAATGAGTATGTATAGTAAGTTAGTGTTTAAGGACTCATGGGCCGAAAATATGTTCAGTAGGTCAAATAAGGACTTCTCTACAGCCATAACATGTAAAAAAAAGAAACACAAAAAAACCCTTAAAAAAAGCTTTTGTGGAACTTTTGGCTAGTAATGGGAATCAGAAGGGAAGTCAATGAGTATGTATAGTAGGTTAGTGTTTAAGGACTCATGGGCCGAAAATATGTTCAGTAGGTCAAATAAGGACTTCTCTACAGCCATAACATGTAAAAAAAAAAAAAAAATAATAATAATAATAATAATAATAATAAAAAAATAAAAAAAACCTTAAAAATAAACTTTTGTGGAACTTTTGGTTAGTAATGGCAATCAGAAGAGAAGTCAATGAGTATGTATAGTAAGTTAGTGTTTAAGGACTCTTGGGCCGAAAATATGTTCAGTAGGTCAAATATGGACTTCTGTACAGCCATAAACATGTAAAAAAAAAAAAAAAAAAAAAAAAAAAAAAAACCTTAAAAAAAACCTTTTTGTGGAACTTTTGGCTAGTAATGGGAATCAGAAGGGAAGTCAATGAGTATGTATAGTAAGTTAGTGTTTAAGGACTCTTGGGCCGAAAATATGTTCAGTAGGTCAAATATGGACTTCTGAACAGCCATAACATGTAAAATAATAACAATAATAAAAAATTAAAAAAACCCTTAAAAAAAGCTTTTGTGGAAGTTTTGGCTAGTAATGGGAATCAGAAGGGAAGTCAATGAGTATGTATAGTAAGTTAGTGTTTAAGGACTTTTAGGGTGAAAATATGCTCAGTAGGTCAAATAAGGACTTCTCTACAGCCATAACATGTAAAAAAAAAAAAAAAAAAAATAATAATAATAATAATAATAAAAAATTAAAAAAAAACCTTAAAAGGAAACTTTTGTGAAACTTTTGGCTAGTAATGGCAATCAGAAGAGAAGTCAATGAGTATGTATAGTAAGTTAGTGTTTAAGGACTCTAGGGCCAAAATATGTTCAGTAGGTCAAATATGGACTTCTGTACAGCCATAAACATGTAAAAAAAACAACACACAAAAAAAACCTTTAAAAAGCTTTTGTGGAACTTTTGGCTAGTAATGGGAATCAGGAGGGAAGTCAATGAGTATGTATAGTAAGTTAGTGTTTAAGGACTGATGGGCCGAAAATATGTTCAGTAGGTCAAATAAAGACTTCTCTACAGCCATAACATGTAAAAAAAAAAAAAAAAAAAAAAATAATAATAATAGGAAAAATAAGAAAAAAAACTTAAAAAGAAACTTTTGTGGAAGTTTTGGCTAGTAATGGCAATCAGAAAAGAAGACAATTAGTATGTAAAGTAAGTTAGTGTTTAAGGACTCTTGGGCCAAAATATGTTCAGTAGGTCAAATATGGACTTCTGTACAGACATAATATGTAAAATAACAATAATAATAAAAAAATTTAAAAAAATCTTAAAAAAACCTTTTGTGGAACTTTTGGCTAGTAATGGCAATCAGAAGAGAAGTCAATGAGTATGTATAGTAAGTTAGTGTTTAAGGACTCATGGGCCGAAAATATGTTCAGTAGGTCAAATAAGGACTTCTCTACAGCCATAACATGTAAAAAAAATTATAATAATAATAATTATAATAATAATAATAATAATTAAAAAAATAAAAAAAAAACTTAAAAAGAAACTTTTGTGGAACTTTTGGCTAGTAATGGCAATCAGAAGAGAAGTCAATGAGTATGTATAGTAAGTTAGTGTTTAAGGACTCTTGGGCCAAAATATGTTCAGTAGGTCAAATATGGACTTCTGTACAGCCATAACATGTAAAATAATAATAATAATAATAAAAATAAAAAAAAAACTTAAAAAAAGCTTTTGTGGAACTTTTAGCTAGTAATGGGAATCAGAAGGGAAGTCAATGAGTATGTATAGTAAGTTAGTGTTTAAGGACTCATGGGCCGAAAATATGTTCAGTAGGTCAAATAAGGACTTCTGTACAGCCATAAACATGTAAAAAAAAAAAAACACACAAAAAAAACCTTAAAAAAAGCTTTTGTGGAACTTTTGGCTAGTAATGGGAATCAGAAGGGAAGTCAATGAGTATGTATAGTAAGTTAGTGTTTAAGGACTCATGGGCCGAAAATATGTTCAGTAGGTCAAATAAGGACTTCTCTACAGCCATAACATGTAAAAAAAAAAATATATATATATATATATATATATAATAATAATAATAATAATAATAATAAAAAAATAAAAATAAACTTAAAAATAAACTTTTGTGGAACTTTTGGTTAGTTATGGCAATCAGAAGAGAAGTCAATGAGAATGTATAGTAAGTTGGTGTTTAAGGACTCTTGGGCCAAAATATGTTCAGTAGGTCAAATATGGACTTCTGTACAGCCATAACATGTAAAATAATAACAATAATAAAAAATTAAAAAAAACCTTAAAAAAAGCTTTTGTGGAACTTTTGGCTAGTAATGGGAATCAGAAGGGAAGGCAATGAGTATGTATAGTAAGTTAGTGTTTAAGGACTCATGGGCCGAAAATATGTTCAGTAGGTCAAATAAGGACTTCTCTACAGCCATAACATGTAAAAAAAAAAAAAATAATAATAATAATAATAATAATAATAAAAAAATAAAAAAAACCTTAAAAAGAAACTTTTGTGGAACTTTTGGTTAGTAATGGCAATCAGAAGAGAAGTCAATGAGTATGTATAGTAAGTTAGTGTTTAAGGACTCTTGGGCCGAAAATATGTTCAGTAGGTCAAATATGGACTTCTGTACAGCCATAAACATGTAAAAAAAAAAAAAACCTTAAAAAAACCTTTTTGTGGAACTTTTGGCTAGTAATGGGAATCAGAAGGGAAGTCAATGAGTATGTATAGTAAGTTAGTGTTTAAGGACTCTTGGGCCGAAAATATGTTCAGTAGGTCAAATATGGACTTCTGTACAGCCATAACATGTAAAATAATAACAATAATAAAAAATTAAAAAAAAACTTAAAAAAAGCTTTTGTGGAAGTTTTGGCTAGTAATGGGAATCAGAAGGGAAGTCAATGAGTATGTATAGTAAGTTAGTGTTTAAGGACTTTTAGGGTGAAAATATGCTCAGTAGGTCAAATAAGGACTTCTCTACAGCCATAACATGTAAAAAAAATAAATAAAAAAAATAATAATAATAATAATAATAAAAAATTAAAAAAAAACCTTAAAAGGAAACTTTTGTGAAACTTTTGGCTAGTAATGGCAATCAGAAGAGAAGTCAATGAGTATGTATAGTAAGTTAGTGTTTAAGGACTCTAGGGCCAAAATATGTTCAGTAGGTCAAATATGGACTTCTGTACAGCCATAAACATGTAAAAAAAACAACACACAAAAAAAACCTTTAAAAAGCTTTTGTGGAACTTTTGGCTAGTAATGGGAATCAGGAGGGAAGTCAATGAGTATGTATAGTAAGTTAGTGTTTAAGGACTGATGGGCCGAAAATATGTTCAGTAGGTCAAATAAAGACTTCTCTACAGCCATAACATGTAAAAAAATAAATAAAATAATAATAATAATAAAAATAAGAAAAAAAACTTAAAAAGAAACTTTTGTGGAAGTTTTGGCTAGTAATGGCAATCAGAAAAGAAGACAATTAGTATGTAAAGTAAGTTAGTGTTTAAGGACTCTTGGGCCAAAATATGTTCAGTAGGTCAAATATGGACTTCTGTACAGACATAATATGTAAAATAACAATAATAATAAAAAAATTTAAAAAAATCTTAAAAAAACCTTTTGTGGAACTTTTGGCTAGTAATGGCAATCAGAAGAGAAGTCAATGAGTATGTATAGTAAGTTAGTGTTTAAGGACTCATGGGCCGAAAATATGTTCAGTAGGTCAAATAAGGACTTCTCTACAGCCATAACATGTAAAAAAAATTATAATAATAATAATTATAATAATAATAATAATAATAAAAAAAATAAAAAAAAACCTTAAAAAGAAACTTTTGTGGAACTTTTGGCTAGTAATGGCAATCAGAAGAGAAGTCAATGAGTATGTAAAGTAAGTTAGTGTTTAAGGACTCTTGGGCCAAAATATGTTCAGTAGGTCAAATATGGACTTCTGTACAGCCATAACATGTAAAATAATAATAATAATAATAAAAATAAAAAAAAACCTTAAAAAAAGCTTTTGTGGAACTTTTAGCTAGTAATGGGAATCAGAAGGGAAGTCAATGAGTATGTATAGTAAGTTAGTGTTTAAGGACTCATGGGCCGAAAATATGTTCAGTAGGTCAAATAAGGACTTCTGTACAGCCATAAACATGTAAAAAAAAAAAAACACACAAAAAAACCCTTAAAAAAAGCTTTTGTGGAACTTTTGGCTAGTAATGGGAATCAGAAGGGAAGTCAATGAGTATGTATAGTAAGTTAGTGTTTAAGGACTCATGGGCCGAAAATATGTTCAGTAGGTCAAATAAGGACTTCTCTACAGCCATAACATGTAAAAAAAAATATATATATATATATATATATATAATAATAATAATAATAATAATAAAAAAATAAAAAAAAACTTAAAAATAAACTTTTGTGGAACTTTTGGTTAGTTATGGCAATCAGAAGAGAAGTCAATGAGAATGTATAGTAAGTTGGTGTTTAAGGACTCTTAGGCCAAAATATGTTCAGTAGGTCAAATATGGACTTCTGTACAGCCATAAATATGTAAAAAAAAAAAAAAAAAAAAAAAAAAACCTTAAAAAAAACCTTTTGTGGAACTTTTGGCTAGTAATGGGAATCAGAAGGGAAGTCAATGAGTATGTATAGTAAGTTAGTGTTTAAGGACTCTTGGGCCGAAAATATGTTCAGTAGGTCAAATATGGACTTCTGTACAGCCATAACATGTAAGATAATAACAATAATAAAAAAATAAAAAAAACCTTAAAAAAAGCTTTTGTGGAACTTTTGGCTAGTAATGGGAATCAGAAGGGAAGGCAATGAGTATGTATAGTAGGTTAGTGTTTAAGGACTCATGGGCCGAAAATATGTTCAGTAGGTCAAATAAGGACTTCTCTACAGCCATAACATGTAAAAAAAAAAAAAAAAAAAAAAAAAAAAAAAATAATAATAATAAAAAAAAAAAAAACCTTAAAAAGAAACTTTTGTGGAACTTTTGGCTAGTAATGGCAATCAGAAGAGAAGTCAATGAGTATGTATAGTAAGTTAGTGTTTAAGGACTCATGGGCCGAAAATATGTTCAGTAGGTCAAATAAAGACTTCTCTACAGCCATAACATGTAAAAAAAAAAAAAAAAAAAAAATAATAATAATAAGAAAAAAATAAAAAAAAACCTTAAAAAGAAACTTTTGTGGAACTTTTGGCTAGTAATGGCAATCAGAAGAGAAGTCAATGAGTATGTAAAGTAAGTTAGTGTTTAAGGACTCTTGGGCCAAAATATGTTCAGTAGGTCAAATATGGACTTCTGTACAGCCATAACATGTAAGATAATAACAATAATAAAAAAATAAAAAAAATCTTAAAAAAAGCTTTTGTGGAACTTTTGGCTAGTAATGGGAATCAGAAGGGAAGGCAATGAGTATGTATAGTAGGTTAGTGTTTAAGGACTCATGGGCCGAAAATATGTTCAGTAGGTCAAATAAGGACTTCTCTACAGCCATAACATGTAAAAAAAAATAAAAAATAAAAAAAAATAATAATAATAATAATAAAAAAAAAAAAAACCTTAAAAAGAAACTTTTGTGGAACTTTTGGCTAGTAATGGCAATCAGAAGAGAAGTCAATGAGTATGTATAGTAAGTTAGTGTTTAAGGACTCATGGGCCGAAAATATGTTCAGTAGGTCAAATAAAGACTTCTCTACAGCCATAACATGTAAAAAAATAAATAAAATAATAATAATAATAAAAATAAGAAAAAAAACTTAAAAAGAAACTTTTGTGGAAGTTTTGGCTAGTAATGGCAATCAGAAGAGAAGTCAATGAGTATGTAAAGTAAGTTAGTGTTTAAGGACTCTTGGGCCAAAATATGTTCAGTAGGTCAAATATGGACTTCTGTACAGCCATAACATGTAAAATAATAACAATAATAAAAAATTAAAAAAAACCTTAAAAAAAGCTTTTGTGGAACTTTTGGCTAGTAATGGGAATCAGAAGGGAAGGCAATGAGTATGTATAGTAGGTTAGTGTTTAAGGACTCATGGGCCGAAAATATGTTCAGTAGGTCAAATAAGGACTTCTCTACAGCCATAACATGTAAAAAAAAAAATAATAATAATAATAAAAAAAATAAAAAAAACCTTAAAAAGAAACTTTTGTGGAACTTTTGGCTAGTAATGGCAATCAGAAGAGAAGTCAATGAGTATGTATAGTAAGTTAGTGTTTAAGGACTCATGGGCCGAAAATATGTTCAGTAGGTCAAATAAAGACTTCTCTACAGCCATAACATGTAAAAAAATAAATAAAATAATAATAATAATAAAAATAAGAAAAAAAACTTAAAAAGAAACTTTTGTGGAAGTTTTGGCTAGTAATGGCAATCAGAAGAGAAGTCAATGAGTATGTAAAGTAAGTTAGTGTTTAAGGACTCTTGGGCCAAAATATGTTCAGTAGGTCAAATATGGACTTCTGTACAGACATAATATGTAAAATAACAATAATAATAAAAAAATTTAAAAAAATCTTAAAAAAAGTTTTTGTGGAACTTTTGGCTAGTAATGGCAATCAGAAGGGAAGTCAAAGAGTATGTAAAGTAAGTTAGTGTTTAAGGACTCTTGGGCCAAAATATGTTCAGTAGGTCAAATATGGACTTCTGTACAGCCATAAACATGTAAAAAAATAAAATAAAAAAAACCTTAAAAAAACCTTTTGTGGAACTTTTGGCTAGTAATGGCAATCAGAAGAGAAGTCAATGAGTATGTATAGTAAGTTAGTGTTTAAGGACTCATGGCCCGAAAATATGTTCAGTATGTCAAATAAGGACTTCTCTACAGCCATAACATGTAAAAAAAATTATAATAATAATAATTATAATAATAATAATAATAATTAAAAAAATAAAAAAAAACCTTAAAAAGAAACTTTTGTGGAACTTTTGGCTAGTAATGGCAATCAGAAGAGAAGTCAATGAGTATGTAAAGTAAGTTAGTGTTTAAGGACTCTTGGGCCAAAATATGTTCAGTAGGTCAAATATGGACTTCTGTACAGCCATAACATGTAAAATAATAATAATAATAATAAAAATAAAAAAAAACCTTAAAAAAAGCTTTTGTGGAACTTTTAGCTAGTAATGGGAATCAGAAGGGAAGTCAATGAGTATGTATAGTAAGTTAGTGTTTAAGGACTCATGGGCCGAAAATATGTTCAGTAGGTCAAATAAGGACTTCTCTACAGCCATAACATGTAAAAAAAAGAAACACAAAAAAACCCTTAAAAAAAGCTTTTGTGGAACTTTTGGCTAGTAATGGGAATCAGAAGGGAAGTCAATGAGTATGTATAGTAGGTTAGTGTTTAAGGACTCATGGGCCGAAAATATGTTCAGTAGGTCAAATAAGGACTTCTCTACAGCCATAACATGTAAAAAAAATAAATAAATAATAATAATAATAATAATAATAATAATAAAAAAATAAAAAAAACCTTAAAAATAAACTTTTGTGGAACTTTTGGTTAGTAATGGCAATCAGAAGAGAAGTCAATGAGTATGTATAGTAAGTTAGTGTTTAAGGACTCTTGGGCCAAAATATGTTCAGTAGGTCAAATATGGACTTCTGTACAGCCATAACATGTAAAAAAAATAATAATAATAATAATAAAAAAATAAATAAAAAACCTTAAAAACCTTTGGCTTTTAAGTTTTTTTTTTATTTTTTTAATTATTATTATTATTATTATAATTATTATTATTATAATTTTTTTTACATGTTATGGCTGTAGAGAAGTCCTTATTTGACCTACTGAACATATTTTCGGCCCATGAGTCCTTAAACACTAACTTACTATACATACTCATTGACTTCTCTTCTGATTGCCATTACTAGCCAAAAGTTCCACAAAAGGTTTTTTTAAGATTTTTTTTAAAAATTTTTATTATTATTGTTATTTTATATATATAATAATAATAATAATAATAATAATACAAAAATAAAAAAAAACTTAAAAATAAACTTTTGTGGAACTTTTGGTTAGTTATGGCAATCAGAAGAGAAGTCAATGAGAATGTATAGTAAGTTGGTGTTTAAGGACTCTTAGGCCAAAATATGTTCAGTAGGTCAAATATGGACTTCTGTACAGCCATAAACATGTAAAAAAAAAAAAAAAAAAAAACCTTAAAAAAAACCTTTTGTGGAACTTTTGGCTAGTAATGGGAATCAGAAGGGAAGTCAATGAGTATGTATAGTAAGTTAGTGTTTAAGGACTCTTGGGCCGAAAATATGTTCAGTAGGTCAAATATGGACTTCTGTACAGCCATAACATGTAAAATAATAACAATAATAAAAAATTAAAAAAAACCTTAAAAAAAGCTTTTGTGGAACTTTTGGCTAGTAATGGGAATCAGAAGGGAAGGCAATGAGTATGTATAGTAGGTTAGTGTTTAAGGACTCATGGGCCGAAAATATGTTCATTAGGTCAAATAAGGACTTCTCTACAGCCATAACATGTAAAAAAAATAATAATAATAATAATAAAAAAAATAAAAAAAACCTTAAAAAGAAACTTTTGTGGAACTTTTGGCTAGTAATGGCAATCAGAAGAGAAGTCAATGAGTATGTATAGTAAGTTAGTGTTTAAGGACTCATGGGCCGAAAATATGTTCAGTAGGTCAAATAAAGACTTCTCTACAGCCATAACATGTAAAAAAAAAAAAATAAAATAATAATAATAATAAAAATAAGAAAAAAAACTTAAAAAGAAACTTTTGTGGAAGTTTTGGCTAGTAATGGCAATCAGAAGAGAAGTCAATGAGTATGTAAAGTGAGTTAGTGTTTAAGGACTCTTGGGCCAAAATATGTTCAGTAGGTCAAATATGGACTTCTGTACAGCCATAACATGTAAAATAATAACAATAATACAAAATTAAAAAAAAACCTTAAAAAAAGCTTTTGTGGAACTTTTGGCTAGTAATGGGAATCAGAAGGGAAGGCAATGAGTATGTATAGTAGGTTAGTGTTTAAGGACTCATGGGCCGAAAATATGTTCAGTAGGTCAAATAAGGACTTCTCTACAGCCATAACATGTAAAAAAAAAAAATAATAATAATAATAAAAAAAATAAAAAAAACCTTAAAAAGAAACTTTTGTGGAACTTTTGGCTAGTAATGGCAATCAGAAGAGAAGTCAATGAGTATGTATAGTAAGTTAGTGTTTAAGGACTCATGGGCCGAAAATATGTTCAGTAGGTCAAATAAAGACTTCTCTACAGCCATAACATGTAAAAAAATAAATAAAATAATAATAATAATAAAAATAAGAAAAAAAACTTAAAAAGAAACTTTTGTGGAAGTTTTGGCTAGTAATGGCAATCAGAAGAGAAGTCAATGAGTATGTAAAGTAAGTTAGTGTTTAAGGACTCTTGGGCCAAAATATGTTCAGTAGGTCAAATATGGACTTCTGTACAGACATAATATGTAAAATAACAATAATAATAAAAAAATTTAAAAAAATCTTAAAAAAAGTTTTTGTGGAACTTTTGGCTAGTAATGGCAATCAGAAGGGAAGTCAAAGAGTATGTAAAGTAAGTTAGTGTTTAAGGACTCTTGGGCCAAAATATGTTCAGTAGGTCAAATATGGACTTCTGTACAGCCATAAACATGTAAAAAAATAAAATAAAAAAAACCTTAAAAAAACCTTTTGTGGAACTTTTGGCTAGTAATGGCAATCAGAAGAGAAGTCAATGAGTATGTATAGTAAGTTAGTGTTTAAGGACTCATGGGCCGAAAATATGTTCAGTATGTCAAATAAGGACTTCTCTACAGCCATAACATGTAAAAAAAATTATAATAATAATAATTATAATAATAATAATAATAATTAAAAAAATAAAAAAAAACCTTAAAAAGAAACTTTTGTGGAACTTTTGGCTAGTAATGGCAATCAGAAGAGAAGTCAATGAGTATGTAAAGTAAGTTAGTGTTTAAGGACTCTTGGGCCAAAATATGTTCAGTAGGTCAAATATGGACTTCTGTACAGCCATAACATGTAAAATAATAATAATAATAATAAAAATAAAAAAAAACCTTAAAAAAAGCTTTTGTGGAACTTTTAGCTAGTAATGGGAATCAGAAGGGAAGTCAATGAGTATGTATAGTAAGTTAGTGTTTAAGGACTCATGGGCCGAAAATATGTTCAGTAGGTCAAATAAGGACTTCTCTACAGCCATAACATGTAAAAAAAAGAAACACAAAAAAACCCTTAAAAAAAGCTTTTGTGGAACTTTTGGCTAGTAATGGGAATCAGAAGGGAAGTCAATGAGTATGTATAGTAGGTTAGTGTTTAAGGACTCATGGGCCGAAAATATGTTCAGTAGGTCAAATAAGGACTTCTCTACAGCCATAACATGTAAAAAAAAAAAAAAAAATAATAATAATAATAATAATAATAAAAAAATAAAAAAAACCTTAAAAATAAACTTTTGTGGAACTTTTGGTTAGTAATGGCAATCAGAAGAGAAGTCAATGAGTATGTATAGTAAGTTAGTGTTTAAGGACTCTTGGGCCGAAAATATGTTCAGTAGGTCAAATATGGACTTCTGTACAGCCATAACATGTAAAATAATAACAATAATAAAAAATTAAAAAAACCCTTAAAAAAAGCTTTTGTGGAAGTTTTGGCTAGTAATGGGAATCAGAAGGGAAGTCAATGAGTATGTATAGTAAGTTAGTGTTTAAGGACTTTTAGGGTGAAAATATGCTCAGTAGGTCAAATAAGGACTTCTCTACAGCCATAACATGTAAAAAAAAAAAAAAATAATAATAATAATAATAATAATAATAAAAAATTTAAAAAAAACCTTAAAAGGAAACTTTTGTGAAACTTTTGGCTAGTAATGGCAATCAGAAGAGAAGTCAATGAGTATGTATAGTAAGTTAGTGTTTAAGGACTCTAGGGCCAAAATATGTTCAGTAGGTCAAATATGGACTTCTGTACAGCCATAAACATGTAAAAAAAACAACACACAAAAAAAACCTTTAAAAAGCTTTTGTGGAACTTTTGGCTAGTAATGGGAATCAGGAGGGAAGTCAATGAGTATGTATAGTAAGTTAGTGTTTAAGGACTGATGGGCCGAAAATATGTTCAGTAGGTCAAATAAAGACTTCTCTACAGCCATAACATGTAAAAAAAAAAAAAAAAAAAAATAATAATAATAATAAGAAAAATAAGAAAAAAAACTTAAAAAGAAACTTTTGTGGAAGTTTTGGCTAGTAATGGCAATCAGAAAAGAAGACAATTAGTATGTAAAGTAAGTTAGTGTTTAAGGACTCTTGGGCCAAAATATGTTCAGTAGGTCAAATATGGACTTCTGTACAGACATAATATGTAAAATAACAATAATAATAAAAAAATTAAAAAAAATCTTAAAAAAACCTTTTGTGGAACTTTTGGCTAGTAATGGCAATCAGAAGAGAAGTCAATGAGTATGTATAGTAAGTTAGTGTTTAAGGACTCATGGGCCGAAAATATGTTCAGTAGGTCAAATAAGGACTTCTCTACAGCCATAACATGTAAAAAAAATTATAATAATAATAATTATAATAATAATAATAATAATTAAAAAAATAAAAAAAAACCTTAAAAAGAAACTTTTGTGGAACTTTTGGCTAGTAATGGCAATCAGAAGAGAAGTCAATGAGTATGTAAAGTAAGTTAGTGTTTAAGGACTCTTGGGCCAAAATATGTTCAGTAGGTCAAATATGGACGTCTGTACAGCCATAACATGTAAAATAATAATAATAATAATAAAAATAAAAAAAAACCTTAAAAAAAGCTTTTGTGGAACTTTTAGCTAGTAATGGGAATCAGAAGGGAAGTCAATGAGTATGTATAGTAAGTTAGTGTTTAAGGACTCATGGGCCGAAAATATGTTCAGTAGGTCAAATAAGGACTTCTGTACAGCCATAAACATGTAAAAAAAAAAAAAACACACAAAAAAACCCTTAAAAAAAGCTTTTGTGGAACTTTTGGCTAGTAATGGGAATCAGAAGGGAAGTCAATGAGTATGTATAGTAAGTTAGTGTTTAAGGACTCATGGGCCGAAAATATGTTCAGTAGGTCAAATAAGGACTTCTCTACAGCCATAACATGTAAAAATATATATATATATATATATATATATATATATATAATAATAATAATAATAATAATAATAATAATAAAAAAATAAAAAAAAACTTAAAAATAAACTTTTGTGGAACTTTTGGTTAGTTATGGCAATCAGAAGAGAAGTCAATGAGAATGTATAGTAAGTTGGTGTTTAAGGACTCTTAGGCCAAAATATGTTCAGTAGGTCAAATATGGACTTCTGTACAGCCATAAACATGTAAAAAAAAATAAAAAATAAAAAATAAAAAAATAAAAACCTTAAAAAAAACCTTTTGTGGAACTTTTGGCTAGTAATGGGAATCAGAAGGGAAGTCAATGAGTATGTATAGTAAGTTAGTGTTTAAGGACTCTTGGGCCGAAAATATGTTCAGTAGGTCAAATATGGACTTCTGTACAGCCATAACATGTAAAATAATAACAATAATAAAAAAATAAAAAAAACCTTAAAAAAAGCTTTTGTGGAACTTTTGGCTAGTAATGGGAATCAGAAGGGAAGGCAATGAGTATGTATAGTAGGTTAGTGTTTAAGGACTCATGGGCCGAAAATATGTTCAGTAGGTCAAATAAGGACTTCTCTACAGCCATAACATGTAAAAAAAAAAATAAAAAAAAATAATAATAATAATAATAATAATAAAAAAAAAAAAAACCTTAAAAAGAAACTTTTGTGGAACTTTTGGCTAGTAATGGCAATCAGAAGAGAAGTCAATGAGTATGTATAGTAAGTTAGTGTTTAAGGACTCATGGGCCGAAAATATGTTCAGTAGGTCAAATAAAGACTTCTCTACAGCCATAACATGTAAAAAAATAAATAAAATAATAATAATAAGAAAAATAAGAAAAAAAACTTAAAAAGAAACTTTTGTGGAAGTTTTGGCTAGTAATGGCAATCAGAAGAGAAGTCAATGAGTATGTAAAGTAAGTTAGTGTTTAAGGACTCTTGGGCCAAAATATGTTCAGTAGGTCAAATAAGGACTTCTCTACAGCCATAACATGTAAAAAAAAAATAATAATAATAATAATAAAAAAAAAAAAAAAACCTTAAAAATAAACTTTTGTGGAACTTTTGGTTAGTAATGGCAATCAGAAGAGAAGTCAATGAGTATGTATAGTAAGTTAGTGTTTAAGGACTCTTGGGCCAAAATATGTTCAGTAGGTCAAATATGGACTTCTGTACAGCCATAACATGTAAAAAAAAAAATAATAATAATAATAAAAAAATAAATAAAAAACCTTAAAAAGAAACTTTTGTGGAAGTTTTGGCTAGTAATCGCAATCAGAAGAGAAGTCAATGAGAATGTATAGTAAGTTGGTGTTTAAGGACTCTTAGGCCAAAATATGTTCAGTAGGTCAAATATGGACTTCTGTACAGCCATAAACATGTAAAAAAAAAAAAAAAAAACACAAAAAAACCTTAAAAAAAACCTTTTTGTGGAACTTTTGGCTAGTAATGGGAATCAGAAGGGAAGTCAATGAGTATGTATAGTAAGTTAGTGTTTAAGGACTCTTGGGCCGAAAATATGTTCAGTAGGTCAAATATGGACTTCTGTACAGCCATAAACATGTAAAAAAAAAACAAAAAAAAAAAAACACAAAAAAACCTTAAAAAAAACCTTTTTGTGGAACTTTTGGCTAGTAATGGGAATCAGAAGGGAAGTCAATGAGTATGTATAGTAAGTTAGTGTTTAAGGACTCTTGGGCCGAAAATATGTTCAGTAGGTCAAATATGGACTTCTGTACAGCCATAAACATGTAAAAAAAAAAAAAAAAAAAAAAAACACAAAAAAACCTTAAAAAAAACCTTTTTGTGGAACTTTTGGCTAGTAATGGGAATCAGAAGGGAAGTCAATGAGTATGTATAGTAAGTTAGTGTTTAAGGACTCTTGGGCCGAAAATATGTTCAGTAGGTCAAATATGGACTTCTGTACAGCCATAACATGTAACATAATAACAATAATAAAAAATTAAAAAAAACCTTAAAAAAAGCTTTTGTGGAACTTTTGGCTAGTAATGGGAATCAGAAGGGAAGTCAATGAGTATGTATAGTAAGTTAGTGTTTAAGGACTCTTGGGCCAAAAATATGTTCAGTAGGTCAAATAAGGACTTCTGTACAGCCATAACATGTAAAAAAAAATAATAAAAAAATAAATAATAATAATAATAATAAAAAATTAAAAAAAAACCTTAAAAGGAAACTTTTGTGGAACTTTTGGCTAGTAATGGCAATCAGAAGAGAAGTCAATGAGTATGTATAGTAAGTTAGTGTTTAAGGACTCTTGGGCCAAAAATATGTTCAGTAGGTCAAATAAGGACTTCTGTACAGCCATAACATGTAAAAAAAAAAAATACACAAAAAAACCCTTAAAAAAAGCTTTTGTGGAAGTTTTGGCTAGTAATGGGAATCAGAAGGGAAGTCAATGAGTATGTATAGTAAGTTAGTGTTTAAGGACTCTAGGGCCAAAATATGTTCAGTAGGTCAAATATGGACTTCTGTACAGCCATAAACATGTAAAAAAAACAACACACAAAAAAAACCTTTAAAAAGCTTTTGTGGAACTTTTGGCTAGTAATGGGAATCAGGAGGGAAGTCAATGAGTATGTATAGTAAGTTAGTGTTTAAGGACTGATGGGCCGAAAATATGTTCAGTAGGTCAAATAAAGACTTCTCTACAGCCATAACATGTAAAAAAAATTATAATAATAATAATTATAATAATAATAATAATAATTAAAAAAATAAAAAAAAACCTTAAAAAGAAACTTTTGTGGAACTTTTGGCTAGTAATGGCAATCAGAAGAGAAGTCAATGAGTATGTAAAGTAAGTTAGTGTTTAAGGACTCTTGGGCCAAAATATGTTCAGTAGGTCAAATATGGACTTCTGTACAGCCATAACATGTAAAATAATAATAATAATAATAAAAAAAAAAAAAAAACTTAAAAAAAGCTTTTGTGGAACTTTTAGCTAGTAATGGGTATCAGAAGGGAAGTCAATGAGTATGTATAGTAAGTTAGTGTTTAAGGACTCATGGGCCGAAAATATGTTCAGTAGGTCAAGTAAGGACTTCTCTACAGCCATAACATGTAAAAAAAAAAAACACACAAAAAAACCCTTAAAAAAAGCTTTTGTGGAACTTTTGGCTAGTAATGGGAATCAGAAGGGAAGTCAATGATTATGTATAGTAAGTTAGTGTTTAAGGACTCATGGGCCGAAAATATGTTCAGTAGGTCAAATAAGGACTTCTCTACAGCCATAACATGTAAAAAAAAAAAAAAATATATATATATATATATATAATAATAATAATAATAATAAAAAAATAAAAAAAAACTTAAAAATAAACTTTTGTGGAACTTTTGGTTAGTAATGGCAATCAGAAGAGAAGTCAATGAGTATGTATAGTAAGTTAGTGTTTAAGGACTCTTGGGCCAAAATATGTTCAGTAGGTCAAATATGGACTTCTGTACAACCATAACATGTAAAAAAAAAAAAAATACACAAAAAAACCCTTAAAAAAAGCTTTTGTGGAACTTTTGGCTAGTAATGGGAATCAGAAGGGAAGTCAATGAGTATGTATAGTAAGTTAGTGTTTAAGGACTTTTAGGGTGAAAATATGCTCAGTAGGTCAAATAAGGACTTCTCTACAGCCATAACATGTAAAAAAAAAAAAAAAAAAAAAAAAAATAAAATATAATAATAATAAAAAATAAAAAAAAAACCTTAAAAAGAAACTTTTGTGGAACTTTTGGCTAGTAATGGCAATCAGAAGAGAAGTCAATGAGTATGTATAGTAAGTTCCCATTCAGTCGGTCACTCTCGACGCCACGTCGCAGTACCGACGAATAGGAATCTCGCTCGCGAGAGCCAATCTACTTCGAGTGAAACTAAACAAGGCATGCAATGATTGCACCAGGTGCTCATGCCACGCAGCGCGGGTATAAATGAGACACAGGTGTTTGCATCAAGTTAGCTTTTTGCTTCGGAGCCGAGTGGTAGATGGTTCAGCCAGATATCACTCTCTACTTCGCAGTCCTGACTGAAAAGAAGCCTGCCCTTTTGGAAGCGATCTCTTCAGTCGGTGTTGGTGTGACGGCACTGCAGCGGGTTGTGTGGTTCTGTGATCATCTCTCTTTCTTTTTTCTGAGCAAACACAAAGGCTGTTCTCACAGCTGGTTCGGTGCGCTAGGTGGAGAGCGCTGAAAAGCCGTTCTTACGGCTGGTAAGAGAGCGCCTTCGTGTGAGAGAGAGCGCGCACGTCAGGCTGCACTATCCCCTGACTGTGTCGCCGCGACCCCTCCCCCTGCGTGCTTCAGCACCAAGGAGAGCGTCCTTCTATTAGAGCAACACAGATAGAGCTTGCGTCCTTTTCAGGATGACATTCTATCTGTGTGTTTCTGGATGGTCACAAGCGCTGTATCTCGTGTTTGGGCGTTCAGCACGCTGAGGCAGCGCTGGTGGATGACTCATGTTCTCACTGCGGGAACATGACCATCTCGGAGTTGCGGTCGAGACTCCATCTCGTAAGGGGTGGAGTCCCCGTGCCTCTGCCTCTATCTAATCCTCCACAGAGGGTTACTTCAGGCAGTAGCACGGGTGATCTGAGGGTTACGGTGAGCGCGCTTCCCCCAGGGAACCAACCCCCGGGGAACCCTCACTCCTCCCGCACTTCGCAGCCAGTAGAGCTGCCGTTGGAACGCGGTGGGCCACCCACGAGGTGTGTACCATCCGTATCCTTCGGGGCTCCTCTTGACGATCAGATGTCCATCGCTGCATCGGAGGGAGGGTCAGAAGTTTCTGGAGATGACGTGTCGGCGCAGGGGGCTCCTTCGGGAAGATCCGCTGTGCCCGATACGGATCCGGAAATGATGGCCATGCTTTCCCGGGCCGCTGAGAGAGTCGGGCTCGTGTGGAACCCTCCACCGTGTCCCGAACCCTCAAGGCTGGACGATTGGTTTCTCGGGGTGGCCCGTGC
Source organism: Rhinogobio ventralis (assembly GCA_039654625.1). Classification (NCBI taxonomy): domain Eukaryota; kingdom Metazoa; phylum Chordata; class Actinopteri; order Cypriniformes; family Gobionidae; genus Rhinogobio; species Rhinogobio ventralis. The sequence goes on from CM077196.1 coordinate 42,343,487, forward strand.
TGGTTCTCAGCGCCCCACCCCGGTTCCTTTCTTTCCGGAGGTGCATGACGAGCTCACTAGGTCATGGACGGCACCTTTCACTGCCCGAAACCGGCCCAGTGGCTCCTCCTCCCTCACCACCCTCGATGGGGGAGCGCAGAAGGGTTACACGCAGGTTCCTCCCGTGGAACGGGCCGTTGCCATTCAACTGTGCCCTAACTCCACTTCTAGGGGGAACCCGTGTCTCCCCTCCCGGGCCTGTAGGTACTCGTCCGATCTGATCGGAAAGGCCTACCAGGCTTGTGGGGATGCTGCCTCCTCCTTACACGCTATGGCGTTGTTGCAGGTCCATCAGGCCCAGGCACTGAGGACCTTGCACGAGGGTGGTCACGATCCCGCAGTTCTCCAGGAACTGAGAACCGCAACGGACCTCGCGCTTCGTGCGACGAAGGTTACGGCGCGGGCAGTGGGTCGTGCGATGTCCACTATGGTGGTCCAGGAACGCCATCTCTGGCTGTGTCTGGCTGACATGAGGGAAACCGACAAGATCAGGTTCCTTAATTCCCCCGTGTCCCAGACCGGCCTCTTCGGCGACGCGGTCCAGAACTTCGCCCAGCAGTTCACGGCCGCACAGAAGCAGACTGAGGCGATCAGTCACATCCTGCCACGGCGGACAGCTGCTGTCTCCACCCCGCCGCCGGCAGCGCCTTAGCCTGCTCGTCGCCGAGGGCGGCCGCCTGCGTCTGCCTCCGCTCCCGCGTCGCAGCAGCAGCCTCCACCCAAGCGACGTCGTGGAGCCGGGCGTAAGCAGCCCGCCCCGCCCGTCCAGGCCTCTGCCAAGAGGGGTGGCAAGAGCAAGGGCAAGCGGCCCTGAGACGGGCGACCTGGAGATGGGGAGGACTGCTCTTCTGGAGACGGTGACCGCACCGCTCCATCCCCCGGAGGAGGGCCGGGTGGAGAATCTTGTGTTCCGTTTTGTTTCTGTTCCCAAATTCTCAATAAAAGAGCAGTTTCCCCTATCTCCGGGTCCCCAGGGGGCTCGGAGGGTTGTGGCCGGTCAAACCCCGGACCACACTCATCCTCCCCCTTCGCCAGCGGGCAGCAGTGGACGATCCCCTCACGGTCCTTCTGCCCACCTGTGGAATCAGGTAAGTGTTGCAATGCACACTCTCACCTCGCTGCGGGCCGCCTCCACGAGACAGCCGCCACAGCCCGGTACCTGCATTCCACCTCGCTGCCCCACGGTGGGTACGCCGGTGGTCCCTTTGGTCCCGCTTGCACGGTCTCTGCGAGCCTGGCTAGCGCTCCCCAGTCCGTCTCGCTGGCTCATTCGGACCATCAGACTCGGCTATGCGATTCAGTTCGCCCGGCGTCCCCCCAGGTTCAAGGGCGTCCGCTTCACTTCGGTGAACGCCGCAGACGCCCATGTCCTGCGTGCGGAGATCGCAGTCCTACTGGCGAAGGACGCGATAGAGCCGGTCCCTCCAGCCGATATGAAGACAGGCTTCTACAGCCCGTACTTCATTGTACCCAAGAAGACCGGTGGGTTACGGCCAATCTTGGACCTGCGAGTCTTGAATCGGAGCCTTCACAAGCTACCGTTCAAGATGCTCACGCAGAAACGCATCTTCGAATGCATCCGTCCCCAAGATTGGTTTGCAGCGATCGACCTGAAGGACGCGTACTTTCATGTTTCGATTCTTCCTCGACACAGGCCGTTTCTGCGCTTTGCGTTCGAGGGTCGAGCATATCAGTACAAAGTCCTGCCCTTCGGGCTGTCCCTGTCCCCCCGTGTCTTCACGAAAGTCACGGAGGGGGCCCTTGTGCCCATGAGAGAACAGGGCGTTCGCATCCTCAACTATCTCGACGACTGGCTCATTCTAGCACAGTCCAGGGATCAGTTGTGCGAACACAGGGACCGGGTGCTCAAACACCTCAGCCAGTTGGGTCTTCGGGTCAACTGGGAGAAGAGCAAACTCGCCCCCGTGCAGAGGATCTCTTTTCTCGGTATGGAGTTAGTTTCGGTCGGACGGACAGCGCGCCTCACAGAGGAGCGCGTCCAGTCGATGCTGAACTGCCTGAACACGTTTCAAGGCAGGATGGCGGTTCCACTGAAACAATTTCAGAGGCTCCTGGGGCATATGGCAGCCGCAGCGGCAGTAACACCGCTAGGCTTGCTTCATATGAGACCGCTTCAGCATTGGCTACACGGCCGAGTCCCGAGATGGCAACGCGGCACTCACCGGGTGAGCATCACACCGGCCTGCCGCCATTCCTTCAGCCCATGGTCAGACCCCTCGTTCCTTCGGGCCGGAGTGCCTCTGGAACAGGTGTCCAGGCATGCTGTGGTCTTCACGGATGCCTCTGCCATGGGCTGGGGAGCCACGTACAACGGGCATGCAGTGTCAGGGGTTTGGACGGGCCCGCACCTGCATTGGCACATCAACTGCCTCGAGTTGCTAGCAGTGCATCTCGCTCTGAGCCGCCTCAAAAGGCGGCTACGGGGCAAAGATGTACTGGTCCGCACGGACAACACCGCGACCGTTGCGTATATCAACCGACAAGGTGGTCTACGCTCCCCTCGCATGTCGCAACTCGCCCGCCATCTCCTCCTCTGGAGTCAGAAGTGTCTGAGGTCGCTTCGGGCCATTCATGTCCCTGGTGTGAGCAACCGTGTAGCCGACGAGCTTTCACGAGCTGCGCTCCCAGGGGAATGGCGACTCCACCCCCAGGTGGTTCAGCTGATTTGGAGACAGTTCGGGGCGGCACAGGTCGACCTGTTTGCCTCCCCAGAAACGTCCCACTGCCAGTGGTTCTATTCGCTGACCGAGGGTACACTCGGATGCACTTGCGCACAGCTGGCCCCAGGGGCTGCGCAAATATGCGTTTCCCCCAGTGAGCCTACTTGCACAGACACTGTGCAAGGTCAGGGAGGACGAGGAGCAGGTCCTGTTGGTGGCGCCTTACTGGCCCAACCGGTCCTGGTTCCCAGAACTTATGCTCCTGGCGACAGCCCCTCCTTGGCCGATTCCTCTGAGGAAGGACCTTCTGACTCAGAGACGGGGCACCCTGTGGCACCCGCGTCCAGATCTGTGGAAGCTTCATGTCTGGCCCCTGGACGGGACGCGGAGGTTCTAGGTGACTTACCCCAATCGTGCCTAGAGTTCGGGCCGGGTGACACCCACGTGGTACTGAGACCCCGGCCTGGCTATGTGCCCAAGGTTCCTACCACTCCCTTCAGGGACCAGGTGGTGAACCTGCAAGCGCTGCCCCTGGAGGAGGCAGACCCAGCCCTAGCTTTGCTCTGTCCCGTCCGCGCTCTGCGGATCTACGTGGATAGAACTCAAAGCTTCAGAACCTCAGATCAGCTCTTTGTCTGTCACGGAGGCCAGCAGAAGGGAAAGGCTGTCTCCAAGCAGAGGATGGCCCACTGGATAGTGGATGCCATCACCTTGGCTTACCAAGCACAAGGTGTGCCCTGTCCGCTCAGGGTGCGAGCACACTCTACTAGAAGTGTTGCATCCTCCTGGGCGCTGGCACGTGGCGCCTCGCTGTCAGACATCTGTAGAGCTGCGGGCTGGGCGACACCCAACACGTTCGCTAGATTCTATAGCCTACGTGTAGAACCAGTGTCCTCCTGTGTTCTCGCCTCAAACGGGTAGAAGCACTGAGAGGCCCTGGCTCTCGTCGGCTTGCTGCGCCCCGGCGCTTTTATTCTCCAGAAGCAAACTCTGTCGAGTCCTCCATCTCCCTCGGTGCCGGACGTGGCGGAACGTCTGGCATCAGGCCCCTTACCGCTGAATCCTTGAGAACCGGTACTGGGCTGGGGATATATGAGTGACCCTGCGGGGATCCCATATATTTTTCCACGGTCGCTCCTACGGGAAGCCCGTGTCTTTCCCTTGGGAGAGCCTTCCCGTCACTGGGACTGAGCCCCCTCTCTCCTTTGCGGGCTACGGCTCAGCATTGTACTCCACATAACTCCTTCGGGGTACGATGTGGGCTCCGCAGCGTTCCCCTCACTAGGGCACGCTTTCCCAGTGTTATCCAATAGTCACTGAACGGGTCATGCGGAACAGCAGTGATGGACTTCTCTGTGTGAGCCCCGTCTCATCAGGTAAGAGAGCTCAGGAGGCTCACACAGGGCACTGGACGGGGGCCAGAGGCCATGGTGCTTTGGTAGGGATTCCTATTCGTCGGTACTCCGACGTGGCGTCGAGAGTGACCGACTGAATGGGAACGTCTCGGTTACGTATGTAACCCTCGTTCCCTGAAGGAGGGAACGGAGACGCCACGTCCCGTCGCCATGCCCTCTGCACCCTGTTGGGGTGCCGTCTACCTACTCGGCTCCTCAGCAAAAAGCTAACTTGATGCAAACACCTGTGTCTCATTTATACCCGCGCTGCGTGGCATGAGCACCTGGTGCAATCATTGCATGCCAATGTGCATTGGCTCGTTTAGTTTCACTCGAAGTAGATTGGCTCTCGCGAGCGAGATTCCTATTCGTCGGTACTCTGACGTGGCGTCTCCGTTCCCTCCTTCAGGGAACGAGGGTTACATACGTAACCGAGACGTTAGTGTTTAAGGACTCTAGGGCCAAAATATGTTCAGTAGGTCAAATATGGACTTCTGTACAGCCATAAACATGTAAAAAAAACAACACACAAAAAAAACCTTTAAAAAGCTTTTGTGGAACTTTTGGCTAGTAATGGGAATCAGGAGGGAAGTCAATGAGTATGTATAGTAAGTTAGTGTTTAAGGACTCATGGGCCGAAAATATGTTCAGTAGGTCAAATAAGGACTTCTCTACAGCCATAACATGTAAAAAAATTATAATAATAATAATTATAATAATAATAATAATAATAAAAAAATAAAAAAAAAACCTTAAAAAGAAACTTTTGTGGAACTTTTGGCTAGTAATGGCAATCAGAAGAGAAGTCAATGAGTATGTAAAGTAAGTTAGTGTTTAAGGACTCTTGGGCCAAAATATGTTCAGTAGGTCAAATATGGACTTCTGTACAGCCATAACATGTAAAATAATAATAATAATAATAAAAATAAAAAAAAACCTTAAAAAAAGCTTTTATGGAACTTTTAGCTAGTAATGGGAATCAGAAGGGAAGTCAATGAGTATGTAAAGTAAGTTAGTGTTTAAGGACTCATGGGCTGAAAATATGTTCAGTAGGTCAAATAAGGACTTCTCTACAGCCATAACATGTAAAAAAAAAAAAAAAAAATAATAATAATAATAATAATAATAATAAAAAAATTAAAAAAAAACCTTAAAAAGAAACTTTTGTGGAAGTTTTGGCTAGTAATCGCAATCAGAAGAGAAGTCAATGAGAATGTATAGTAAGTTGGTGTTTAAGGACTCTTAGGCCAAAATATGTTCAGTAGGTCAAATATGGACTTCTGTACAGCCATAAACATGTAAAAAGAAAAAAAAAAAAAAACACAAAAAAAACCTTTAAAAAAACCTTTTGTGGAACTTTTGGCTAGTAATGGGAATCAGAAGGGAAGTCAATGAGTATGTATAGTAAGTTAGTGTTTAAGGACTCTTGGGCCGAAAATATGTTCAGTAGGTCAAATATGGACTTCTGTACAGCCATAACATGTAAAAAAAAAAAAAAATACACAAAAAAACCCTTAAAAAAAGCTTTTGTGGAACTTTTGGCTAGTAATGGGAATCAGAAGGGAAGTCAATGAGTATGTATAGTAAGTTAGTGTTTAAGGACTTTTAGGGTGAAAATATGCTCAGTAGGTCAAATAAGGACTTCTCTACAGCCATAACATGTAAAAAAAAAAATAATAATAATAATAATAATAATAATAAAAAAATAAAAAAAAAACGTAAAAAGAAACTTTTGTGGAACTTTTGGCTAGTAATGGCAATCAGAAGAGAAGTCAATGAGTATGTATAGTAAGTTAGTGTTTAAGGACTCTAGGGCCAAAATATGTTCAGTAGGTCAAATATGGACTTCTGTACAGCCATAAACATGTAAAAAAAAACAACACACAAAAAAAACCTTTAAAAAGCTTTTGTGGAACTTTTGGCTAGTAATGGGAATCAGGAGGGAAGTCAATGAGTATGTATAGTAAGTTAGTGTTTAAGGACTCATGGGCCGAAAATATGTTCAGTAGGTCAAATAAAGACTTCTCTACAGCCATAACATATAAAAAAAAAAAAAAAAAAAAAAAAATAATAATAATAATAATAAAAAAAAAAAAAAAAACTTAAAAATAAACTTTTGTGGAAGTTTTGGCTAGTAATGGCAATCAGAATAGAAGTCAATGAGTATGTAAAGTAAGTTAGTGTTTAAGGACTCTTGGGCCAAAATATGTTCAGTAGGTCAAATATGGACTTCTGTACAGCCATAACATGTAAAAAAAAAAAAAAAACACAAAAAAAACCTTAAAAAAGCTTTTGTGGAACTTTTGGCTAGTAATGGGAATCAGAAGGGAAGTCAATGAGTATGTATAGTAAGTTAGTGTTTAAGGACTTTTAGAGTGAAAATATGCTCAGTAGGTCAAATAAGGACTTCTCTACAGCCATAACATGTAAAAAAAAAAATAATAATAATAATAATAATAATAATAAAAAATAAAAAAAAACCTTAAAAAGAAACTTTTGTGGAACTTTTGGCTAGTAATGGCAATCAGAAGAGAAGTCAATGAGTATGTATAGTAAGTTAGTGTTTAAGGACTCTAGGGCCAAAATATGTTCAGTAGGTCAAATATGGACTTCTGTACAGACATAAACATGTAAAAAAAACAACACACAAAAAAAACCTTTAAAAAGCTTTTGTGGAACTTTTGGCTAGTAATGGGAATCAGGAGGGAAGTCAATGAGTATGTATAGTAAGTTAGTGTTTAAGGACTCATGGGCCGAAAATATGTTCAGTAGGTCAAATAAAGACTTCTCTACAGCCATAACATGTAAAAAAAAAAAAAAAAATAATAATAATAATAATAATAATAAAAATAAGAAAAAAAACTTAAAAAGAAACTTTTGTGGAAGTTTTGGCTAGTAATGGCAATCAGAAGAGAAGTCAATGAGTATGTAAAGCAAGTTAGTGTTTAAGGACTCTTGGGCCAAAATATGTTCAGTAGGTCAAATATGGACTTCTGTACAGCCATAATATGTAAAATAATAATAATAATAAAAAAAATTTAAAAAATCTTTAAAAAAGTTTTTGTGGAACTTTTGGCTAGTAATGGCAATCAGAAGGGAAGTCAAAGAGTATGTAAAGTAAGTTAGTGTTTAAGGACTCTTGGGCCAAAATATGTTCAGTAGGTCAAATATGGACTTCTGTACAGCCATAAACATGTAAAAAAAAAAAAAAAAAAAAACCTTAAAAAAACCTTTTGTGGAACTTTTGGCTAGTAATGGGAATCAGAAGGGAAGTCAATGAGTATGTATAGTAAGTTAGTGTTTAAGGACTCATGGGCTGAAAATATGTTCAGTAGGTCAAATAAGGACTTCTCTACAGCCATAACATGTAAAAAAAAATAAAAAAAATAATAATAATAATAATAATAAAAAAATAAAAAAAACCTTAAAAATAAACTTTTGTGGAACTTTTGGCTAGTAATGGCAATCAGAAGAGAAGTCAATGAGTATGTATAGTAAGTTAGTGTTTAAGGACTCTAGGGCCAAAATATGTTCAGTAGGTCAAATATGGACTTCTGTACAGCCATAAACATGTAAAAAAAACAACACACAAAAAAAACCTTTAAAAAGCTTTTGTGGAACTTTTGGCTAGTAATGGCAATCAGAAGGGAAGTCAAAGAGTATGTAAAGTAAGTTAGTGTTTAAGGACTCTTGGGCCAAAATATGTTCAGTAGGTCAAATATGGACTTCTGTACAGCCATAAACATGTAAAAAAAAAAAAAAAAAAAAAAAACTTAAAAAAACCTTTTGTGGAACTTTTGGCTAGTAATGGCAATCAGAAGAGAAGTCAATGAGTATGTATAGTAAGTTAGTGTTTAAGGACTCATGGGCCGAAAATATGTTCAGTAGGTCAAATAAAGACTTCTCTACGGCCATAACATGTAAAAAATTTTTATAATAATAATAATAATAATAATAATAATTAAAAAAAAAAAAAAAAACCTTAAAAATAAACTTTTGTGGAACTTTTGGTTAGTAATGGCAATTAGAAGAGAAGTCAATGAGTATGTATAGTAAGTTAGTGTTTAAGGACTCTTGGGCCAAAATATGTTCAGTAGGTCAAATATGGACTTCTGTACAGCCATAACATGTAAAAAAAAAAAAAAAAACACAAAAAAACCCTTAAAAAAGCTTTTGTGGAACTTTTGGCTAGTAATGGGAATCAGAAGGGAAGTCAATGAGTATGTATAGTAAGTTAGTGTTTAAGGACTCATGGGCCGAAAATATGTTCAGTAGGTCAAATAAAGACTTCTCTACAGCCATAACATGTAAAAAAAAAAAAAATAATAATAATAATAATAATAATAATAAAAATAAGAAAAAAAACTTAAAAAGAAACTTTTGTGGAAGTTTTGGCTAGTAATGGCAATCAGAAGAGAAGTCAATGAGTATGTAAAGTAAGTTAGTGTTTAAGGACTCTTGGGCCAAAATATGTTCAGTAGGTCAAATATGGACTTCTGTACAGCCATAATATGTAAAATAATAATAATAATAAAAAAAATTTAAAAAATCTTTAAAAAAGTTTTTGTGGAACTTTTGGCTAGTAATGGCAATCAGAAGGGAAGTCAAAGAGTATGTAAAGTAAGTTAGTGTTTAAGGACTCTTGGGCCAAAATATGTTCAGTAGGTCAAATATGGACTTCTGTACAGCCATAAACATGTAAAAAAAAAAAAAAAAAAAAACCTTAAAAAAACCTTTTGTGGAACTTTTGGCTAGTAATGGGAATCAGAAGGGAAGTCAATGAGTATGTATAGTAAGTTAGTGTTTAAGGACTCATGGGCTGAAAATATGTTCAGTAGGTCAAATAAGGACTTCTCTACAGCCATAACATGTAAAAAAAAAATAAAAAAATAATAATAATAATAATAATAAAAAAATAAAAAAAACCTTAAAAATAAACTTTTGTGGAACTTTTGGCTAGTAATGGCAATCAGAAGAGAAGTCAATGAGTATGTATAGTAAGTTAGTGTTTAAGGACTCTAGGGCCAAAATATGTTCAGTAGGTCAAATATGGACTTCTGTACAGCCATAAACATGTAAAAAAAAAAACACACAAAAAAAACCTTTAAAAAGCTTTTGTGGAACTTTTGGCTAGTAATGGCAATCAGAAGGGAAGTCAAAGAGTATGTAAAGTAAGTTAGTGTTTAAGGACTCTTGGGCCAAAATATGTTCAGTAGGTCAAATATGGACTTCTGTACAGCCATAAACATGTAAAAAAAAAAAAAAAAAAAAAAACTTAAAAAAACCTTTTGTGGAACTTTTGGCTAGTAATGGCAATCAGAAGAGAAGTCAATGAGTATGTATAGTAAGTTAGTGTTTAAGGACTCATGGGCCGAAAATATGTTCAGTAGGTCAAATAAAGACTTCTCTACAGCCATAACATGTAAAAAAATTTTATAATAATAATAATAATAATAATAATAATTAAAAAAAAAAAAAAAAAACTTAAAAATAAACTTTTGTGGAACTTTTGGTTAGTAATGGCAATTAGAAGAGAAGTCAATGAGTATGTATAGTAAGTTAGTGTTTAACGACTTTTAGGGTGAAAATATGCTCAGTAGGTCAAATAAGGACTTCTCTACAGCCATAACATGTAAAAAAAAAAATAAATAAATAAAAAATAATAATAATAATGATAATAAAATAAAAAAAAAACTTAAAAAGAAACTTTTGTGGAACTTTTGGCTAGTAATGGCAATCAGAAGAGAAGTCAATGAGTATGTATAGTAAGTTAGTGTTTAAGGACTCTAGGGCCAAAATATGTTCAGTAGGTCAAATATGGACTTCTGTACAGCCATAAACATGTAAAAAAAACAACACACAAAAAAAACCTTTAAAAAGCTTTTGTGGAACTTTTGGCTAGTAATGGGAATCAGGAGGGAAGTCAATGAGTATGTATAGTAAGTTAGTGTTCAAGGACTCATGGGCCGAAAATATGTTCAGTAGGTCAAATAAAGACTTCTCTACAGCCATAACATGTAAAAAAAAAAAAAAATAATAATAATAATAATAATAATAAAAATAAAAATAAAAACTTAAAAAGAAACTTTTGTGGAAGTTTTGGCTAGTAATGGCAATCAGAAGAGAAGTCAATGAGTATGTAAAGTAAGTTAGTGTTTAAGGACTCTTAGGCCAAAATATGTTCAGTAGGTCAAATATGGACTTCTGTACAGCCATAATATGTGAAATAACAATAATAATAAAAAAATTTAAAAAAATCTTTAAAAAGTTTTTGTGGAACTTTTGGCTAGTAATGGCAATCAGAAGGGAAGTCAAAGAGTATGTAAAGTAAGTTAGTGTTTAAGGACTCTTGGGCCAAAATATGTTCAGTAGGTCAAATATGGACTTCTGTACAGCCATAAACATGTAAAAGAAAAAAAAAACCTTAAAAAAAACCTTAAAAAAACCTTTTGTGGAAGTTTTGGCTAGTAATGGCAATCAGAAGAGAAGTCAATGAGTATGTATAGTAAGTTAGTGTTTAAGGACTCATGGGCCGAAAATATGTTCAGTAGGTCAAATAAGGACTTCTCTACAGCCATAACATGTAAAAAAAATTATAATAATAATAATTATAATAATAATAATAATAATTAAAAAAAAAAAAAAAAAAACTTAAAAAGAAACTTTTGTGGAACTTTTGGCTAGTAATGGCAATCAGAAGAGAAGTCAATGAGTATGTAAAGTAAGTTAGTGTTTAAGGACTCTTGGGCCAAAATATGTTCAGTAGGTCAAATATGGACTTCTGTACAGCCATAACATGTAAAATAATAATAATAATAATAAAAATAAAAAAAAAACTTAAAAAAAGCTTTTGTGGAACTTTTAGCTAGTAATGGGAATCAGAAGGGAAGTCAATGAGTATGTATAGTAAGTTAGTGTTTAAGGACTCATGGGCCGAAAATATGTTCAGTAGGTCAAATAAAGACTTCTCTACAGCCATAACATGTAAAAAAAATAAAATAAAAAAATAATAATAATAATAATAAAAATAAGAAAAAAAACTTCAAAAGAAACTTTTGTGGAAGTTTTGGCTAGTAATGGCAATCAGAAGAGAAGTCAATGAGTATGTATAGTAAGTTAGTGTTTAAGGACTCTAGGGCCAAAATATGTTCAGTAGGTCAAATATGGACTTCTGTACAGCCATAAACATGTAAAAAAAACAACACACAAAAAAAACCTTTAAAAAGCTTTTGTGGAACTTTTGGCTAGTAATGGGAATCAGGAGGGAAGTCAATGAGTATGTATAGTAAGTTAGTGTTCAAGGACTCATGGGCCGAAAATATGTTCAGTAGGTCAAATAAAGACTTCTCTACAGCCATAACATGTAAAAAAAAAAAAATAATAATAATAATAATAATAATAAAAATAAAAATAAAAACTTAAAAAGAAACTTTTGTGGAAGTTTTGGCTAGTAATGGCAATCAGAAGAGAAGTCAATGAGTATGTAAAGTAAGTTAGTGTTTAAGGACTCTTGGGCCAAAATATGTTCAGTAGGTCAAATATGGACTTCTGTACAGCCATAACATGTAAAATAATAATAATAATAATAAAAATAAAAAAAAAACTTAAAAAAAGCTTTTGTGGAACTTTTAGCTAGTAATGGGAATCAGAAGGGAAGTCAATGAGTATGTATAGTAAGTTAGTGTTTAAGGACTCATGGGCCGAAAATATGTTCAGTAGGTCAAATAAAGACTTCTCTACAGCCATAACATGTAAAAAAAATAAAATAAAAAAATAATAATAATAATAATAAAAATAAGAAAAAAAACTTAAAAAGAAACTTTTGTGGAAGTTTTGGCTAGTAATGGCAATCAGAAGAGAAGTCAATGAGTATGTATAGTAAGTTAGTGTTTAAGGACTCTTGGGCCAAAAATATGTTCAGTAGGTCAAATATGGACTTCTGTACAGCCATAACATGTAAAAAAAAAAAAAAATACACAAAAAAACCCTTAAAAAAAGCTTTTGTGGAACTTTTGGCTAGTAATGGGAATCAGAAGGGAAGTCAATGAGTATGTATAGTAAGTTAGTGTTTAAGGACTTTTAGGGTGAAAATATGCTCAGTAGGTCAAATAAGGACTTCTCTACAGCCATAACATGTAAAAAAAAAAAATAATAATAATAATAATAATAATAATAATAATAAAAAATTAAAAAAAACCTTAAAAAGAAACTTTTGTGGAACTTTTGGCTAGTAATGGCAATTAGAAGAGAAGTCAATGAGTATGTATAGTAAGTTAGTGTTTAAGGACTCTAGGGCCAAAATATGTTCAGTAGGTCAAATATGGACTTCTGTACAGCCATAAACATGTAAAAAAAACAACACACAAAAAAAACCTTTAAAAAGCTTTTGTGGAACTTTTGGCTAGTAATGGGAATCAGGAGGGAAGTCAATGAGTATGTATAGTAAGTTAGTGTTTAAGGACTCATGGGCCGAAAATATGTTCAGTAGGTCAAATAAAGACTTCTCTACAGCCATACCATGTAAAAAAAAAAAAAAAAAAAAAAATAATAATAATAATAATAATAATAATAAAAAAAAAACTTAAAAAGAAACTTTTGTGGAAGTTTTGGCTAGTAATGGCAATCAGAAGAGAAGTCAATGAGTATGTATAGTAAGTTAGTGTTTAAGGACTCATGGGCCGAAAATATGTTCAGTAGGTCAAATAAGGACTTCTCTACAGCCATAACATGTAAAAAAAATTATAATAATAATAATTATAATAATAATAATAATAATTAAAAAAAAAAAAAAAAACCTTAAAAAGAAACTTTTGTGGAACTTTTGGCTAGTAATGGCAATCAGAAGGGAAGTCAATGAGTATGTATAGTAAGTTAGTGTTTAAGGACTCATGGGCTGAAAATATGTTCAGTAGGTCAAATAAGGACTTCTCTACAGCCATAACATGTAAAAAAAAATATAAAAATAAAAAAATAAATAATAATAATAATAATAATAATAATAAAATAAAAAAAACCTTAAAAATAAACTTTTGTGGAAGTTTTGGCTAGTAATCGCAATCAGAAGAAAAGTCAATGAGAATGTATAGTAAGTTGGTGTTTAAGGACTCTTAGGCCAAAATATGTTCAGTAGGTCAAATATGGACTTCTGTACAGCCATAACATGTAAAATAATAACAATAATAAAAAATTTAAAAAAACCTTAAAAAAAGCTTTTGTGGAACTTTTGGCTAGTAATGGGAATCAGAAGGGAAGTCAATGAGTATGTATAGTAAGTTAGTGTTTAAGGACTTTTAGGGTGAAAATATGCTCAGTAGGTCAAATAAGGACTTCTCTACAGCCATAACATGTAAAAAAAAAAAAAAAAATAATAATAATAATAATAATAATAAAAAATAAAAAAAAAAACTTAAAAAGAAACTTTTGTGGAACTTTTGGCTAGTAATGGCAATCAGAAGAGAAGTCAATGAGTATGTATAGTAAGTTAGTGTTTAAGGACTCTAGGGCCAAAATATGTTCAGTAGGTCAAATATGGACTTCTGTACAGCCATAAACATGTAAAAAAAACAACACACAAAAAAAACCTTTAAAAAGCTTTTGTGGAACTTTTGGCTAGTAATGGGAATCAGGAGGGAAGTCAATGAGTATGTATAGTAAGTTAGTGTTCAAGGACTCATGGGCCGAAAATATGTTCAGTAGGTCAAATAAAGACTTCTCTACAGCCATAACATGTAAAAAAAAAAAATAATAATAATAATAATAATAATAAAAATAAAAAAAAAAACTTAAAAAGAAACTTTTGTGGAAGTTTTGGCTAGTAATGGCAATCAGAAGAGAAGTCAATGAGTATGTAAAGTAAGTTAGTGTTTAAGGACTCTTAGGCCAAAATATGTTCAGTAGGTCAAATATGGACTTCTGTACAGACATAATATGTGAAATAACAATAATAATAAAAAAATTTAAAAAAATCTTTAAAAAGTTTTTGTGGAACTTTTGGCTAGTAATGGCAATCAGAAGGGAAGTCAAAGAGTATGTAAAGTAAGTTAGTGTTTAAGGACTCTTGGGCCAAAATATGTTCAGTAGGTCAAATAAGGACTTCTCTACAGCCATAACATGTAAAAAAAAATATAAAAATAAAAAAATAAATAATAATAATAATAATAATAATAATAAAATAAAAAAAACCTTAAAAATAAACTTTTGTGGAAGTTTTGGCTAGTAATCGCAATCAGAAGAAAAGTCAATGAGAATGTATAGTAAGTTGGTGTTTAAGGACTCTTAGGCCAAAATATGTTCAGTAGGTCAAATATGGACTTCTGTACAGCCATAACATGTAAAATAATAACAATAATAAAAAATTAAAAAAAACCTTAAAAAAAGCTTTTGTGGAACTTTTGGCTAGTAATGGGAATCAGAAGGGAAGTCAATGAGTATGTATAGTAAGTTAGTGTTTAAGGACTTTTAGGGTGAAAATATGCTCAGTAGGTCAAATAAGGACTTCTCTACAGCCATAACATGTAAAAAAAAAAAAAAAAAATAATAATAATAATAATAATAATAAAAAATAAAAAAAAAAACTTAAAAAGAAACTTTTGTGGAACTTTTGGCTAGTAATGGCAATCAGAAGAGAAGTCAATGAGTATGTATAGTAAGTTAGTGTTTAAGGACTCTAGGGCCAAAATATGTTCAGTAGGTCAAATATGGACTTCTGTACAGCCATAAACATGTAAAAAAAACAACACACAAAAAAAACCTTTAAAAAGCTTTTGTGGAACTTTTGGCTAGTAATGGGAATCAGGAGGGAAGTCAATGAGTATGTATAGTAAGTTAGTGTTCAAGGACTCATGGGCCGAAAATATGTTCAGTAGGTCAAATAAAGACTTCTCTACAGCCATAACATGTAAAAAAAAATAATAATAATAATAATAATAATAATAAAAATAAAAAAAAAAACTTAAAAAGAAACTTTTGTGGAAGTTTTGGCTAGTAATGGCAATCAGAAGAGAAGTCAATGAGTATGTAAAGTAAGTTAGTGTTTAAGGACTCTTAGGCCAAAATATGTTCAGTAGGTCAAATATGGACTTCTGTACAGACATAATATGTGAAATAACAATAATAATAAAAAAATTTAAAAAAATCTTTAAAAAGTTTTTGTGGAACTTTTGGCTAGTAATGGCAATCAGAAGGGAAGTCAAAGAGTATGTAAAGTAAGTTAGTGTTTAAGGACTCTTGGGCCAAAATATGTTCAGTAGGTCAAATATGGACTTCTGTACAGCCATAAACATGTAAAAGAAAAAAAAAACCTTAAAAAAACCTTAAAAAAACCTTTTGTGGAACTTTTGGCTAGTAATGGCAATCAGAAGAGAAGTCAATGAGTATGTATAGTAAGTTAGTGTTTAAGGACTCATGGGCCGAAAATATGTTCAGTAGGTCAAATAAGGACTTCTCTACAGCCATAACATGTAAAAAAAATTATAATAATAATAATTATAATAATAATAATAATAATTAAAAAAAAAAAAAAAAAAACTTAAAAAGAAACTTTTGTGGAACTTTTGGCTAGTAATGGCAATCAGAAGAGAAGTCAATGAGTATGTAAAGTAAGTTCCCTTTCAGTCAGTACACTACGAGTTACGTCAGTTACTGACGGAATGGGGGTTTCGCTTAGAAGCCAATCGCCTTTGAGCTCTACAAAACGAGCCAATGGCATGAAAATGCCATGGGTCTGCGGAATTTGCATGCCGCAACCCCGCCCCACGGCGTGGGTATAAAGGGCGTTGCGTGGCAATCTCGCATTATGTTTTTGCTTCAGAGCCGAGTTTACTGCCTGAGCGCTTCCTCTTCAAGACGAGTTTCTCTCCAGAGTGTTGGTGTTACGGCACGTTCCAGCGAGTTCCGCATTTCCTGTCTGATCTGTGCAGTGATCGAGCACAGCGTGCGCGTTCTCCCTGGGTGCTTCGGCATTCTGCAGAACTTTTCACTCCTCTCTAAAAGAGCTGCACGTGGCACGTCTTTTTAAAGATGGCTCGCCCGTGCTCCGTTTCTGGGTGCGGTCGACTGGTACCTCCGTTTGATGGTCATGATCGCTGTTTGGCGTGCTTGGGCCTCGTGCACGCTGAACGCGCGTTCATGGATGAGTCATGTTCTCACTGCGGGAACATGACCATCTCAGTGTTGCGATCGAGACTCCATGATCTCCGTAATGGGGGGAGAGTCCCCTCTACCACACCCCAATCTACTTCCTCCACTGGAGGGGGTACTTTGGCTGGTGGTCAGGGTGATCTGAGGGTTACGGTGTGGAACAACTCGACGAATCCTCCTCGGGCCACACCCCCCTCCTGCACACTGCAACCCGTGGTGTTGCCTGATGAGGGCGCCGGGGCTTCCCGTTCGGGGCCCTGCGTTTCATTTGGCGCACCCGCGGAGGATGCTATGTCGATCGCCGCATCACAAGGTGGGCTGGACTCCTCCGGAGATGACGATTCGGCTGTGTTGCCTCCTTCGGGAGTCCCAGCATTGCCCGAGTCCGATCCGGAACTCACAGCCATGCTTGCCCGGGCGGCCGAGGCGATTGGGCTTGTGTGGAACCCTCCGCCATGTCCCGAGCGTTCCCGGCTAGATGATTGGTATCTGGGGGCGGCCCGTGCCGAAGGCGCCCGTCAGCCCCCAGTGCCTTTCTTCCCGGAAGTGCATGAAGAGGTGTCGAAATCGTGGAAGTCTCCCCTGACTTTTCGCGATCGCTCGGCAACCACTTCCGCCTTCACTGCCCTCGATGGCGGCGCGGTGAAAGGGTACACTGGGGTTCCCCCTGTTGAGCGCTCTGTTGCGATGCAACTGTGTCCTCAGAGTGCTTCGACATGGCGCGGTGACCCAAAGCACCCGTCCAAAGCCTGTAGATTCACGTCCACGTTGACGGCGAAGACCTACAGAGCTGCGGGCCATGCCGCGTCCGCCCTGCATGCCATGGCCACCCTACAGGTCTATCAGGCCAAGGTGCTCATGGACATGCACGAGGGCAATGCTGACCCTGCGTTAATGCAGGAGTTGCGGACGGCCACCGACCTCGCTCTACGAGCGACGAAGGTGACCGCTCGCTCTCTTGGTCAGGTGATGTCCACTTCGGTGGTCCAGGAGCGACATCTATGGCTCAACCTGGCTGATATGAGAGAATCTGAGCGGACACGTTTCCTCAATTCTCCCATTTCCCAGGATGGGCTATTCGGCGGGGCGGTCGAGGACTTCGCCCAACAGTTCTCGACCGCTCAGAAACAGACTGAGGCAATTAAACATATTCTGCCCCGGCGCCCAGCTGCTGCCTCCACCCAGCCGCCGGCTCAGATGCCTCAGTCTGCTCCCCGCCGAGGCCGCCCCCCTGCAACTCCCGCCCCTCCTGCCCGGCCCCAGCAGCAGCCTTCACCCGGGCCGAGGCGTGGAGGACGTCGCAGAAAGGCGGCCCCGCCCGTCCCAGCCCCCCAGCCTGCCAAACGGCAGTCTAAGCGGCGGTCCTGAGACGGGCGGCTCGGAGGTGACCTCGGTTCTTTCCCAGGAGATGGTAGCAGGACCACTCCTTCCCCCGGTGGAGGGCCGGGGGAGAATCTTTTGTTTTCCCAAGAAAGAACTGATTTTCTCACCTCCGAGCCTCAAGAGGGCGCGGCTGGCAGTGCGCGACGCCCCATGGCCTCGCCGCTCTCGGCCCCCTCTGTCGCCAGCCCCCTGGCAGACGAGACCCCCGTGGAACGCTGGTCCTTCCCTGGTCTCCTCTGTCAGGGCGCGGAATTCGACCCCGCCCACACCCCGGGACGCTCCCATGCCTCCCTTGTCTGGGCCGGTCATTCCGCCTCGCTGCCCCATCGGGGGTACGCCGGTGGTTCGCATGACCCCGCTGGTTCAGTTCTTGGGAGCCTGGCTAGCGCTTCCCAACCTGTCCAGTTGGCTCGCTCGCACCATCCGGTTCGGCTATGCGATTCAGTTCGCTCGGTCTCCCCCCCGCTTTCGGGGAGTCCGCTACACCGTGGTGGGTGGCAATGCCCCTGTCATGCGTGCGGAGGTCGACACCCTATTGGCGAAGGGTGCGATCGAGATCGTCCCTCCAGCCGAGATGAAGTCCGGCTTCTACAGCCCTTACTTCATTGTACCCAAGAAAACCGGTGGGTTACGGCCAATCCTGGACCTGCGCGTCTTGAACCGAACCCTGCACAGGCTTCCATTCAAGATGTTGACAGCCAAACGCATTTTCGAGTGCGTTCGTCCCTCGGATTGGTTTGCAGCGATCGACCTGAAGGACGCGTACTTTCATGTCTCCATTCTTCCTCGACACAGACCGTTTCTACGGTTTGCCTTCGAGGGGCAGGCATATCAGTACACGGTTCTCCCCTTCGGGCTAGCCCTGTCCCCTCGCGTCTTTACGAAGATTGTCGAGGCAGCCCTTGTGCCGCTCAGGCAACACGGGGTTCGCATCCTGAACTATCTCGACGACTGGCTGATTCTAGGCCACTCTCGGGATCAGGTCTGCGAACACAGGGATCTGGTGCTTCAGCACCTCGCCCGTCTGGGCCTTCGGGTCAACTGGGAAAAGAGCAAACTCTCCCCAGCGCAGAGGATCTCTTTTCTCGGTATGGAAATCGACTCGGTCGCCATGTTCGCGCAGCTTACGAGCGAGCGCGCGCAGTCTCTGCTGACTTGTCTTCGCCAGTTCGAGGGCAAGAGTGCGGTTCCACTGAAACTTTTTCAGAGGCTCCTGGGGCATATGGCGTCAGCAGCCGCGGTGACCCCGCTTGGTCTGCTCCATATGAGACCGCTTCAGCACTGGCTTTGCGATCGAGTCCCGAGATGGGCATGGCAACACGGCACCCTCCAGGTCCCAGTGACCCGAGCCTGCCGTCAGACCTTCACCCCGTGGTTGAACCTCAGTTTTCTACGGGCAGGTGTTCCCCTAGAACGAGTTTCCAGGCATGTTGTTGTCACAACAGATGCCTCTTCCACGGGCTGGGGCGCCATGTGCAAGGGACATGCTGCCGCGGGCTCCTGGATAGGACCCCAGCGCCTATGGCATGTCAATTGCCTCGAGTTGCTGGCCGTACGTCTTGCCCTGCACCGCTTTCGAGCCCTGCTCAAGGACAAACACGTTCTGGTCCGTTCAGACAGCACGGCAACAGTAGCGTACATCAACCGACAAGGTGGTCTACGCTCCCGCCGGATGTCGCAACTCGCCCGCCATCTCCTCCTATGGAGTCAGAAGCATCTGAGGTCGCTTCGTGCCGTTCACATCCCGGGAGACCTGAACTGCGCAGCCGACGAGCTGTCGCGGTTCCAGCCGCTCCCGGGGGAATGGAGACTCCATCCCCAGACGGTTCAGCTGATTTGGGAGCAGTTTGGCGACGCACAGATAGATCTGTTTGCCTCCCGCGACTCTTCCCATTGCCGCTGGTACTATTCCCTGACCGAGGGGACCCTCGGCACGGATGCACTAGCGCACAGCTGGCCGCGGGGCCCACGCAAATATGCGTTTCCCCCAGTGAGCCTTCTCGCACAGGTTCTGTGCAAGATCAGGGAGGACAGGGAGCAGGTCCTTTTGGTCGCCCCATATTGGCCCGGCCGGACCTGGTTCTCAGAACTTGTACTCCTTGCGACAGCACCTCCCTGGTCGATCCCTCTGAGACAGGACCTCCTGTCTCAGAGACGGGGCACCATATGGCACCCGCGTCCCGACCTGTGGAACCTCCACGTGTGGAACCTGGACGGGACGCGGCAGGTTTGAGTACCCTGCCACCTCAGGTGGCGGCTACCATCACTTCCGCTAGAGCCCTGTCTATCAGACAGGCCTATGCGTTGAAGTGGAACCTCTTCGTCACCTGGTGCTCCTCTCGGCGAGAGGACCCCAGAAGATGCTCGATCGGGTCCGTGCTCTCCTTCCTCCAGGAAGGGTTGGAGCGAAGGCTGTCTCCCTCCACCCTGAAGGTCTATGTGGCTGCTATTTCAGCTCATCATGACCTGGTGGACTCTAAAACGGTTGGACAGCACGACCTGGTCAGTAGGTTCCTCAGAGGTGCGAGGAGGTTAAATCCTCCTCGCCCACCTCAGGTACCCTCTTGGGACCTAGCAGTGGTCTTAGCTGCCCTGCAAAAGGCTCCCTTTGAGCCATTGCAGTCAGTCGAGATGAAGTTCCTTTCATTGAAAGTGGCGCTCCTGACTGCTTTGGCCTCCATCAAGAGGGTAGGGGACCTGCAGGCATTTTCGGTTGACGAAGCGTGCCTGGAATTCGGGCCGGCCAATTCTCACGTCATCCTGAGACCCCGGCCTGGATACGTGCCCAAGGTTCCCACCACTCCCTTCAGGGACCAGGTGGTGAACCTGCAAGCGCTGCCCTTGGAGGAGGCAGACCCAGCCTTGGCACTGCTCTGTCCAGAACGCGCCCTTCGCGCTTACGTAGACCGGACGCAGTGTTTCAGGACCTCAGACCAGCTCTTTGTCTGTTACGGAGGGCAGCAGAAAGGGAAGGCTCTCTCCAAGCAGAGGTTGTCCCACTGGATAGTGGACGCCATTGTCCTGGCATATCAAGTCCAGGGCATGCCATGCCCCCTCGGGGTAAGAGCACACTCCACCAGGAGTGTTGCCTCCTCTTGGGCTCTAGCGCATGGCGCCTCGCTAACAGACGTTTGTAGAGCTGCAGGCTGGGCGACACCCAACACATTCGCAAGATTTTATAATCTCAGAGTGGAGCCTGTATCCTCTCGTGTACTCGCCCCTACTGGCCAGTAACCGGACAGGCTCAGGTGTCTTCGCTTGCTGCGCCATTCCACTCCGCGGACTGGATGCGTGCGCTATTTCCCTCAGGTGAGCTTTCCAGTAAGCCCTGAGCTCCTCCAGCACTGTCGATGTCGTCACCAGAGCGAGTGCCCTTTCAGGCCACCCCTCGTGTTCGGCTAGGTGCCTCCGTGTGCATGGTTCCCCCGCTGGGTAACCCCCACATGTGTATTTCCACGGTAAGTCTCTTGTAGCTCGTGTCTTCCCTTGGCAAGACACCTTGCCACGCCTGGGGTTGAAAATTTCCACCTTCGGCTGGATACCCCAGAGTGTTCCCTATGCAGCTCCTTCGGGTCATAGGTGTATTCTTCAAGTCCCCCCCTTTGGGTTGGCATTGTGTTGCATTCTCCACGTGGGATATGCTTCCCAGTGTACCTTGGTAGCGTTGAGCCTAGCCCCTCGTTCGTGCCACACTCACGGCAGGGAGCCCGGGTCAGCGCAGGACGCTGGAAGACAGCCGTCATGGCGAGATTGTATTGGACCCCCATTCCGTCAGTAACTGACGTAACTCGTAGTGTACTGACTGAAAGGGAACGTCTCGGTTACGTATGTAACCCTCGTTCCCTGAAGGAAGGGAACGGAGACGTTACGTCCCCCTGCCATGACCGCTGTACCGCTGGAACTGGCCGGGCGCTCATGCCTCGGCTCTTCAGCAGGTAAACATAATGCGAGATTGCCACGCAACGCCCTTTATACCCACGCCGTGGGGCGGGGTTGCGGCATGCAAATTCCGCAGACCCATGGCATTTTCATGCCATTGGCTCGTTTTGTAGAGCTCAAAGGCGATTGGCTTCTAAGCGAAACCCCCATTCCGTCAGTAACTGACGTAACGTCTCCGTTCCCTTCCTTCAGGGAACGAGGGTTACATACGTAACCGAGACGTTAGTGTTTAAGGACTCTTGGGCCAAAATATGTTCAGTAGGTCAAATATGGACTTCTGTACAGCCATAACATGTAAAATAATAATAATAATAATAAAAATAAAAAAAAAACTTAAAAAAAGCTTTTGTGGAACTTTTAGCTAGTAATGGGAATCAGAAGGGAAGTCAATGAGTATGTATAGTAAGTTAGTGTTTAAGGACTCATGGGCCGAAAATATGTTCAGTAGGTCAAATAAAGACTTCTCTACAGCCATAACATGTAAAAAAAAAAAAAAAAAAAAATAATAATAATAATAATAAAAATAAGAAAAAAAACTTAAAAAGAAACTTTTGTGGAAGTTTTGGCTAGTAATGGCAATCAGAAGAGAAGTCAATGAGTATGTAAAGTAAGTTAGTGTTTAAGGACTCTTGGGCCAAAATATGTTCAGTAGGTCAAATATGGACTTCTGTACAGCCATAACATGTAAAATAATAATAATAATAATAAAAATAAAAAAAAAACTTAAAAAAAGCTTTTGTGGAACTTTTAGCTAGTAATGGGAATCAGAAGGGAAGTCAATGAGTATGTATAGTAAGTTAGTGTTTAAGGACTCATGGGCCGAAAATATGTTCAGTAGGTCAAATAAAGACTTCTCTACAGCCATAACATGTAAAAAAAATAAAATAAAAAAATAATAATAATAATAATAAAAATAAGAAAAAAAACTTAAAAAGAAACTTTTGTGGAAGTTTTGGCTAGTAATGGCAATCAGAAGAGAAGTCAATGAGTATGTATAGTAAGTTAGTGTTTAAGGACTCTAGGGCCAAAATATGTTCAGTAGGTCAAATATGGACTTCTGTACAGCCATAAACATGTAAAAAAAACAACACACAAAAAAAACCTTTAAAAAGCTTTTGTGGAACTTTTGGCTAGTAATGGGAATCAGGAGGGAAGTCAATGAGTATGTATAGTAAGTTAGTGTTCAAGGACTCATGGGCCGAAAATATGTTCAGTAGGTCAAATAAAGACTTCTCTACAGCCATAACATGTAAAAAAAAAAAAAAAAAATAATAATAATAATAATAAAAATAAAAATAAAAACTTAAAAAGAAACTTTTGTGGAAGTTTTGGCTAGTAATGGCAATCAGAAGAGAAGTCAATGAGTATGTAAAGTAAGTTAGTGTTTAAGGACTCTTAGGCCAAAATATGTTCAGTAGGTCAAATATGGACTTCTGTACAGCCATAATATGTGAAATAACAATAATAATAAAAAAATTTAAAAAAATCTTTAAAAAGTTTTTGTGGAACTTTTGGCTAGTAATGGCAATCAGAAGGGAAGTCAAAGAGTATGTAAAGTAAGTTAGTGTTTAAGGACTCTTGGGCCAAAATATGTTCAGTAGGTCAAATATGGACTTCTGTACAGCCATAACATGTAAAATAATAATAATAATAATAAAAATAAAAAAAAAACTTAAAAAAAGCTTTTGTGGAACTTTTAGCTAGTAATGGGAATCAGAAGGGAAGTCAATGAGTATGTATAGTAAGTTAGTGTTTAAGGACTCATGGGCCGAAAATATGTTCAGTAGGTCAAATAAAGACTTCTCTACAGCCATAACATGTAAAAAAAATAAAATAAAAAAATAATAATAATAATAATAAAAATAAGAAAAAAAACTTAAAAAGAAACTTTTGTGGAAGTTTTGGCTAGTAATGGCAATCAGAAGAGAAGTCAATGAGTATGTATAGTAAGTTAGTGTTTAAGGACTCTTGGGCCAAAAATATGTTCAGTAGGTCAAATATGGACTTCTGTACAGCCATAACATGTAAAAAAAAAAAAAATACACAAAAAAACCCTTAAAAAAAGCTTTTGTGGAACTTTTGGCTAGTAATGGGAATCAGAAGGGAAGTCAATGAGTATGTATAGTAAGTTAGTGTTTAAGGACTCATGGGCCGAAAATATGTTCAGTAGGTCAAATAAAGACTTCTCTACAGCCATACCATGTAAAAAAATAAAAAATAATAATAATAATAATAATAATAATAATAATAAAAAAAAAACTTAAAAAGAAACTTTTGTGGAAGTTTTGGCTAGTAATGGCAATCAGAAGAGAAGTCAATGAGTATGTATAGTAAGTTGGTGTTTAAGGACTCATGGGCCGAAAATATGTTCAGTAGGTCAAATAAGGACTTCTCTACAGCCATAACATGTAAAAAAAATTATAATAATAATAATTATAATAATAATAATAATAATTAAAAAAAAAAAAAAAAAACCTTAAAAAGAAACTTTTGTGGAACTTTTGGCTAGTAATGGCAATCAGAAGGGAAGTCAATGAGTATGTATAGTAAGTTAGTGTTTAAGGACTCATGGGCTGAAAATATGTTCAGTAGGTCAAATAAGGACTTCTCTACAGCCATAACATGTAAAAAAAAATATAAAAATAAAAAAATAAATAATAATAATAATAATAATAATAATAAAATAAAAAAAACCTTAAAAATAAACTTTTGTGGAAGTTTTGGCTAGTAATCGCAATCAGAAGAAAAGTCAATGAGAATGTATAGTAAGTTGGTGTTTAAGGACTCTTAGGCCAA
The DNA here is from genome assembly GCA_039654625.1 of Rhinogobio ventralis. Classification (NCBI taxonomy): domain Eukaryota; kingdom Metazoa; phylum Chordata; class Actinopteri; order Cypriniformes; family Gobionidae; genus Rhinogobio; species Rhinogobio ventralis. Next base: position 42,367,857 of record CM077196.1, read on the forward strand.
AATATGTTCAGTAGGTCAAATATGGACTTCTGTACAGCCATAACATGTAAAATAATAACAATAATAAAAATTTAAAAAAACCTTAAAAAAAGCTTTTGTGGAACTTTTGGCTAGTAATGGGAATCAGAAGGGAAGTCAATGAGTATGTATAGTAAGTTAGTGTTTAAGGACTTTTAGGGTGAAAATATGCTCAGTAGGTCAAATAAGGACTTCTCTACAGCCATAACATGTAAAAAAAAAAAAAAATAATAATAATAATAATAATAATAATAAAAAATAAAAAAAAAAACTTAAAAAGAAACTTTTGTGGAACTTTTGGCTAGTAATGGCAATCAGAAGAGAAGTCAATGAGTATGTATAGTAAGTTAGTGTTTAAGGACTCTAGGGCCAAAATATGTTCAGTAGGTCAAATATGGACTTCTGTACAGCCATAAACATGTAAAAAAAACAACACACAAAAAAAACCTTTAAAAAGCTTTTGTGGAACTTTTGGCTAGTAATGGGAATCAGGAGGGAAGTCAATGAGTATGTATAGTAAGTTAGTGTTCAAGGACTCATGGGCCGAAAATATGTTCAGTAGGTCAAATAAAGACTTCTCTACAGCCATAACATGTAAAAAAAATAAATAATAATAATAATAATAATAATAAAAATAAAAAAAAAAACTTAAAAAGAAACTTTTGTGGAAGTTTTGGCTAGTAATGGCAATCAGAAGAGAAGTCAATGAGTATGTAAAGTAAGTTAGTGTTTAAGGACTCTTAGGCCAAAATATGTTCAGTAGGTCAAATATGGACTTCTGTACAGACATAATATGTGAAATAACAATAATAATAAAAAAATTTAAAAAAATCTTTAAAAAGTTTTTGTGGAACTTTTGGCTAGTAATGGCAATCAGAAGGGAAGTCAAAGAGTATGTAAAGTAAGTTAGTGTTTAAGGACTCTTGGGCCAAAATATGTTCAGTAGGTCAAATATGGACTTCTGTACAGCCATAAACATGTAAAAGAAAAAAAAAAACTTAAAAAAACCTTAAAAAAACCTTTTGTGGAACTTTTGGCTAGTAATGGCAATCAGAAGAGAAGTCAATGAGTATGTATAGTAAGTTAGTGTTTAAGGACTCATGGGCCGAAAATATGTTCAGTGGGTCAAATAAGGACTTCTCTACAGCCATAACATGTAAAAAAAATTATAATAATAATAATTATAATAATAATAATAATAATTAAAAAAAAAAAAAAAAAAACTTAAAAAGAAACTTTTGTGGAACTTTTGGCTAGTAATGGCAATCAGAAGAGAAGTCAATGAGTATGTAAAGTAAGTTCCCTTTCAGTCAGTACACTACGAGTTACGTCAGTTACTGACGGAATGGGGGTTTCGCTTAGAAGCCAATCGCCTTTGAGCTCTACAAAACGAGCCAATGGCATGAAAATGCCATGGGTCTGCGGAATTTGCATGCCGCAACCCCGCCCCACGGCGTGGGTATAAAGGGCGTTGCGTGGCAATCTCGCATTATGTTTTTGCTTCAGAGCCGAGTTTACTGCCTGAGCGCTTCCTCTTCAAGACGAGTTTCTCTCCAGAGTGTTGGTGTTACGGCACGTTCCAGCGAGTTCCGCATTTCCTGTCTGATCTGTGCAGTGATCGAGCACAGCGTGCGCGTTCTCCCTGGGTGCTTCGGCATTCTGCAGAGCTTTTCACTCCTCTCTAAAAGAGCTGCACGTGGCACGTCTTTTTAAAGATGGCTCGCCCGTGCTCCGTTTCTGGGTGCGGTCGACTGGTACCTCCGTTTGATGGTCATGATCGCTGTTTGGCGTGCTTGGGCCTCGTGCACGCTGAACGCGCGTTCATGGATGAGTCATGTTCTCACTGCGGGAACATGACCATCTCAGTGTTGCGATCGAGACTCCATGATCTCCGTAATGGGGGGAGAGTCCCCTCTACCACACCCCAATCTACTTCCTCCACTGGAGGGGGTACTTTGGCTGGTGGTCAGGGTGATCTGAGGGTTACGGTGTGGAACAACTCGACGAATCCTCCTCGGGCCACACCCCCCTCCTGCACACTGCAACCCGTGGTGTTGCCTGATGAGGGCGCCGGGGCTTCCCGTTCGGGGCCCTGCGTTTCATTTGGCGCACCCGCGGAGGATGCTATGTCGATCGCCGCATCACAAGGTGGGCTGGACTCCTCCGGAGATGACGATTCGGCTGTGTTGCCTCCTTCGGGAGTCCCAGCATTGCCCGAGTCCGATCCGGAACTCACAGCCATGCTTGCCCGGGCGGCCGAGGCGATTGGGCTTGTGTGGAACCCTCCGCCATGTCCCAAGCGTTCCCGGCTAGATGATTGGTATCTGGGGGCGGCCCGTGCCGAAGGCGCCCGTCAGCCCCCAGTGCCTTTCTTCCCGGAAGTGCATGAAGAGGTGTCGAAATCGTGGAAGTCTCCCCTGACTTTTCGCGATCGCTCGGCAACCACTTCCGCCTTCACTGCCCTCGATGGCGGCGCGGTGAAAGGGTACACTGGGGTTCCCCCTGTTGAGCGCTCTGTTGCGATGCAACTGTGTCCTCAGAGTGCTTCGACATGGCGCGGTGACCCAAAGCACCCGTCCAAAGCCTGTAGATTCACGTCCACGTTGACGGCGAAGACCTACAGAGCTGCGGGCCATGCCGCGTCCGCCCTGCATGCCATGGCCACCCTACAGGTCTATCAGGCCAAGGTGCTCATGGACATGCACGAGGGCAATGCTGACCCTGCGTTAATGCAGGAGTTGCGGACGGCCACCGACCTCGCTCTACGAGCGACGAAGGTGACCGCTCGCTCTCTTGGTCAGGTGATGTCCACTTCGGTGGTCCAGGAGCGACATCTATGGCTCAACCTGGCTGATATGAGAGAATCTGAGCGGACACGTTTCCTCAATTCTCCCATTTCCCAGGATGGGCTATTCGGCGGGGCGGTCGAGGACTTCGCCCAACAGTTCTCGACCGCTCAGAAACAGACTGAGGCAATTAAACATATTCTGCCCCGGCGCCCAGCTGCTGCCTCCACCCAGCCGCCGGCTCAGATGCCTCAGTCTGCTCCCCGCCGAGGCCGCCCCCCTGCGACTCCCGCCCCTCCTGCCCGGCCCCAGCAGCAGCCTTCACCCGGGCCGAGGCGTGGAGGACGTCGCAGAAAGGCGGCCCCGCCCGTCCCAGCCCCCCAGCCTGCCAAACGGCAGTCTAAGCGGCGGTCCTGAGACGGGCGGCTCGGAGGTGACCTCGGTTCTTTCCCAGGAGATGGTAGCAGGACCACTCCTTCCCCCGGTGGAGGGCCGGGGGAGAATCTTTTGTTTTCCCAAGAAAGAACTGATTTTCTCACCTCCGAGCCTCAAGAGGGCGCGGCTGGCAGTGCGCGACGCCCCATGGCCTCGCCGCTCTCGGCCCCCTCTGTCGCCAGCCCCCTGGCAGACGAGACCCCCGTGGAACGCTGGTCCTTCCCTGGTTTACTCTGTCAGGGCGCGGAATTCGACCCCGCCCACACCCCGGGACGCTCCCATGCCTCCCTTGTCTGGGCCGGTCATTCCGCCTCGCTGCCCCATCGGGGGTACGCCGGTGGTTCGCATGACCCCGCTGGTTCAGTTCTTGGGAGCCTGGCTAGCGCTTCCCAACCTGTCCAGTTGGCTCGCTCGCACCATCCGGTTCGGCTATGCGATTCAGTTCGCTCGGTCTCCTCCCCGCTTTCGGGGAGTCCGCTACACCGTGGTGGGTGGCAATGCCCCTGTCATGCGTGCGGAGGTCGACACCCTATTGGCGAAGGGTGCGATCGAGATCGTCCCTCCAGCCGAGATGAAGTCCGGCTTCTACAGCCCTTACTTCATTGTACCCAAGAAAACCGGTGGGTTACGGCCAATCCTGGACCTGCGCGTCTTGAACCGAACCCTGCACAGGCTTCCATTCAAGATGTTGACAGCCAAACGCATTTTCGAGTGCGTTCGTCCCTCGGATTGGTTTGCAGCGATCGACCTGAAGGACGCGTACTTTCATGTCTCCATTCTTCCTCGACACAGACCGTTTCTACGGTTTGCCTTCGAGGGGCAGGCATATCAGTACACGGTTCTCCCCTTCGGGCTAGCCCTGTCCCCTCGCGTCTTTACGAAGATTGTCGAGGCAGCCCTTGTGCCGCTCAGGCAACACGGGGTTCGCATCCTGAACTATCTCGACGACTGGCTGATTCTAGGCCACTCTCGGGATCAGGTCTGCGAACACAGGGATCTGGTGCTTCAGCACCTCGCCCGTCTGGGCCTTCGGGTCAACTGGGAAAAGAGCAAACTCTCCCCAGCGCAGAGGATCTCTTTTCTCGGTATGGAAATCGACTCGGTCGCCATGTTCGCGCAGCTTACGAGCGAGCGCGCGCAGTCTCTGCTGACTTGTCTTCGCCAGTTCGAGGGCAAGAGTGCGGTTCCACTGAAACTTTTTCAGAGGCTCCTGGGGCATATGGCGTCAGCAGCCGCGGTGACCCCGCTTGGTCTGCTCCATATGAGACCGCTTCAGCACTGGCTTTGCGATCGAGTCCCGAGATGGGCATGGCAACACGGCACCCTCCAGGTCCCAGTGACCCGAGCCTGCCGTCAGACCTTCACCCCGTGGTTGAACCTCAGTTTTCTACGGGCAGGTGTTCCCCTAGAACGAGTTTCCAGGCATGTTGTTGTCACAACAGATGCCTCTTCCACGGGCTGGGGCGCCATGTGCAAGGGACATGCTGCCGCGGGCTCCTGGATAGGACCCCAGCGCCTATGGCATGTCAATTGCCTCGAGTTGCTGGCCGTACGTCTTGCCCTGCACCGCTTTCGAGCCCTGCTCAAGGACAAACACGTTCTGGTCCGTTCAGACAGCACGGCAACAGTAGCGTACATCAACCGACAAGGTGGTCTACGCTCCCGCCGGATGTCGCAACTCGCCCGCCATCTCCTCCTATGGAGTCAGAAGCATCTGAGGTCGCTTCGTGCCGTTCACATCCCGGGAGACCTGAACTGCGCAGCCGACGAGCTGTCGCGGTTCCAGCCGCTCCCGGGGGAATGGAGACTCCATCCCCAGACGGTTCAGCTGATTTGGGAGCAGTTTGGCGACGCACAGATAGATCTGTTTGCCTCCCGCGACTCTTCCCATTGCCGCTGGTACTATTCCCTGACCGAGGGGACCCTCGGCACGGATGCACTAGCGCACAGCTGGCCGCGGGGCCCACGCAAATATGCGTTTCCCCCAGTGAGCCTTCTCGCACAGGTTCTGTGCAAGATCAGGGAGGACAGGGAGCAGGTCCTTTTGGTCGCCCCATATTGGCCCGGCCGGACCTGGTTCTCAGAACTTGTACTCCTTGCGACAGCACCTCCCTGGTCGATCCCTCTGAGACAGGACCTCCTGTCTCAGAGACGGGGCACCATATGGCACCCGCGTCCCGACCTGTGGAACCTCCACGTGTGGAACCTGGACGGGACGCGGCAGGTTTGAGTACCCTGCCACCTCAGGTGGCGGCTACCATCACTTCCGCTAGAGCCCTGTCTATCAGACAGGCCTATGCGTTGAAGTGGAACCTCTTCGTCACCTGGTGCTCCTCTCGGCGAGAGGACCCCAGAAGATGCTCGATCGGGTCCGTGCTCTCCTTCCTCCAGGAAGGGTTGGAGCGAAGGCTGTCTCCCTCCACCCTGAAGGTCTATGTGGCTGCTATTTCAGCTCATCATGACCTGGTGGACTCTAAAACGGTTGGACAGCACGACCTGGTCAGTAGGTTCCTCAGAGGTGCGAGGAGGTTAAATCCTCCTCGCCCACCTCAGGTACCCTCTTGGGACCTAGCAGTGGTCTTAGCTGCCCTGCAAAAGGCTCCCTTTGAGCCATTGCAGTCAGTCGAGATGAAGTTCCTTTCATTGAAAGTGGCGCTCCTGACTGCTTTGGCCTCCATCAAGAGGGTAGGGGACCTGCAGGCATTTTCGGTTGACGAAGCGTGCCTGGAATTCGGGCCGGCCAATTCTCACGTCATCCTGAGACCCCGGCCTGGATACGTGCCCAAGGTTCCCACCACTCCCTTCAGGGACCAGGTGGTGAACCTGCAAGCGCTGCCCTTGGAGGAGGCAGACCCAGCCTTGGCACTGCTCTGTCCAGAACGCGCCCTTCGCGCTTACGTAGACCGGACGCAGTGTTTCAGGACCTCAGACCAGCTCTTTGTCTGTTACGGAGGGCAGCAGAAAGGGAAGGCTCTCTCCAAGCAGAGGTTGTCCCACTGGATAGTGGACGCCATTGTCCTGGCATATCAAGTCCAGGGCATGCCATGCCCCCTCGGGGTAAGAGCACACTCCACCAGGAGTGTTGCCTCCTCTTGGGCTCTAGCGCATGGCGCCTCGCTAACAGACATTTGTAGAGCTGCAGGCTGGGCGACACCCAACACATTCGCAAGATTTTATAATCTCAGAGTGGAGCCTGTATCCTCTCGTGTACTCGCCCCTACTGGCCAGTAACCGGACAGGCTCAGGTGTCTTCGCTTGCTGCGCCATTCCACTCCGCGGACTGGATGCGTGCGCTATTTCCCTCAGGTGAGCTTTCCAGTAAGCCCTGAGCTCCTCCAGCACTGTCGATGTCGTCACCAGAGCGAGTGCCCTTTCAGGCCACCCCTCGTGTTCGGCTAGGTGCCTCCGTGTGCATGGTTCCCCCGCTGGGTAACCCCCACATGTGTATTTCCACGGTAAGTCTCTTGTAGCTCGTGTCTTCCCTTGGCAAGACACCTTGCCACGCCTGGGGTTGAAAATTTCCACCTTCGGCTGGATACCCCAGAGTGTTCCCTATGCAGCTCCTTCGGGTCATAGGTGTATTCTTCAAGTCCCCCCCTTTGGGTTGGCATTGTGTTGCATTCTCCACGTGGGATATGCTTCCCAGTGTACCTTGGTAGCGTTGAGCCTAGCCCCTCGTTCGTGCCACACTCACGGCAGGGAGCCCGGGTCAGCGCAGGACGCTGGAAGACAGCCGTCATGGCGAGATTGTATTGGACCCCCATTCCGTCAGTAACTGACGTAACTCGTAGTGTACTGACTGAAAGGGAACGTCTCGGTTACGTATGTAACCCTCGTTCCCTGAAGGAAGGGAACGGAGACGTTACGTCCCCCTGCCATGACCGCTGTACCGCTGGAACTGGCCGGGCGCTCATGCCTCGGCTCTTCAGCAGGTAAACATAATGCGAGATTGCCACGCAACGCCCTTTATACCCACGCCGTGGGGCGGGGTTGCGGCATGCAAATTCCGCAGACCCATGGCATTTTCATGCCATTGGCTCGTTTTGTAGAGCTCAAAGGCGATTGGCTTCTAAGCGAAACCCCCATTCCGTCAGTAACTGACGTAACGTCTCCGTTCCCTTCCTTCAGGGAACGAGGGTTACATACGTAACCGAGACGTTAGTGTTTAAGGACTCTTGGGCCAAAATATGTTCAGTAGGTCAAATATGGACTTCTGTACAGCCATAACATGTAAAATAATAATAATAATAATAAAAATAAAAAAAAACCTTAAAAAAAGCTTTTGTGGAACTTTTAGCTAGTAATGGGAATCAGAAGGGAAGTCAATGAGTATGTATAGTAAGTTAGTGTTTAAGGACTCATGGGCCGAAAATATGTTCAGTAGGTCAAATAAAGACTTCTCTACAGCCATAACATGTAAAAAAAAATAAATAAAAAAAAAATAATAATAATAATAAAAATAAGAAAAAAAACTTAAAAAGAAACTTTTGTGGAAGTTTTGGCTAGTAATGGCAATCAGAAGAGAAGTCAATGAGTATGTAAAGTAAGTTAGTGTTTAAGGACTCTTGGGCCAAAATATGTTCAGTAGGTCAAATATGGACTTCTGTACAGCCATAATATGTAAAATAATAATAATAATAAAAAAAATTAAAAAAATCTTTAAAAAAGTTTTTGTGGAACTTTTGGCTAGTAATGGCAATCAGAAGGGAAGTCAAAGAGTATGTAAAGTAAGTTAGTGTTTAAGGACTCTTGGGCCAAAATATGTTCAGTAGGTCAAATATGGACTTCTGTACAGCCATAAACATGTAAAAAAAAAAAAAAAAAAAAACCTTAAAAAAACCTTTTGTGGAACTTTTGGCTAGTAATGGCAATCAGAAGAGAAGTCAATGAGTATGTAAAGTAAGTTAGTGTTTAAGGACTCATGGGCCGAAATTATGTTCAGTAGGTCAAATAAGGACTTCTCTACAGCCATAACATGTAAAAAAAAAATACAAAATAATAATAATAATAATAATAATAATAATAATAATAATAAAAAAAATAAAAAAACCTTAAAAATAAACTTTTGTGGAACTTTTGGTTAGTAATGGCAATCAGAAGAGAAGTCAATGAGTATGTATAGTAAGTTAGTGTTTAAGGACTCTTAGGCCAAAATATGTTCAGTAGGTCAAATATGGACTTCTGTACAGCCATAACATGTAAAATAATAACAATAATAAAAAATTAAAAAAAACCTTAAAAAAAGCTTTTGTGGAACTTTTGGCTAGTAATGGGAATCAGAAGGAAAGTCAATGAGTATGTATAGTAAGTTAGTGTTTAAGGACTCTTGGGCCAAAAATATGTTCAGTAGGTCAAATAAGGACTTCTCTACAGCCATAACATGTAAAAAAAAAAAAATACACAAAAAAACCCTTAAAAAAAGCTTTTGTGGAACTTTTGGCTAGTAATGGGAATCAGAAGGGAAGTCAATGAGTATGTATAGTAAGTTAGTGTTTAAGGACTTTTAGGGTGAAAATATGCTCAGTAGGTCAAATAAGGACTTCTCTACAGCCATAACATGTAAAAAAAAAAAAAAAATAATAATAATAATAATAATAATAATAATAAAAAATAAAAAAAAACCTTAAAAAGAAACTTTTGTGGAACTTTTGGCTAGTAATGGCAATCAGAAGAGAAGTCAATGAGTATGTATAGTAAGTTAGTGTTTAAGGACTCTAGGGCCAAAATATGTTCAGTAGGTCAAATATGGACTTCTGTACAGCCATAAACATGTAAAAAAAACAACACACAAAAAAAACCTTTAAAAAGCTTTTGTGGAACTTTTGGCTAGTAATGGGAATCAGGAGGGAAGTCAATGAGTATGTATAGTAAGTTAGTGTTTAAGGACTCATGGGCCGAAAATATGTTCAGTAGGCCAAGTAAAGACTTCTCTACAGCCATAACATGTAAAAAAAATTATAATAATAATAATTATAATAATAATAATAATAATTTAAAAAAAAAAAAAAAACCTTAAAAAGAAACTTTTGTGGAACTTTTGGCTAGTAATGGCAATCAGAAGGGAAGTCAATGAGTATGTATAGTAAGTTAGTGTTTAAGGACTCATGGGCTGAAAATATGTTCAGTAGGTCAAATAAGGACTTCTCTACAGCCATAACATGTAAAAAAAATAAAAAAATAAATAAAAATAATAATAATAATAATAATAATAAAATAAAAAAAACCTTAAAAATAAACTTTTGTGGAAGTTTTGGCTAGTAATCGCAATCAGAAGAAAAGTCAATGAGAATGTATAGTAAGTTGGTGTTTAAGGACTCTTAGGCCAAAATATGTTCAGTAGGTCAAATATGGACTTCTGTACAGCCATAACATGTAAAATAATAACAATAATAAAAAATTTAAAAAAACCTTAAAAAAAGCTTTTGTGGAACTTTTGGCTAGTAATGGGAATCAGAAGGAAAGTCAATGAGTATGTATAGTAAGTTAGTGTTTAAGGACTTTTAGGGTGAAAATATGCTCAGTAGGTCAAATAAGGACTTCTCTACAGCCATAACATGTAAAAAAAATAAAAATAAATAATAATAATAATAATAATAATAAAAAATAAAAAAAAAACCTTAAAAAGAAACTTTTGTGGAACTTTTGGCTAGTAATGGCAATCAGAAGAGAAGTCAATGAGTATGTATAGTAAGTTAGTGTTTAAGGACTCTAGGGCCAAAATATGTTCAGTAGGTCAAATATGGACTTCTGTACAGCCATAACATGTAAAAAAAAAAAAAAAAACACAAAAAAACCCTTAAAAAAGCTTTTGTGGAACTTTTGGCTAGTAATGGGAATCAGAAGGGAAGTCAATGAGTATATATAGTAAGTTAGTGTTTAAGGACTCATGGGCCGAAAATATGTTCAGTAGGTCAAATAAAGACTTCTCTACAGCCATAACATGTAAAAAAAAATAATAATAATAATAATAATAATAAGAAGAAGAAGAAGAAAAATAAGAAAAAAAAACTTAAAAAGAAACTTTTGTGGAAGTTTTGGCTAGTAATGGCAATCAGAAGAGAAGTCAATGAGTATGTAAAGTAAGTTAGTGTTTAAGGACTCTTGGGCCAAAATATGTTCAGTAGGTCAAATATGGACTTCTGTACAGCCATAATATGTAAAATAATAATAATAATTAAAAAAATTTAAAAAATCTTTAAAAAAGTTTTTGTGGAACTTTTGGCTAGTAATGGCAATCAGAAGGGAAGTCAATGAGTATGTATAGTAAGTTAGTGTTTAAGGACTTTTAGGGTGAAAATATGCTCAGTAGGTAAAATAAGGACTTCTCTACAGCCATAACATGTAAAAAAAATTTATAATAATAATAATAATAATAATAATAATAATAATAAAAAAAAAAAAAAAAAAACTTAAAAATAAACTTTTATGGAACTTTTGGTTAGTAATGGCAATCAGAAGAGAAGTCAATGAGTATGTATAGTAAGTTAGTGTTTAAGGACTTTTAGGGTGAAAATATGCTCAGTAGGTAAAATAAGGACTTCTCTACAGCCATAACATGTAAAAAAAAAAATAATAATAATAATAATAATAATAATAATAATAATAAAAAAATAAAAAAAAAACTTAAAAAGAAACTTTTGTGGAACTTTTGGCTAGTAATGGCAATCAGAAGAGAAGTCAATGAGTATGTATAGTAAGTTAGTGTTTAAGGACTCTAGGGCCAAAATATGTTCAGTAGGTCAAATATGGACTTCTGTACAGCCATAACATGTAAAATAATAACAATAATAAAAAATTAAAAAAAACCTTAAAAAAAGCTTTTGTGGAACTTTTGGCTAGTAATGGGAATCAGAAGGAAAGTCAATGAGTATGTATAGTAAGTTAGTGTTTAAGGACTCTTGGGCCAAAAATATGTTCAGTAGGTCAAATAAGGACTTCTCTACAGCCATAACATGTAAAAAAAAAAAAATACACAAAAAAACCCTTAAAAAAAGCTTTTGTGGAACTTTTGGCTAGTAATGGGAATCAGAAGGGAAGTCAATGAGTATGTATAGTAAGTTAGTGTTTAAGGACTTTTAGGGTGAAAATATGCTCAGTAGGTCAAATAAGGACTTCTCTACAGCCATAACATGTAAAAAAAAAAAAAATAATAAAAAAAAAATAATAATAATAATAATAAAAAATAAAAAAAAACCTTAAAAAGAAACTTTTGTGGAACTTTTGGCTAGTAATGGCAATCAGAAGAGAAGTCAATGAGTATGTATAGTAAGTTAGTGTTTAAGGACTCTAGGGCCAAAATATGTTCAGTAGGTCAAATATGGACTTCTGTACAGCCATAAACATGTAAAAAAAACAACACACAAAAAAAACCTTTAAAAAGCTTTTGTGGAACTTTTGGCTAGTAATGGGAATCAGGAGGGAAGTCAATGAGTATGTATAGTAAGTTAGTGTTTAAGGACTCATGGGCCGAAAATATGTTCAGTAGGTCAAATAAAGACTTCTCTACAGCCATAACATGTAAAAAAAAAAAAAAAAAAAAAAAAAAAAAAAAATAATAATAATAATAATAATAATAATAAAAAAAAAACTTAAAAAGAAACTTTTGTGGAAGTTTTGGCTAGTAATGGCAATCAGAAGAGAAGTCAATGAGTATGTATAGTAAGTTAGTGTTTAAGGACTCATGGGCCGAAAATATGTTCAGTAGGTCAAATAAGGACTTCTCTACAGCCATAACATGTAAAAAAAATTATAATAATAATAATTATAATAATAATAATAATAATTAAAAAAAAAAAAAAAAACCTTAAAAAGAAACTTTTGTGGAACTTTTGGCTAGTAATGTGAATCAGAAGAAAAGTCAATGAGAATGTATAGTAAGTTGGTGTTTAAGGACTCTTAGGCCAAAATATGTTCAGTAGGTCAAATAAGGACTTCTCTACAGCCATAACATGTAAAAAAAAAAAAAAAAAAAAAAAAAAATAATAATAATAATAATAATAATAATAATAAAATAAAAAAAAACTTAAAAATAAACTTTTGTGGAAGTTTTGGCTAGTAATCGCAATCAGAAGAAAAGTCAATGAGAATGTATAGTAAGTTAGTGTTTAAGGACTCTTAGGCCAAAATATGTTCAGTAGGTCAAATATGGACTTCTGTACAGCCATAACATGTAAAATAATAACAATAATAAAAAATTAAAAAAAACCTTAAAAAAAGCTTTTGTGGAACTTTTGGCTAGTAATGGAAATCAGAAGGAAAGTCAATGAGTATGTATAGTAAGTTAGTGTTTAAGGACTTTTAGGGTGAAAATATGCTCAGTAGGTCAAATATGGACTTCTGTACAGCCATAAACATGTAAAAAAAACAACACACAAAAAAAACCTTTAAAAAGCTTTTGTGGAACTTTTGGCTAGTAATGGGAATCAGGAGGGAAGTCAATGAGTATGTATAGTAAGTTAGTGTTTAAGGACTCATGGGCCGAAAATATGTTCAGTAGGTCAAATAAAGACTTCTCTACAGCCATAACATGTAAAAAAAAAAAATAAAAAAAAAAAATAATAATAATAATAAAAATAAAAAAAAAAACTTAAAAAGAAACTTTTGTGGAAGTTTTGGCTAGTAATGGCAATCAGAAGAGAAGTCAATGAGTATGTAAAGTAAGTTAGTGTTTAAGGACTCATGGGCCGAAAATATGTTCAGTAGGTCAAATAAGGACTTCTCTACAGCCATAACATGTAAAAAATAATAATAATATTAATAATAATAATAATAATAATAAAAAAATAAAAAAAACCTTAAAAATAAACTTTTGTGGAACTTTTGGTTAGTAATGGCAATCAGAAGAGAAGTCAATGAGTATGTATAGTAAGTTAGTGTTTAAGGACTCATGGGCTGAAAATATGTTCAGTAGGTCAAATAAGGACTTCTCTACAGCCATAACATGTAAAAAAAAAAAAAAAAAACACAAAAAAACCCTTAAAAAAGCTTTTGTGGAACTTTTGGCTAGTAATGGGAATCAGAAGGGAAGTCAATGAGTATATATAGTAAGTTAGTGTTTAAGGACTCATGGGCCGAAAATATGTTCAGTAGGTCAAATAAAGACTTCTCTACAGCCATAACATGTAAAAAAAAATAAAAAAAAATTAATAATAATAATAATAAGAAGAAGAAAAATAAGAAAAAAAAACTTAAAAAGAAACTTTTGTGGAAGTTTTGGCTAGTAATGGCAATCAGAAGAGAAGTCAATGAGTATGTAAAGTAAGTTAGTGTTTAAGGACTCTTGGGCCAAAATATGTTCAGTAGGTCAAATATGGACTTCTGTACAGCCATAATATGTAAAATAATAATAATAATAAAAAAATTTAAAAAAATCTTTTAAAAAGTTTTTGTGGAACTTTTGGCTAGTAATGGCAATCAGAAGAGAAGTCAATGAGTATGTATAGTAAGTTAGTGTTTAAGGACTCATGGGCCGAAAATATGTTCAGTAGGTCAAATAAGGACTTCTCTACAGCCATAACATGTAAAAAAATTTTATAATAATAATAATAATAATAAAAAAAATAAAAAAAAAACCTTAAAAAGAAACTTTTGTGGAACTTTTGGCTAGTAATGGCAATCAGAAGGGAAGTCAAAGAGTATGTAAAGTAAGTTAGTGTTTAAGGACTCTTGGGCCAAAATATGTTCAGTAGGTCAAATATGGACTTCTGTACAGCCATAACATGTAAAAAAAAAAAAAAAAAAAACTTAAAAAAACCTTTTGTGGAACTTTTGGCTAGTAATGGCAATCAGAAGAGAAGTCAATGAGTATGTAAAGTAAGTTCCCTTTCAGTCGGTCACGTTCGACGTACGTCGGACGTCACCGACGAATTGGGATCACTTCTGGGAGCCCCTATCAACTTCGAGATATAGAGAACGGGCCAATGGCCATTGGCGTGCGAGATTTGCATCTCGCGCTCCGCCCCGCGCTGCGGGTATAAACAGGAGGCGAATGCAGCGCACTATTGTCATTCACTTCGGAGCCGAACACGGTGTTGATGAAGGAGACTGTTCCTGCTTCAGCAGAAAGAGAGAGAACGAGAGAAGATGCTTCTTTGAGTGCTGGGAGAGAAGGCACGATCAGCGGCGGCCGCGAGCTCACTGATACAGTGATAAACTGCTGTTTTTACAGCACTGTTGGTTTGGTGAGGGCGTTCCCAACGGTGAGTGCATACACAGGCTGCACTACTCTCCTGTGTTTTGCCGCGGTCGTTCCTGGGTGCTTCAGCACATTTAAAAGAGCTTTCTTCTAAAAGAGCAGCGCGGGTGTGACTGCGTCTTTTTCAAGACGTCATTCCACCCGTGCGTTTCTGGATGCGGTTGTTTCCTGTCCTTTGACGGCCACGATCCCTCTCGCATAAGCATGTTGAGATTGCGTTCGTGGGTGATCCATGTTCTCTCAGGAGAACGGGTTCACGTCGGCGCGTTGTTCGTCTCGCCTTCCTCGTGAGGGTTTGAGTGTTCAGCGCGCCGTGTGCCGTCTAGCTGCCGGCTGACAGCGCGGGTTGTCACGGCAACCCAGCGCGTCACTCGGCGCTTTAGATGCGCGGTCGAGACTTAACCTCAAACGGGGTTGAGTCCCTTCGCCTATTCCCCGATCTAGTTTCTTTTCTGGTGCACCAGAAAGGGGCTACTTCGGCTAATAAGCCTTGGTGACCTGAGGATTACAGTGGGGCTTCCCTGCCGAGTACATCTCCGTGGGCCCTCACTCCTCTATCGCATCGCAAGCATGCTGAGACTGTGTTCGTGGGTGGTTCATGTTCTCTCATGAGAGCATGACCACGTCGGCGCGTTGTTCGTCTCGCCTTCTTCATAGGGGCTTGAGTGTTCAGCGCGCCGTATGCCGTCTCGACGGCCACGCTCACAGTCTTGCATGCCTGCTGGTAGCTTACAGGTGGGATTGCTGGTTCCAAAAAATAAAATAAATAAATAAATAAATAAAAATAATAATAAATAAATAAATAAAGCGGACCTAGCGTTTCATCTGGGGCTCTAGCAGAGGACAGATGTCAATCGCTGCATCGGAGAGAGGGCTGTTATAAGCTGGAAATGAAGATGATGCTGAGTTTCCCACTATAATGGTGTGTGCTCATGCTGAATCAGATTCAGACTTGACAGCCATGCTTTCCTGGGTGGCTGAGGCGTAGTGCAACGCGTAAATCGCCTTGCCCGCCCCCTTGCCTTTTTCCCGGATGTGCATTGGAAAGCTTTGGCAGTGTGGAACTATTTGGTGCCAAAATATGGGGTGCCAATGGTGCCATAATCTGGATAAAGTTTTCCTCTCTCTCACTACCCTCATCGGTGAGGTGGCAGTGCCACTGGCAGGCCACCTCCGCCCTGCGCTCTTAGTGCACGAGGGTAGTTCTGAGCTGAGGTTGAGCTGCGCACCATGACTGATTTACATTTAAAGTCACAGCGCTGGCCCTTGGCCAGACGATGTCCACCCTGGTCCAGAAACACCCTTGGGCTACCTTGCAGGGGTGTGAGACGTCGCCAGAGTACGCTCTCCCGATGCTCACATCTCACAAGGTGACCCTTTTCGGCGACACTGTCGGTGACTGTGCAGCAGTCCTCCACAGTGCAAAGCAGATGGAACCCCTCAGTCTGCTCGCCATGGGCATCCCACGATGCCACCCGTCTTGGCTGCCAGTCAGCTGAGACGGGTGACCTGGACTTGGTTGAAGCTGCTCTTCCCCGGAGGAGGGCCGGGTGGAGAATCATTGCTAAATTTTGTTCCGCCACCGGTGTTACAGCCAGTGGTACCCAAATTCTTAAGAGCAGTTCCAATACCTCTGGGTCTCGGGAGTTCAGGAATGGCAGCGTGTGACGCTATGAAGCCGCGCCGCTCTCATTCCCCTCCCCACAAGAGGGCGAGAATGGCAGTGTGCGACGCCGGGGAGCCTCGCCACTCTCATTCCCCTCTTCTCAGCGGTGTGAGGACGGCAGTGCGCGACGCTATGCCTCGCCACTCTTGTTCCCCGCTGAGGAAGGAGGTGAGGTAGGCAGTGTGTGACGCCACAAAGCCTTGCCACTCTCTGCCCCTCCTTCAGTCGCCAGCGGACCGCAGCGTATGGCTTGAGAACGCTACCATGCCTTCTCTCATACCCTCCGTCCAACCGTGGGGGCAGGTAGGTGCTGCGTGCGCACTCAGACCCCACTTCAGGACGCTGTGCCTCTTGGGTCGGGTCCCTGCCCTCCACTTCGCTGCCCTACTGCGGGTACGTCTGTGGGGCGGGTGTGTTCATGGTACGGTTTCCGGAAGCCTAGCTAGCACTTCCGGGACGGTCCCGCTGACTCACCTGCACCACCAGGCTCGGCTATGCAATTCAGTTCGCACGGCATCCTCCCAAGTTCTGGGCGTCCACTTCACTGTTGTGTGGAGCTGCGACGCCCATCTTGTGGAAAGAGATCGAAGTCCTATTGGCGAAGGACGCGATTGGAGCCGGTCCCTCCAGCCGACATGAAGTTGGGGTTCTATAACTTCTACTTCATTGTGCCCAAGAAAAGCAGTGGGTTATGACCAATCTTGGACCTGTGAGTCCTGAACCGGGCCCTTCACAAACCGCCCGTTCAGATGTTGACGCAGAAGCGCACTTTCGAGTACATCCGTCCCCAAGATTGGTTTGCAGCGATCGACCTGAAGGTCGTTCCCTTCAGGACTGTCCCTGTTGTGTGAATACAGAGACACGGTGATCAGTCACCTCAGCCTGTTGGGACTTCGGGTCAACTGGGGAAAGAGCAAACTCTGCCCCGTGCAGAGGATCTCTTTTCTCGGTATGGAGCTGGACTTGGTCAATCTGACAGCGCGTCTCACAGAGGAGCGTGTCCAGTCGGTGTTGAACTGCTTAAATTCGTTCAAATGCAGGACAGCGGTACCACTGAAACATTTTCAGAGGCTCCTGGGGCATATGGCATCCGCAGCCGCTGTAACGCCGCTCGGATTGCTTCATATGAGACAGCTTCAACGCTGGCTACACGACCGAGTCCTGAGATGGGCGTGGCACAGCGGATCCCTCCGTGTCCCCGTGACTCCGAGGTGCCGCCAAACCTTCAGCCTGTGGTCGGACCCTTCGTTTCTACGGGCAGGAGTTTCCCTAGAACAAGTGTCCAGGCATGTTGTTGTCTCCACGGATGCCTCATCCACCGGCTGGGGTGCCACGTACAACGGGCTTGCAGTTTCGGGTCTGTGGACGGGGCCTCAACTGCAATGGCATATCAATTGCCTCGAGTTGTTAGCAGTTCGTCTTGCGCTGGGCCGCTTCAAAACGCCGCTACTAGGCAAGCACGTTCTGGTCCGTACGGACAACACTGCGGCCGTTGCGTACGTCAACAAACAGGGTGGTCTACGCTCCCGTCGCATGTCTCAACTCGCCCGCCATCTCCTCCTATGGAGTCAGAAGCATCTGAGGTCGCTTCGTGCCATTCACATTCCGGGCCTGCTCAATCGTGCGGCCGACGAGCTCTCACGACAGCCAGTGCTCCCCGGAGAGTGGAGACTCCATCCCCAGGTGGTCCAGCTGATCTGGAGTCGCTTCGGGACCGCACAGGTAGATCTGTTTGCCGCCCCGGACACGACCCACTGCCAGTTGTTTTATTCCCTGACCCAGTGAGCCTTCTTGCACAGACTCTGTGCAAGGTCAGGGAGGACGAGGAGCAAGTCCTGTTGGTTGCTCTGTATTGGCCCAACTGGACTTGGTTCTCGCGACAGCACCTCCCTGGCCCATTCCTCTGAGGAAGGACCTCCTGACTCAGAGACGGGGCACCCTATGGCACCCGCGTCCGGTGTCTGGTCCCTGGACGGGACGCGGAGGTTCTAGGTGGCCTACCACAGGCTGTGGTAGACACCATCACTTCCGCTAGAGCTCCCTCTACGAGGCGCCTCTATGCGTTGAAGTGGAACCTGTTCGTCGACTGGTGTTCTTCTTGCTGAGAAGACCCCCGGAGATGTTCGGTCGGTTCTGTGCTTTCCTTCCTACAGGACGGGCTGAAGCGAAGGCTGTCTCCCTCCACCCTCAAAGTCTATGTTGCCGCTATCGCCGCTAATCATGACATGGTAGGTGGTAAGTCTCTAGGGAAGCACGATCTGATCGTCAGGTTCCTGAGGGGGGCGAGGAGACTAAAACCGCCTCGCTCTCCCTCTATACCCTCTTGGGACTTAACTCTGGTGCTAACCGCACTGCAGAGGGCGCCCTTTGAGCCTTTGCAGTCAGTTGAGTTAAAAATCCTGTCTCTGAAGACAGTACTCCTGACTGCATTGGCCTCTATCAAGAGGGTAGGGGACCTGCAGGCATTTTCGGTCGACGAATCGTGCCTGGAATTCGGGCCCGGTAACTCTCATGTAATCCTGAGACCCCGGCCCGGATATATGCCCAAGGTTCCCACCACTCCCTTCCGGGACCAGGTGGTGAGCCTGCAAGCGCTGCCTTCGGAGGAGGCAGACCCAGCCCTAGCTTTTCTCTGTCTAGTCCACGCTCTGCGGACTTACGTGGACAGAACGCAAAGCTTCAGGACCTCAGAACAGCTCTTCGTCTGTTATGGAGGCCAGCAGAAGGGAAAGGCTGTCTCCAAGCAGAGGATGGCCCACTGGATAGTGGATGCCATCGTCTTGGCGTACCAAACCCAAGACGTGCCCTGCCCGCTCGGGTTAAGAGCCCACTCCACTAGGGGTGTAGCTTCTTCCTGGGCGTTGGCTCGTGGCGCCTCGCCGACAGATATTGTAGAGCTGCGGGCTGGGCGACACCTAACACGTTCGCTAGATTTTATAGCCTCCGTGTAGAGCCGGTATCTTCCTGTGTGCTCGCTTCCCATAGTCAGTAACACCGAAGTGCCCGTTCTAAGTGTCGGCTTGCTGCGCCACTCCCTTCCCTTTGGAACGGATACGTGCGCTTATATGCTCCAGTCGAGTTCCCCAGAACGGCGAACCCTGTTGAGTCCTCCGCAACCCGCGGCAGTCGGATGTGGCGGAGCGTCCGACGCCAGGTCTAACACTCGTATGCATTGGTGGAACTTGTGTTAGGCTGGGTTCCATATGTTGTGACCCCCACGGCGGTCCCATATGTGTATTCTTCCACGGTACGGCTCCCTACGGCGAGCCCGTGTCTTTCCCTCGGCAGAGCTCTCTGCCGTCTCAGTTAGGTGTTGTTCCCCCGCCTGTTTGGCCGGGGCCACCCCTGGGACTTCCGTATGTTGCACTGCCCACGGCCAGTCCATACGTGTATTTTCCACATGGTAACTCCCTTCGGGCATGATGTGGCTTCCGCAGCGTCCCTCTGGGCACGCTTTCCCAGCGTTATCCAATAGTCTGCTGAAGTGGGTCTTGCGGAACAGCAGTGTGACTTCCCTGCGTGAATTCCCCGCCCGGAACAGACGGGGTCTGAGGGGCTCTCGCTGGGCGCTGGAAGTGGTAGTAACTGTGGCGTTTTCCAAAGGGATCCCAATTCGTCGGTGACGTCCGACGTACGTCGAACGTGACCGACTGAAAGGGAACGTCTCGGTTACGTATGGTAACCCTCGTTCCCTGAAGGAGGGAACGGAGACGTACGTCCCGTCGCCACAGTTGCTGTACCATCACTGCATGGCCGAGTCACTAGTTCGGCTCCTCAGTGAAAAACAATAGTGCGCTGCATTCGCCTCCTGTTTATACCCGCAGCGCGGGGCGGAGCGCGAGATGCCATTGGCCCGTTCTCTATATCTCGAAGTTGATAGGGGCTCCCAGAAGTGATCCCAATTCGTCGGTGACGTCCGACGTACGTCTCCGTTCCCTCCTTCAGGGAACGAGGGTTACCATACGTAACCGAGACGTTAGTGTTTAAGGACTCATGGGCCGAAAATATGTTCAGTAGGTCAAATATGGACTTCTGTACAGCCATAACATGTAAAATAATAACAATAATAAAAAATTAAAAAAAACCTTAAAAAAAGCTTTTGTGGAACTTTTGGCTAGTAATGGGAATCAGAAGGAAAGTCAATGAGTATGTATAGTAAGTTAGTGTTTAAGGACTCTTGGGCCAAAAATATGTTCAGTAGGTCAAATATGGACTTCTGTACAGCCATAACATGTAAAAAAAAAAACAATACACAAAAAAACCCTTAAAAAAAGCTTTTGTGGAGCTTTTGGCTAGTAATGGGAATCAGAAGGGAAGTCAATGAGTATGTATAGTAAGTTAGTGTTTAAGGACTTTTAGGGTGAAAATATGCTCAGTAGGTCAAATAAGGACTTCTCTACAGCCATAACATGTAAAAAAAAAAAAATAATAATAATAATAATAATAATAATAATAAAAAATAAAAAAAAAACTTAAAAAGTAGGTCAAATATGGACTTCTGTACAGCCATAAACATGTAAAAAAAACAACACACAAAAAAAACCTTTAAAAAGCTTTTGTGGAACTTTTGGCTAGTAATGGGAATCAGGAGGGAAGTCAATGAGTATGTATAGTAAGTTAGTGTTTAAGGACTCATGGGCCGAAAATATGTTCAGTAGGTCAAATAAAGACTTCTCTACAGCCATAACATGTAAAAAAAATAAAAATAATAATAATAATAATAATAATAATAATAATAAAAAGAAAAAGAAAAACTTAAAAAGAAACTTTTGTGGAAGTTTTGGCTAGTAATGGCAATCAGAATAGAAGTCAATGAGTATGTAAAGTAAGTTAGTGTTTAAGGACTCTTGGGCCAAAATATGTTCAGTAGGTCAAATATGGACTTCTGTACAGCCATAACATGTAAAAAAAAAAACAATACACAAAAAAACCCTTAAAAAAAGCTTTTGTGGAGCATTTGGCTAGTAATGGGAATCAGAAGGGAAGTCAATGAGTATGTATAGTAAGTTAGTGTTTAAGGACTTTTAGGGTGAAAATATGCTCAGTAGGTCAAATAAGGACTTCTCTACAGCCATAACATGTAAAAAAAAACAAAAAAAAATAATAATAATAATAATAATAATAAAAATAAAAAAAAAACCTTAAAAAGTAGGTCAAATATGGACTTCTGTACAGCCATAAACATGTAAAAAAAACAACACACAAAAAAAACCTTTAAAAAGCTTTTGTGGAACTTTTGGCTAGTAATGGGAATCAGGAGGGAAGTCAATGAGTATGTATAGTAAGTTAGTGTTTAAGGACTCATGGGCCGAAAATATGTTCAGTAGGTCAAATAAAGACTTCTCTACAGCCATAACATGTAAAAAAAATAAAAATAATAATAATAATAATAATAATAATAATAATAAAAATAAAAAGAAAAACTTAAAAAGAAACTTTTGTGGAAGTTTTGGCTAGTAATGGCAATCAGAATAGAAGTCAATGAGTATGTAAAGTAAGTTAGTGTTTAAGGACTCTTGGGCCAAAATATGTTCAGTAGGTCAAATAAAGACTTCTCTACAGCCATAACATGTAAAAAAAAAAATAAATAAAATAATAATAATAATAATAAGAAAAATAAGAAAAAAAACTTAAAAAGAAACTTTTGTGGAAGTTTTGGCTAGTAATGGCAATCAGAAGAGAAGTCAATGAGTATGTAAAGTAAGTTAGTGTTTAAGGACTCTTGGGCCAAAATATGTTCAGTAGGTCAAATATGGACTTCTGTACAGCCATAAACATGTAAAAAAATAAATAAAAAAAAACTTAAAAAAACCTTTTGTGGAACTTTTGGCTAGTAATGGCAATCAGAAGAGAAGTCAATGAGTATGTATAGTAAGTTAGTGTTTAAGGACTCATGGGCCGAAAATATGTTCAGTAGGTCAAATAAAGACTTCTCTACAGCCATAACATGTAAAAAAAAAAAAAAAAAAAAAAAAAAAAATAATAATAATAATAATAATAAAAAAGAAAAAAAAAACCTTAAAAAGAAACTTTTGTGGAACTTTTGGCTAGTAATGGCAATCAGAAGAGAAGTCAATGAGTATGTATAGTAAGTTAGTGTTTAAGGACTCTAGGGCCAAAATATGTTCAGTAGGTCAAATATGGACTTCTGTACAGCCATAAACATGTAAAAAAAACAACACACAAAAAAAACCTTTAAAAAGCTTTTGTGGAACTTTTGGCTAGTAATGGCAATCAGGAGGGAAGTCAATGAGTATGTATAGTAAGTTAGTGTTCAAGGACTCATGGGCCGAAAATATGTTCAGTAGGTCAAATATGGACTTCTGTACAGCCATAACATGTAAAAAAAAAAAAAAAATACACAAAAAAACCCTTAAAAAAAGCTTTTGTGGAGCTTTTGGCTAGTAATGGGAATCAGAAGGGAAGTCAATGAGTATGTATAGTAAGTTAGTGTTTAAGGACTTTTAGGGTGAAAATATGCTCAGTAGGTCAAATAAGGACTTCTCTACAGCCATAACATGTAAAAAAAAAAAAAATAATAATAATAATAATAATAATAATAATAATAAAAAATAAAAAAAAACCTTAAAAATAAACTTTTGTGGAACTTTTGGCTAGTAATGGCAATCAGAAGAGAAGTCAATGAGTATGTATAGTAAGTTAGTGTTTAAGGACTCATGGGCCGAAAATATGTTCAGTAGGTCAAATAAAGACTTCTCTACAGCCATAACATGTAAAAAAAAAAAAAAAAATAATAATAATAATAATAATAATAATAAAATTTAAAAAAAAAACTTAAAAAGAAACTTTTGTGGAAGTTTTGGCTAGTAATGGCAATCAGAAGAGAAGTCAATGAGTATGTAAAGTAAGTTAGTGTTTAAGGACTCTTGGGCCAAAATATGTTCAGTAGGTCAAATATGGACTTCTGTACAGCCATAAACATGTAAAAAAAAAAAAAAAAAAAAACCTTAAAAAAACCTTTTGTGGAACTTTTGGCTAGTAATGGCAATCAGAAGAGAAGTCAATGAGTATGTATAGTAAGTTAGTGTTTAAGGACTCATGGGCCGAAAATATGTTCAGTAGGTCAAATAAGGACTTCTCTACAGCCATAACATGTAAAAAAAAAAATAATAATAATAATTATAATAATAATAATTAAAAAAAAAAAAAGAAAAAACCTTAAAAAGAAACTTTTGTGGAACTTTTGGCTAGTAATGGCAATCAGAAGAGAAGTCAATGAGTATGTAAAGTAAGTTAGTGTTTAAGGACTCTTGGGCCAAAATATGTTCAGTAGGTCAAATATGGACTTCTGTACAGCC